>CM061259.1:15597500-15912500 GCA_030848825.1 Tadarida brasiliensis | reverse complement strand
GCTGAGAAATTCATATCATTTCAGATCCTGATTCCTAATGAATTTTCCAGCACACACTCATTTCTTTAAATCGTATCTCTCATACTATTAATTTATTTTTATTTTAATGGAACGTCACACAGTCCAGAATTTGTAGTTTTTGATATTTGTCAGGGCTTTGATTTTCTAACACACTAAAAATCCTATCTGTATTATATGCCCAAATCATAATTTTATAACCAAAATGCATTAGAAACCTAAACATACCGAAAGTACAGAGGGTTCCAATTTTGTATCTTGGTTTGAAGAGAAACCCACTCAAATTCCAAATACTGTCAAAAACGTGATTTTCTCATGCTTGTCCATATCTTAAAAGACTTTTGTTATGTTTTTCATAAGTTTCCATTAAAACGGATTGAATGCCTGTTACAGGTTAGGTACTATACTTCTGGAGGTTTGGTGATTAAACCATAAAGCCCTTGTCTTCAGTGAGCTCCCTTTCTTGCTCAGCAGCAGTGCATAGATAGTTCTGGAACAGCGAGAGAAAGCAGCTGTGGGCAGGAAAAGTGAACTCAACCCAAACCTGGGTGAATGGGTGCGTTGGTTATTCTCGTTTGGGGGAATCCTGGAGGTGAAGAGTCCTGCACTGAGTCTGCAGATACGATAAAGTGTTTGCCAGGAAGGTAGGTAGGGGAAAGGTGGCCCAGGATGGGAGACAAGATTCGCAGAGACGCTGGCTGAAAGAGGACAGTTTCTGGGACACCTGTTGTTCAGTTCACCGAGACTTGAGACAGCGAGTGAAGAGGTTCTGAGAGAGGAGACGGGCGAGCAGGCAGAGGCCAGGCAACGGAGGCTCTTTTCTGCATTCAGACTTTATTCTGAATGCTTCGGTATTTCCTTCCTTTTTGTTGAATGCATGGGGGTGACGCTGGTTCACAAAATGTAGTTCAGTCATTTAGAAACACTTTGAGAGAGTGAGTGAGAGGACGGGGTGCAAACGGCTTAGACGCTGCCTCCAGCAGCCCTGCCGAGGAAGGGTGTGAGAGGGGCATGCTGCGGGGGAAGGCTCCTGGGGAGTGGGGTAGAAGGTGATGTGACAGGTGCTGAGAGCAGAGGGCCAGGGGAAGGGGGCTGTTTGGTGGGTTATGACAATAGTAGAGCTAGTTTAGTGACCCAGGAAAGGTGAAGACTGCAGACGTCCAGGAAATCTTGTGTCTCCAGCGTGGGAAGAGTTTGGTAGCACCGTCCACCCAGGTGAAGGCAGTGCACAGGCTAGAGATGAGCAGAGAGGAGGGGGCTTCTAATGTAAGTATGTTAAACACCCCAGTGGCGAGGCCCAGTGGGCAGCTGGCTACAGACATCTGGGGTTCAGAAGAGAGATTTCAATTGGAGATCTTCCAATCTAATCTTCGTGAATCCTTAATAATATGTATAACTTCACTGAAAAAAAAATGATAAATTGGTTCCATCTTGCAAGACCTTCTGTCACCTCTCCCGCTGTTTTTGCACCCCTCTCCCCCGCAGAGGACTGGTATGAGCAGTTGCACCCCCTAATCCTTACGCTGAAGGACTGCATGGGCGAAGTGGTGAACCGAGCCAAGCAGTCCCTGACCTTCGTGCTGCTCCAGGAGCTGGCCTACAGCCTGCCCCAGTGCCTGATGCTGACCCTAAGGAGGGACGTCGTCTTCAGCCAAGCAGTAGGTGCCTCCTGGGCTGCGAGCGCAGCGCAGGGCGGGGCTGTTCACTGCTGTCCTTGGTGAGGACAGACGTCTTCCCGGGGCAGTGTTCCTTTCGAAGCGATCCTTTCCTGACAGTTTTGGTACCCAGTTTTTCTTATTCATAATAAAGATGCACCCCAAAGTACATGGAAACAGTTGAGAAGAACTTAGTGTTGATTTCTGCAAAGAGGTGGCCAAGTCTCCGTAGCAAACCTTCTATGTCGTGGAGCAGAGAGTCTGTGAAGGGAAGGGCCCCCCGGGCTATCATCATGCCATGCCTTGGGGTCCCCGCACAGGGCACAGTGGAGGGAGAGAGACAGCTGCCTTGCACTGCAGGTGGCCAGCCAGGACTGTTTGCCACCCGCTCTTTATACAGCTCCCTCATGAATCCCAGGACGGGCCTCATCGTGATGTCTTCTTTTGTTTATAAAATAAATTTGCCAGCAGGGAGGCTGGAACAGGTTTGACAGGACCACCTCCTTTGCCTTCATCCAACCCGATTCCAGGGCACCAAGGCCGGCCTCCCTCACAGTGGCGCTGCGGGGGCCCCCATCTCCCCTCTGCCTCTGCCCCACGATGGATTTCATAGACAGCCGCAGGGAGGGAGAGAGACAGAGGCCCCTCTTTCTAAACATTTCAGGCAAAGGGACTATTTTAACCAAACTGTCCCTGTCCCCACTATTTCATGGGTGGTCCAGTGACAAATGAGACTCTGAATGACACACGTTTTCCTTCAGTGAGTCTTCTCGATGACTCTGTGAAATGCGTGCTCTTGTCTCCATTCTATGTGTGCAAACATAATTTTTAAAAATAATAATATTTGTAAGTGTTAAGGCACTTTTTCTTGTTTTGCTGCTGGGAACGGCAGAGACAGGATCGGTAGACCTGTGAGCTGACTCAGAGCCTGGGTGCCTTGCTCCTTCCCGGCGCTGCCTTCCCAGGCCTCGCCGGGTCAGAGACTGTTTCAGCACAGACAGAGAAACAGAGTTTCTTACACGTCCTTGAAAAGCTTTAATTAAATCTCTGATGCCTCGGAAGTCTTCAATATTTTTAAATTAAAGTTTGCTGACACCCATCAATTTCCTCAACGATTTTTTTTTTTTTTTTTTAGCTTGCTGGATTGGTCTGTGGTTTTATCATCAAATTACACACCAGTTTGCATGACCCTGACTTCCTGCGGCAGCTCCACACGGTGGGATTGCTAGTACAGTATGAAGGACTGCTGAGTACCTACAGTGAGTATGGGTGGCTCTGTACGCGTGACGGTCATGCGCCTCCTCTCAGGATGTCTGGTCCTTGGAGTCTTCAGTTAAACATAAACACGAGAAGTTAGACCTGGTTGCATCAAGCATTGCAGAAATAATGTAACTTTCGTTCTTTGCATTCACCTTGTGGCTATACTTTTCCTCCCAGGATGTTATGAAAATAGTACAGATTATTTCATAGGGGAGACCTGAGCCGCCATCTGACTTTTAAGATAGAAGGCTCTTTGCCAACCTGGTTTCAATGACTGGGTTTTTAAAGCCCAACCCTCTAATGCCTGGAACTGCACTGTTCAACTCATAGCCTGGTGTGGCTGTTGAGGTCTTGAAATGTATCTAGTCCCCATCAACATGCATGGGATTTAAAGTCTAGTCTAAACAGAGTTTCATATTAATAATTAATTGTTTTATCTTGATTTATAAATGGAATGGTATTTTACGTAGATTGATTAAAGTAAAATATAGTATTAAAATTAATTTCACCATTTTATTTTAGTCTTTTCAAACTATGACTACCAGAAAATTGAAAATCATCTATGTGTCTCGCATTCTGTTTCTATTGGCCAGTGCTGATCTCGAACCTTACCTGATTACCTCCTTCCTGGGCTTGGTCAGTGTCCTGAGATATAAAACTGGCACGAGCCTAGGTAGGATCTTCAACGCAGCCGTCCCTATTATTTCTAGACATCAAGTATCAGTCCTGCCAGTGGAAAGAGATCTGCGTGACACTCTGTCTCGCAGAACAGTCAAAGCCTCTCTGCAGCCTCCCAGCAAATGAGGACGTTCTTCCGTCCTTCCGAGGGCCCAGGAGCGGCTGGAGCCCATTGGCATGGCTCTTATCTCGCTGCTGAAAACCTTCAGCCTTTAAGGGAAAGCCCTGCGAACGGGTTCCCCGCGTCCAGCAACTCATCACTAACGTGCTAGAACACACTCCAGCAGCGAAGCGGGCTACCCGGGGACATGTTCTTCAAATAGCACGCTTGTCACCAGGCTGCTTTCCCTGTTTAGGTGATGAAGTCGGAATGCTGGAGGACATGGCTGTTGGCATTTCGGATTTGAAGAAAGTCGCATTTAAAATCACTGAAGCCAAATCCAATGATGTTTTGCCAGTGATCACAGGGCGACGGTGAGTGGTGCCCTTCTCTCGAAGACAGAGCTTTGTTAGGTGTTTGTATTGGCTCTGGTGAGGAGCTAAGGAAAACTAAGATCTGCTTCGGCAATGTGTGTTTTGTTCTCTTTTCCTTTTCGGTGAGAAATAAACACAGGTAGCACGACAGGGGAAGATCTTGAAAAGCTCCTAGAAGTCTCCTCGTGAGCAAACGGTACCACAGTGAAGTGAATACGGTATTGCTTCCCCATGCAATGGGAGGAATTCGTAACAGCAGCTTGCATGAGGAGAGCATTTTTCTCTTTATTACTGTCTAGTGTAAAGCTCTGGATATTTCTTACTTTTGCTGGCATCATTTGGTTAATAGCATCATCATTCTTGAGATGACTTCATATTAAATTCTGTTAAAAGCAGCAACATTTTAGAAAAGATGTATTTCTATGTCAGGGGCATATACCACCGTTTTTCTTAATTATTTTTGACAATTCACTCGCAGACTGAGATTTCCGAGAATGGTTTTAAATAAATAGCTTCGAAGGTCAGCATGTGATGGGCAGAATTTCAGAAATAATTAAGAAAATGATGGTGTGTAGTATGGCGCTCCAAGAGAAAAATTGTATCCGAGGGTAAATCATTTCACTCAGAAGTCCTCCACATTTTAACCATTCGGTGTTAGTGCCTTTCAATGCTTCCTGAGGATATTTAAAATTTGGAAACATTCTTAGACCACAGTGAATAAAGAGGAGTGTACTAAAGAGAGAGCCCTGTTCAAGCTAGAGAGGGATGAAGAAAAAAAAAAGAAGAAGAGACTAAGTAGGGTTAAACCAATCTTGTTTTCTTGACTATGGTAAACGTATGAAAATTACTTTAAAGTTTGTGTGATGAAGGACTTGAGATACATGGTTGAATGAAAGGTGGCTGCTTCTTATACATCAACGAAAACCACGGTCTCGTAAAATTAAATATTTCATCTGCCAACTAATGCTTCATTTACCATTCATCGGAAGAAAGAGCCGTAAAATCGCTCATACACACGCCTTGATGATACTGTAAAGATTGTTGTCAAAAGTGGGAAACTGGCATTTTATCACAATGTATGAGGGAAGCTTACTGGGCCATTTTATTTATTTATTTAAATATGTTTTTATTGGGGTTTTTTTTAGAGAGAGAGGAAGGGAGAGAGAGATGGAAACATTGATGTGAGAAACATCTATTGGCTACCTCCTGCACACCCCCTGAGCCCGAATCCCGGGCACATGCCCTGACCGGGAATTGAACCGGGACCTCTCAGTCCATGGGACAATGCTCAATCCACTGAGGCACACCGGCCAGACCCAGGCTATTTTATATGGGTAGAGTACAGGACGCTGCTTGTGAGGGAGTTCTTCAGGCTGTATCTAAATTCAAGAGTTATCATACAGAGGAGAGGGGCACTTCTAGAATGGCCAGGTGAGCAGCGTGGCAGATCCTCTCTTCAGAAAGCAGCATTACAAATGGACAGAACTGTCTAAGGCGGTCCTCCTAGGACTAAGGGGATAACGCACACACAAACTTAGAAGCACTTATTCATGGAAGACTCATGAGCGTTGGATAAGATGGTTGAAGTCTGTGGCCTTTTTGCTCAAGTTGCTTCCGGCAACCCTTGCTCTGTCTACAGTGTCACCGGGGAAGATAGCCCAGGAAAGCCCTGGCCGGTTTGGCTCAGCGGTTAGAGTGTTGGCCAGCGGACCAGAGAGGCCCAGGTTCGGTTCCCGCTAAGGGCATGTACCTCGGTTGCAGTTTGTCCCCGGCCCTGGTTGTGGTCGTGTGGGTGGCAGCCAGTCGATGTGTCTCTCTCACATCGATGTTTCTCTCTCTCTCTTCCTCTCTCTCTCCCTCCTGCTCTATCTGAAGATGAATGCAAAAATGTCCTCGGGTGAGGATTAAAAAAAAAAAGATAGCCCAGGAAAACCAGCAAGTTCACTACCAGAGGAGGGGAGCGGGCTTGATTTGGATAGGAAAGCGGAAAAAAACACATTCCTGAAAAGTTCAGAAACAGTGGTGATTTAGGTCATTTCATTCACAATAGCATCAAAAAGGAATAATTACATTGGACTAAATTCAACCAAGTACTCTGAGAACTGTACACAGAACACACAAAACATTGCTTAGAGAAACTAATAAGATTCAGTAAGTGGAAAGACAGCCCATGTTCACAAATTAGAATATTCAGTATTGTTTAGATGGCATTTCTCCACAAAGTGATCTATAGATTCAAGGTAATTGCTGTCTAAATCTCAGTTGTACTTTTTGCAGAAATTGGCAAGCTAAATCTAAAATTTACATGAAAATATAAAGAACCCATGATGCCAAAAACAATTTTATAAAAGAAGGACAAAATTGGAGGACTTATATTTTCTGATTTCAAAACTTACTGTAAAACTACAATAATCAAGACCATGTAGACTGACAAACACACACACACACACACACACACACAGATCAATGGAATAGACTGTAGAGTTCAAAAATAAACTATTACCTTTAGGGTCAGTCATTTTCAACAAAGGTGCCAAAAGAAATCGATGGAGAATCTTTTCAAAAGATGTTGCTGTGACAATTGGTTATCTACATGCATAGGAGAAACTGAAAAGATTTCACAAAGAGATTCTTTAAATTTCCTGTGCTTCTTTTCCCAATACATGTATTACAATCCCAGCAGTCTATCTAGTCCTGGAATCACATGGATTTTCCTAAACTCTGTGTAAAACTCTCTACCTTTCTATATTCAGTTCACAGTGCATCAGAAGATGTCAGGTTTCAAAACATGCAAGTGGCTTTTCTAGTTGACCATACTTTGTGAATCCTAATGAAGTTTTCAATACTAAACACTAGGAGTAGTTTTAATGGAAATTTCCAAAATCAAAAAAATGTACCTGTGGTATGCCGATGTTGCATAATGATAAGAAACTCCCAAAGGTTAGCCTTACCTAATGAAACTATTACATTTTCATCAGGCCATCACAAATAAGGAGGTTCATCAATAATAATAACAATCAGGCCATGATTGTTAAAAATGTTATAAATGATCTGGCTTATTAGATTCACTATATTAATTTTTTTTTTTATCATTAAGTGACTTTGTTATTCTTGGTACTGGTTGGGTTTTATAAGTAACTAAATCAAGAAAACAAATATTGAGGTTCTTATGCACATTTCCCTGATGTACAAAAATGAACTAAAACATTCTTCCTTTCCTAAAGGAACTCAGAATAATGGAGAGAAACCAAACATGTCAACAATCCTTTATGCCAAGTAACTTAATAGCGAAGTGAATGAAATGAGTATTGAATGAATTAATAACAGAAAATAAGCAGATACCAGCCAAAAACCTAAATCAGTGCTCTATTCCAACTGTTTTACTGTTTTCAGCGAATCTAAAATAACACAAAAACGAATGAGATAAGCAGTGCTTCCTTTCTTTGTCCTCCGCTTTCTTAGTGAACATTACGTGGTGGAGGTGAAGCTTCCGGCGAGGATGTTCGAGTCTCTCCCTCTGCAGATTAAAGAAGGGCAGTTACTCCGGGTGTATCCCGTGCTTTTTAACGTCGGGATCAATGAACAGCAAACTCTTGCTGAGAGGTAAGCCTCAGGTATAAGCTTGGTACTTCGGGTTTTCTTTTCATTTATTTATATAAAAAAATATTTTTCAATTACAGTTTACATTCAATATCATTTGTGTATCTCTTCAGCTATGTTACATTTGAGGTGGGGTGGGATCATACTCAAATTTTTCATTGACATCTGGAAATACCGATTTGATTGGAGATATTTGGATGGAGACACACATATTGGAAGCCATTCACCTAGCATCCTGTTGTAGAGAGACAAGTGGACTTTAAGTTTTAAACTAGGAAATGCTTCCTGAAAACACAAGATCAGTGATAGACAGGTAGAAGGTTTTATCTTGAGAAAGAGGCAGAAGAGCACCAGGCAGAGGGTGTGGACCTTCATGGTGTGGACAGAAGAAACACTGGTGGAGCCGCTCCCTGGGAGATTGGAGGGGTCTGCGTGGGCCCACGGCACCTGACACCGGGCATCAGACCGCAGCAGCCCAGTGTCCAGCACTGGACTCCGGGCCCTCACCTCGGTGTCATGTGTGAAGAGGAAGGTTGGAGGGATGAAAAGAGAGAGGAAAGTTATTTTCTATCTCAAAGATGCAGCCGTGCCGACGTGGGGAGACTGACGTTAAGTGAACATCAATTGTGTGCAACGAGCACAGGGGCTGGTGTTTTAGACCTGACGTTTCATTCGAGTTTAGATTGGGTGATGATGAGAATATCTGGATGCGTCAAAATGGACTGATGGAATCAGGGCCAGTGGGGACTGGCAGTGTTTGAACTCACCATTGTGCAATGTCGCTTTAAAAAGGAGAGAGACTCCTGAGGCAGCGGGTGCCATCCATGGACAAAGGAAAGCTGACATGTGCTGCTTCCGGGTGCTAGTTGATGACCTCTAACTGTTTCCTTTTTCTGTTTTTAGGTTTGGAGATGTTTCTTTGCAAGAAAGTATTAATCAGGAAAATTTTGAACTTCTAAAAGAATATTACACGCTATTTATGGAAAAGATGCCTCCTGATTGTAAGTCTGTGAGTTAGAGAAAACAACAGTAGTAATTGCTTGATTATACGTCTTCAGAAGAGGTCGGACATAGAGGTCAATGGGAGAAAGAAGCGTGGGCTGGCGATGGGAGAGCAATTTTGAGATTATTGGAACCAAAAAAAGGCTGAGTGCCAAGGTGGCATGGCCCACACCTGCCTCGCTGCCCGATCGCTCTCCAGAATGTGCCCACGCTAGAGTATTAACGCCAGTGCCCCTGGAGGATGCCAAAAGTTACAATGAGGACCTTATCATTAGCAGTCTCCATCGCATCCAATAGAATTTTGTGTCATTCTTAACCACGTAAAAGACTATAATAAAGGTTTAGGTTTCTGATGTATAAGCTATAGCAGATGTATCATGCACATACCAGGAGAAAATCAGATATAATACACGTTCTGTAGGGAATAATATAGGGAACCGTTTTATCATATATATTCCCTGCAGTATTTATGTAAAAAAAAAAGTTAAGGCATCCATGTCTATAGACATTTGTTTTATACTTTTTTGATATTTTCTTTTGCCATTGTTCAGTTCTACAGTTCTCTTTGTCCCCATAAAATTTAGCACATGACATTTGAGCCGTCCAAAGTCATAGAATCAAGAATGTCTTCGGAGTTCATCTATAAGTAGTGTAAATATATTGAGATAGTGAGGTATTCACAATGACAAGACATTAGGTTTTAATAAAGTAAGAAATGTTTTCATATTTTCAACAAAAGCTGTAATAAAAGTCTCCCTGTTACCGAATCACGCACAATCTGTTCACTGACCTACTTTCTGACATTTAGTTTGAACCATCTTAGGTGGCAGAGTGTTTAGATCTTTTCAGAACACAGTGAATCTTCCCTCTAAATATTATAATGGCATCTGTATGTCCATGTGTGCATGTCTAGTTAGAAAACGTCACCTGCAGTTTTATTTTATTTCACATAAAATAGTTTGAATGCCAAGATGAAATTAAGTACAGGGAAATTCGTTGGCAGCCAGCATACTTAAGAATTTCAAATTTGTTGACTACTTGAAAACTTAATAATATAAACAGAACTATTTTTGCATCAGTGATTAATGAAGAAAGGATTTATTTAAGCCAAGTGTGGAGTAGTGGGAATGGACAAATGCTTTCCTGTGGATCTGCGGAAGGATCTTATCTGAATCGAGAAGTAAATACCCGAGATTTGTGTTATATAGAGCTGTTGATAACAGTGAGGTCTGTTTGCTCTGAGTACTGTGTACTGTGGATGGATTTCTCCTCCACATCTTTGAATAGCAACGTACGTAGCTCTCAGACAGTTCTCTCTGCCTTGACTCTAAGGCACATGACATCATCAGGACCTCCTTCCCCTCACACCCTACCTGGCCTCCTTGATCACCTGCAGAAACTCTAGTGGGCAGGTATGAGTGCTTCTCTCCCTTCTTGCTCTGATCTTCCCACTGGGTTTCATGATCTCAGAAACATTTCAGTGCCCCTTTTGTGCCCACCTCGATCATTAAGACACCTAAATTTGGGGTTAGCAAATAAAATGAAATAAAGCACTCCTATAAACCACTAACACAACCTTTTCTGTGACTTAGAGTCACCGTCACCTTTGCAACATGATTTGGAGCACACATTTTGGTGAACTGTTGGATGAAATGTTTCTTTCTCTGCCCTTTAAATGAGGAGTAACCAAGTATCAATTTACCATCTCAGATCTCTCTGTTCTCTCTTGATAATAATGCCCATGTCTTACCCCTTTTCCAGACAAAGGAGAGGGATATTGTCACAGAAGTCCATTGGAATGCTTCCACTGTTGACTCCTATAGGGAGAGCCGTGTGGCCCTTGAGCTAAGAAGGAAAAGCAGTCAGGGCCCTTTGTGAGCTGAATCTTGTAAACTATCTTTACAGTATTTCAGATCCCTGTCTGATATATAGTTGGTTTAGTGCCCCTGCAATATTAAACGACTCCTCCACCCCACCTCTTTCACCACTCGGCTACTCTTAGTGTTGACACTATCCTACACCTGTTTCCCTCAAGACGCAAGGATGGCTGGCATGAACTATTCCCACGCTCAGCCAAAGAGATAGAGAGCTTTTCTTCCCTCTGGCATTTTACAGGGTCCTGAGCTTCACTCAGCTGGGACATCACAGGTCACGTGCACACCCCTGAAACAGTTGCTGAGGTCAGAGTCAAGTTCTGATTGGCTTAGATTTAGACGCCCATCCCTGGACTAGTCCTGATTTCAGGGTGATGCGATTGTACCGGTTGACTTCAGAATGAGGATGTGATTGACCCCATGCAGATTTTATGCCTGCTAGGCAGTAGGAAATGGGTGGAACAGGTGCTGGGAAGAGAGCTGTAATTTCCATTTCATCTTGGAACTCTGACAACCTAAAGGCAGTGACCAAGAGGAGATGAAGCCGTTGCCTTGGCCTCATTAGTGTTACAGTTCAATCAGCTGAGAGTCCATGGGTCAGCACCCTGTCTTTGATTCAGGTCAATGTCAGATTCAGAACTCTTGTTGTTGAAGAAGCCTCATTTGACAGAACAAGGGGAAAGAGGTACTCAGACGTGGCTCTGGACTTGGCTATTCTGTTCCATCTGGAAGTGGTGGGAGTCGGCCACTGGTCTTGTGGATGTTCTTAATAGTGATCATTGTGTGCGCCTGCATGTACATAAGAGAACATTTTCTACTTTGGATAAATCCTGACTTCTGCATGAGAAAGTTGGCATCCTATCTGAGGCTATGAACTCTCTTAAGAGCTACGAATGTCTTCCTCTGTTTTTCAGAGTTGACACAGAATTTAATAATGTAGTCTCTCTGCCAAGACTTTTATTAATTGTTTTCCGCTGCAAGTCGATGAAGCTTGACAGGGTTATTGTCATTATTTTGCAGTTGAGAAAATAGGGACAGAGGGTTAAGCCACTCGCCTAAGACTGCATGTCAAAGCAGGGGCAACTTTGGCATGAGAAATCATTTTCCTGGAACTTTGGCTCAGTGCTTTCTTTAAAAACAATTATGTAAGTTTCGATTTAACAAACAAAAAAACACATCATAAAATAACAAACACTTGGGAACTCATCCCTCAGACTCACAGGTTTTGTAAGAAGAAATATTTTCAGTTAAAGGGGAAGCCCCCACCTGGTTTCCATCTCTAACCTTCCTGCCTCTGAGAAAAATCAATGCCCTGAATTTTGTGTTTTGCATTCTCATTGACATTTTTACTCCAAATGTATGTAACCATAGACAATATAGTGCAGTTTTGCACATTGAAATTTATAATATTGCTGTGATCTTGTATGAATCCTCCTATAATTTGCAATTATTACTCAACATAGTTTCTTGTATATCTCTATGATGATGCATATAGCATTTATTATCTTGCCTACTATATATTACATTGCAACACTATATAACAGTTCACTGTTCTCTCTGTGAAATTTAAAAACTTGTGTTCAATATTACACAGTAAAGCAATGAACATCCTTGTACCTTTCACCGTTTGATTGCATTTTTCAGCCCCATTTGGATAAAGAGTACTCCTGTGGAGATAGGCATAGAGAGTCATTGCTCTGTCTAAAGTTGCTGTAGGAGGAATGCAGGAGTGAGTAGCAGAAACAAGTCTTCTTGGCTGTATTTACATTTGAGGAGACCGATTTTCAGTCTGAAGCCAATCCATGTTCCATGTATACCATGATTTTCAGTGGCTATATCAGGATCTATCATTATATCTTGAAATCTCACCTATTCATCTACCAACTAGTCATTACTTATGATACTACTTTCAGGAACCAGATCTGAATTTCTGTGGCCTACAAGATTTTTGTCAAGTTAAAAAAAAAAAAAAATGGCACAGTGTTGGATTGATAGGGATGTGCTCTGAATAAGGCAGGATTTATCATTACAGAGTAGAAATAGTGACCAGAAAACTGTAACTGCATCACAATGATTTCCTTCTGAAAAGCATGTCATGGGGAGAGGTGAAATCACTAAGGGACATCCTGTCTAGCTATGCTAGAGCATTACTTTATGGGCAAAAGATGGCCATTTGGATTATATTTGGGATGTGTGTAGTCAGTTTAAAATGGCCAATTAAAAAAATCTCCATGTTGCCCTGGCCCGTTTGGCTCAGCAGTTAGAGCATAGGCCTGCGGACCAGAAAGACCCGGGTTCGGTTCCTGCTAAGGGCACGTACCTCGGTTGCAGTTTGTCCCTGACCTCGATTGGGGTCGTGTGGGTGGCAGCCAGTTGATGTGTCTCTCTCACATCGATGTTTCTCTCTCTCTCTTCCTCCCTCTCTCCCTTCCACTCTATCTGAGGATAAATGCAAGAATGTCCTCGAGTGAGGATAAAAAAAAAAATCTCCATGTCAACAATGAAACTAAATTATTTTGAAAAATCACTATGCTTTATTCTGGAGTCTCAGAATTCTGAAGAAGTGGGTCCATTGTGTTAAGCCTGGAACTGCTTTTTAGTACCCAGAGCTAATTGTAAAGACACTGGCACAGATTTGGGGGAAATTACTGGCATGGGAGTTGGGAGACTAGGTTTTTTATTTGACTCTGCCTCTGACTCTGACCCTTGTGAAACAGTCACCTAAGCATCTTGGACATGAGGTTGCCCTAAACCAGTGCTTTGCAGAATTTTTATATTTACCCTATATATTCTCTGGATTCAGGCTAGCTATTCAGTAGTAAAATATGGAAGGTTATATCCCATGTCTCATCCAAGCCATGTTTGATTGACACAATCATCATCATCCTTAAGAATGTTTTTCTTGCTAGTCTCATAGTATTATATGACCATTTGACATGACCACAATTACACAGAATAGGGAATGGGGGAAACTGAGTCCTATTTCTAAGTAAAGAATAAAACGAGGGGATTAATAAGTATGATTATCCTCACATAGTGTGCTCCAACTAACATGTGTTGTGATAGATTGCATTTGCAAAGATACTGAGGAAAATTTCATGAGTAACTTAATATTATTTCCCTTTCTTCTCCTTTTTTCCCCAGACATTTCACATTTTCAAGAACAAAATGATTTAAAAGGATTATTAGAAAATCTCCATCAAAATATCCAAGCCAAAAAAAGGAAGAATGTAGAAATCCTGTGGCTGGCTGCAACGGTAAGCACTGTCCTGTCAGACCTTACTCACTGTCACCATGAGGACCAGCCAGCATTATTGGGTGTCTACTAGGTGGGGGCCAACCTTTGCACTCTGAGTTACCAGATGTCACCCTCCGTTATCTAGGAGATTGAGCATTTTCAGTGTCATTGGTAGTGCTATCAATAGATTAAACACAAATTAGAAGATGAACTCAGTGCGAAAGAATCCTACTCATTGGCTTTTCTCCTAAATCCTGGATGCATTTGACACTTTATGGTTAAAAGGCAGTGTCTTTAAATTTTTGATGTTGCATTTTCGATGTCAATTGCCTGTATCATGCTCTAGGGACTTGTGATCTCAACAGGATCTAGTTATCAGATCTCTGACTTACAGCCTCAGCAAGGCTCCTGGACATATTGTTCAATTAATGAGCTTGTAAATGTGTTTGTTAATTTAGATGTTGGCATAGACTGTATTACTGGTGGATTGGTCTTGGGATAATGAGCTATATGTGGGATGGTTCTTTCTCATTTAATGGCACCCTTGGGGTAGGAGATCCTCCTGTTTTCCCACTCCAGATCTCTACAAGCGTGAGCAAGAGAATCTTGCTTGTGGGTTGCAAGCTCTTATCTGGCAACCATTCGCGCACAGCTCCTCTGAATTTATGAATTCTGCTGAACATTCAAACCCTCAGGAATGGATCTTTTCATTAGGAAAGGCACACCTTGGAGATCTCTAGGATGAAGTCCGTGTTTGCAGTCATTCTCAGCGTTACTCATGTAATTTGGAGTTAGGTTAACCCACCTTCTAGCGCACTCCATTGATTCTCTATCAGTAACGTTTAAAACAGAGCCTCACCCCCCCCGCCCCCCACCGCCAGGGCTTCAATTATAATCCGATATTATTTCCTCTCTTCTGTGGAAAAGGAATGGATAATTTACCATGAGTCGAGATATAAAATAATTTACCAAGAGCAAGGCAGAGGAAAGCTGCTTTAGTGTCCCTTCATGCCCCCTCGGAGCCCCGGGGAAGAACATCAAAGGTAACAATATGAAACGTGGCTTTCAGGCAGCTCATTTACGCCGGTCCCTTTAACACCGTAGAGCATTACATGAAGGTTGTTTCTAACAGTTCTTTCCCCAGTGTGGCTGCTCTTTATATCTTCAAACACTGCCGCGGTTGTTAATTCTCACAGAAATCTCACAAAGGCAGGTTGTACGTTGTTTTTGCTGTTTCACTAATAACGTGATAGCATGAAGGGAGATGGATCATTTACCAAGGCTCTCTGACAACTTGGGGACAGCGACATGTCGTTACATACCTACCACGGAGTTGTGTAAATAGGAAAATGAGGGCTGCACACGGGCAAACACAAATGCACATTATTTTCTTTGTATATGTACTTTCCCATTTGAATATATAAAAATGTTTTCCCATAAATCTCATTCATTTCTGAAATATTGTTCGGAAATGTATACACTGACCAAATATGGCTTAGTCACAACTTCCCGTTGCATGGAAGTACCTGCCTTGTTTAATACACATCGCCCACAGTGTGGGAAGTTGGCATTCTGTAGGAACACTGACTTTATTATTAATAGTATATCTGTAGGCTGACACCTCAGTTTCAATATCTTCTAAACCAAGAACCATGATGATACTCTGAAAATGAAGAAATACAGAAATCCCTTTTCCCATTTTTCAAAAAGCTTTTACTTCTGCCTCCTTTTCCCCCTCTTTAAATCTGTTCGTGAAAATACTGCTTTTGATAAAGTTTGACATTCTAATGGAAAATATAAAGCTACCTGGTTTTATCTTAACTGAGTTTAAAAAAAATAAAAATGAGAATCTGCAGACCAAATGCCAATCAGATGTGTTAAATGAAGCTCATACAGTTCAAGAATGTTGTAGAAATGCAGAAACCAAGACCCAGCCTGTCCACTCTGCTGGAGCCCCCGGCCGCCTCTGGCTGTACATTGAGAACATGGCGTGTCCTCAGTAGGACAGCACATGTAACAGTGACGATATAGTTTTTCAACATTCGTTCTTTTCAAATATCATATCTCGTAAGTGGACATTGAGATTTATATTTTATTACCATGAATTTGGTCCAACCTTTGTTATTTTATATTACAGTTTCTGAAATACTGTTTACTTGAGAGGATGTGAATTCTCTAGATGGAAAAAGTTTATATGGTGAAATCATGCTCTCACATTTCTCTAGTTACTTCTTTGTTTGTTGTTCATCTTTACCGGAGGATATTTTTCCATTGATTTTTTTAGATAAGAGTGGAAGGGAGGGAGGGAGGGAGGGAGAGAGAAACATCGATGTGAGAGAGACACATCAATTGGTTGCCTCCTGTACGACCCTGACTGGGGCTGGGGATCAGACCTGCAACCCAGGTGTGTGCCCTTGACTGGGAATTGAACCCACGACCCTTCAATCCACGGGCCGACACTCTAACCACTGAGCCAAACTGATGAGGGCTCTCCAGTCACTTCTATTGGAAATAGTGACACTGTACCAAAGGCCTAATAAGGTCTGGCAAATGCTAGGTTAACTAGAAGAATCACCATTAAAACATGATATAAACCCTTGACAAACTGTACTATTATATCCTCTTCTCAAAACAGGCAACTGTTAAGGCCTCCTTGATGGCAGATCATAAAGCAGGCTTGTGTTAGTTCACATTAGATGTATTTTAAGTGATGTTGCTTAGCACTGTTGATGTGAAAGTTGATTGTTGGTTCTTCATACCAGGGTTCTACCATGGGATCGAGGAGAGAAAGGAATGGAATGGTTCACCTGTGAACCATGAGGTGATGAGGAAAGAGATGATTGCTTCTTCTGATTTATAGCAGAATCACGAAAAGAAAGAATTACAGAGACAAACAGAATGGGATGGAAGTTAAAGACTTGGTTCTTGGAGTTAGGTAGACACATTAGCATCCCGGCTCAACTCTGTTGTACACAAGTTGCATAACCTTGATGTCCTCGCCTGCAAAATGAGGATAATTATACCTCCCTCCAGGGTTCATGTGCAGTTAATTAAATTTCAAATCTATATGAAATTGATTAGCGTAGTACCTGGTACACAGTAGATGTGCAATTAGCAGTGGCCATTGGGGGAGGGTCCTTATTCTGATTAGTTGTGTTGATGAGTGGTTCCCTCATCTGCTGCACTGGTACCATGGGGATGTTTGAAACCTCATAACATGAAACCAAGACTAGCAAAGGTTGCTTAAAAATAAAGTAAGGTGAGCGCTGGCCTGTTTGGCTCAGCAGTTAGAGCGTCGGCCCTTGGACCGAAGAGTTGTGGGTTTGACTCCAGTCAAGGGCATGTACCTCGGTTGCGGTTCGGTCCCCAGCCCTGGCCGGGGTTATGCGGGAGGCAACCAATCAATGTGTCTCTCCCACATCAATGTTTCTCTCTCTCTTTTTCCCTCTCCCTCTCTCTCCCTCTCCCACTCTATCTGAAGATGAATAGAAAAGTGTCCTCAGGTGAGGATTAAAAAAAAAGTAAAGTAAGAAGATAGTTATATTAGTTATTTAGGATTCAAATCAAGTGTCTGATCCCCTTCACGATGAAGGTGTTGTTCCTAAGCTGTGATCGCTATGGTGTCCTCTGCCGCTCAGGCCCCTTCTCAGTCCCACGCTTCCCACCACACGAAGAACTACATAAAAACCTATTCCCTATCTTTTGAAATGAAAAGCTACTGTTTTTACATTGAATAGGGCAGATTGAACCCATGGCCTGTTATCTGTTCACATAAATTTGGTGACTTAGACAAAAACAGTTCAGGGGTCCCCCCTTTTAGAGTAACCAGCCAGGGAACAATGAGCGGTTTGTGTATCTGTTACAGATGTGTCGCAAGCTAAATGGTATTCGTTTCACCTGTTGTAAAAGTGCCAAAGACAGGACGTCGATGTCGGTGACCCTCGAGCAGTGCTCCATCTTGAGAGACGAGCACCAGCTGCACAAGGACTTCTTTATCCGAGCGCTGGACTGCATGAGAAGGTATTCACTGGTCTTGCCCTGTCTTTTCTCTAAAGTCATTGTAAGGTTTTTGTTGTTCTGTTTGTGTGTCTGTTTTCCCAATGTGTATGTTACTGGAGGACTAACCACCGAACAGCTTCACTGCATTTCCACGGCTTATAGCTCATGGCATGAAAGAGAATACACTTTTAAATACCCCCTCCCCCCATTCATTTTAGGCAACAGAAGAGAATGTGGCTGGATTTTGATCATATCCATGGAGGTTCTATTTCATTAGCTCATTTAGACCTAAGTTCACGGGCTCTGGTTTTTTCATATATCACACTTGAAGAGCACAGTGTCTTTATATATAAGAAGTTACGAATACACACAAAAGAAAACTAAGTCATTATCCAAAGGAAACCTTTCCAAATTGCAACAAGCATCGGATCTTCCCACGGGTTGCAGGGTCTCCAGGTTGGTAACCCCCTTCCCAGAACGAGTGTGACATCACTCCCCATAAAGATGGGTGACACTGATACATTAAAATGGAGAAGTCACACTGTGACTCTGCTGACATTTAAAATGCGGCGCCTGAAGTCATGTTTCCTGATTCATTTCCACAGTAATTAAATCTAAAGTCAAAGCCATAATGGGAAGGAAAAGTGCCCCGTTCCCAATGTCTGTCAGCAAGGACACACGTTAATTGAAAAGTGAAACAAAATAGTCTCTTTGCTGCAGAGACTGATTCAGAAGCCCACCAGGAAGCATGGGACAGGCTCCTGGTTCCCAGGAAGGAAAGTCACGCGATGCTCTAGACGCCGCCTCTGATCTGCCCTGTCATTAGCTTCCACTTTTCTTTGAACTGCAATAGGCTTTCAATGCAGACTTGGCTGCTCTCTGTGCCTGTTTTCCCCGCTAATGAGAGCTTTCTGAAGTCCTCTCTCTTACCTCATCTCTTGGCATTTCCCTTGTTCAGTGGAGTTCTGTCATACTTTTTTGATAGATGTATGAAGATGTCTTAGAGGCTTGACGTGAGCATCAGCCGTATAAAACACGTTTGGTTGATACAGAAAAAGCTTCTTTCAAAAATAATCTATCAGGAATAATGGGGGGAATTTAGAATCAGAGTCTGAAATCTAATGTGCATAAAAAGAATAAAAATGTCACTGTAGATGAACAAAGGGCCGGAGGAGAGCAGGGACATGTGATGTTATAGACCAGACACACAAAAGGACTAGAGTGATTCAACCAACATCAACGATCTGGAAGGTGAAATTGTTGCTTATTTATTTAAGGTGGGGGTAGTGATTATTTCTGACAGTATTTTCCCGTGCCCAGGGTTTCGGGGAAGGGGGAGGATCTGCACAGCTCCTCAGTCTGCCATCTGGGGCGCCCACCCTGAGTGGCTTTAAAATGCACATCGGAATCACTGTTTTAAAGGAGTTTAATTTTTATGTTTTTGAATGTATTGAAGTTCTTTGTTTTATTTAGCATAAGTTGCCATTTATTTTACCTTTGAATTATTCTAAACACCCTTCAGGCTATTTACCCTGGATTCTTTTAAAGTTCACCAAGATTATACTATCACCACTTTCATACTTTTATTTTTTCCTTATCTATATTAAATTTTTCCATTTTATTGTGTTTGTCTCTGTAAGAGTTTCAAATTATTCTACATAGATGAGTAAAACGGATTTGATAAAAAGAAATAAAGCTTCAGTTATCTGCTTATTCAGAAACCCCCCCAGCAGAATAAGCTCCGTGAGAATAGGCATTTCTGTTTTCCTTTGCTCACGGAAATGACATCGTACCTAGAACAATGCCTAGTGATGGTAGGTTCTTAATAACTATTCTATGAATGAAGCTCAGGTTCTATCTATTGGGAAGTTTTGTACATACATAGGCACTTGGAGTTAAATATACTAAATTATCACCCAATTGTTACATAGGTATGAGCAAAAGTTCCATAAAATGAAAGTGAGAGCTCAGGAGAAGTTTCGATACAAAATCAGAACACACAGCCTACCTTAAGTCACAGCCTGTGACCACCCTTTGGACAGTGTTCAAATTGCCATTCTCTATTTTCCAGTATCCAGTGTGTACCTGCAGCTGCACACACCTTGCCTAAACCTCTAGTTACCATCTGTTTGACTGAAATGGAGGAAGACTGTCCTCAGACCAGAAAGTTAGCAAGGTGTCTGAGTAGATCTGACTCTGTAAGGAAGTTGCCTACATTGCAAAACAGTGATTCTCAACCCCCCTCCCCATGAAACCCTGGGGGCTGGAGGTGAATGGCAGGAGTCCTCCCACAGACCAGACTCTGGAGTGCAGCTAGGATGGAAACCACTTGACCAGAGCTGGCCTCACGTAAACCAGGTGCCCTTCAGTAATTTGTTTTAATGGCTTTGTGGTAAGACTATAAGCCTGGTCTACATACCCTCTCTTTGAGTTGTGAGGTGTATGTGTGTTGTCAAATTCTCGCTTGATCATCTACAGCAGACATTTACAACACGGTGGCTGCATGATCAGCAGATTTCTTTGAAAAGAAAGAAAAGAAAGGGAGAATGCGGTGTCAGCACTCAGTTTTCAGTTATGAAATCTCCACTGAATGCCTTCAAGTCCCAGTGCATTTGCAGAAAGCATTTTTGGTAGGGCTTTTAAAATTCTATTTGATTAATAAATTATTAGGATTAGAATTAAAATACCAAATTTGACTGGAGTATAAAATGTCATGTTATATCAAAAAACAATTGTGTTGGGAAATTTAATTGCCACTAAAAATGTAAATTGAAATGAACACAACAGCCACTGTTATTTCCCTTACAGGAAGTCTGGCATTATGTGTTTATCTAGTGTAACATTGTGACACCATATTGCTTAGTTGTCTGTCTGGAACTTTTATTTTCCTTATGCTACATTACTCTGCAATCTGCAGTTCTATAATGGCTGCTTCAAATTAAGATAGCTGATATGTCATTAGTAAAATTAATCAGGCTACGTTTCAGCCTACAACCTATTTATCACCCTTAACATACAGGGCTTTACTCATTCTATTTTAGTAAATAATTCATAAGCGATAAAAGGCCCATCAGCCTTATTGAGTTTTATTATCTCGTTGAATATCATTTCTCACCATGTTGCACCTGACATTTTGGTGTTGGGGGAGCGTAATTTAGGACATGTTCTGGTTGGTGCCTAAGTGACCCTTCACTCGTTGGAATCAGTAAAGGTTTTGTGTTTTGATTTCTCGTGACTGACTCCTTCGCTGGCGTCCCTTTTGAATTATGTCGTTCATTTGTGCTGACACAGAAACGTCTTCCCTCTTTCCTCAGTTTTGTTTCCACTTTGGCTTATTTTTCTTTGCTTTTGTTTGATTGTACGAGTCTGAGAAGAGCCGCTGTTTTTCCATATTATCCCCCATCTCAAATATTAAAGGGAATAAGAAGCATTGGAGACCTAGGTAATTGAAGCTTTCAGTTATTTCTTGACTACTTGAGAGGCGTGTGTTTGCTTAGAACAGCATCAGCGGGGACAGCTTTGCCATTATCCCTAAGTGTTATCTTGTCCCTTGAGAATTTCAGTGGCGTGTTTGCAGAGTTACTTTAGTTCCCATTTGTGACAAATAACAGTAATAAGTCCAAATGGAGTCATCGTCATCTTAGCGTTGCTAATAATTACATGAAAACCCACCCCATTTAGGGTGTTTTTGCTCCAGCTGACAATAAGGTACAAGATACTGCAAAGGATACACTTCTTTAGACGTCATATTGGAGCAAGTAACTCTTAACGAGAGAGCCACAGATGAACCACCACCAGAGAACTGATCTTACTGGAGTGATTAAAATAACCAGCAACCAACATCCAACTTCCGGAACAAAATGTATATGCTAATTTTAGGCAGTTTTCTTCATACATTTATGTGTGTCCTATTATTTTATTACCAAAAAGTAGTGTTGTGAGGTCGATGTCTTCTCCCTAAGTTCCTTGGTATATACTATTTGTCTTCTAAGTGTTAGAAACTGAAGACCCTGTATTGAGCGTGTCATCTAGAGCAGTTTTCTATACACCAGTCCAAATGTCATTTCTTTCCATTCTTGAAATGATTAACTGAGGAACTACACATGTATGTGTATGGAATATATGTTTTTTATTCAAGTCAATGAAATCACGTATAAATAAAATGAAGCTAGTTAAAATAAATAGATTTAACGTCTGCCACAAACACAGGTTTTCAACATCAGGAAGACCTGGGGTTAAAAATCCATATTGTAACACTCATTATCTGTGCAGCTTTGGACAAGTTAATTAACCTCCAGACCTCAGTTTCCTAATCTGTCAACTAGGGATAGCAATATCTTTCTGTCCTGTGGGTGTTGTCAAATGAGGTCACTTATTTCGAGGCTCTGTGCCCAGGCGAGAGTAGGTGCTCTGCTTATAGATGTTACCTGTTCTCTGCATGCTCTCCCCAGCTCTGTGGACCCTGAGCATCCTTCCCTCTCCCCTGCTTCTCTGTAACTACCTCCTCTGAAACTCCTGAAATGGAGGAATTTCCCTGGTCTTCATGGTCTTAGAAGAAAAGTCCCAGGACTAATATGTGGTTTCTTAAAGGCTTAAACTGCCTGTGATTATGGGAGAGAAGGTTTGGGAGGCAGGGAGCAGCTAGGCCTGGAACAGGGGGTGATCCGTGGTCCACAGACTCCAGGGTCTTCGCACTCGGGGAGTGGAACTTGTGATAGCCAGCTCTTGAATGCCCACAAGTTAGGACATACAGTCAATCCCGAGCCAGGAGCTCCATCTCAGCAGATGACCTGGGCAAATATGTCATTAGCAGAAATATGTCAACACCATATTCATAGTCAAAAGTAAAAATTTCTTGAGTATCTACTATGGCAGAGTACCCCCTGCTAAACAAAGGGAGAAATAACATTGTAACAGGAATCGCAACTAACAGTCAACCAGTTGTTGCTATGCACTAAAATTACATAAAACATTCAGTGTGAGGAACCTCTGTTAATCCCCACAATGCTACAATGAAGCAGATGAGGCCGCATACATAGGAAGTACTAATCATTAGAGTGGTTCCGAGGAGAAAAGGAATCATGATGGCCTGGGGTGGTCCTGGGGAAGGTGGGGTGTGAACTGAGTGTGATATAGGTAAGTAGCAAGGAGGAGTTAGGAGTTCTTGACTAGGATTATCTAAGTGGTTATAGTTAAGAGTAGTGTTTATCAATTCATCACATTTGTTAAATGTTTTTGTTTGCATAAATGATATCAGACTATAGGTCACATTTGGCAACATGTTCAACCCATATCATGTTTTCGAGATCTATGTTCTTACATAGACTCTAGCCCTCTCCTTTTAACGGCTGCGTAGTATTCCCTTATATGGATACAATATAATTTATCTGTTCCCCTATTGAACTTGAGATTGTTTCTGATATTTCGCTATTATGCGCAACGGTGTAATAAACATTCTCAGATGTATGCGCGTGAATGCAAGTACGGGGGTTTCTTCAGTTCATATGCCTGTGGGTGGAATGGGTGGTAGCAAATTTATATTTTCAATTTTATTAGATGCTACCAGATTGCTCTTCAGAATAGCTGTACTTATTTATAGTCCACAGGCCAGACACAGGTGTTCCCATTTTTCTCATGCCCCAATATTTGCACTATAAGAGTTTTTCCAACCCGATGGGTAAAGACTGATATCTTGGTTAAATTTGTATTTTCCCAATGATGAGTGATATTCAACATCTTTCTAAACATGGATCAGCCACCTGGGTTTTCACTTCCAGCATCTCGTTTCTAACGTTTAATACTTCGGGAATTTCCACATAATTGCAACTTAAGAAAGGATCCCAGCCTTTATAAACCACTGGGTTATTGTGTTTAAGTCAAGTTCTAGAAAAGTGCATTTCAGAAGTTGTAGTTTTCTAAAAATATTTTTATTTCATTTACTTATTTGTTAAGTAGAAGCACGGTGGAATGGGACAGAAGGGTGTCGTGGGTTTGGATAGAGAAATGCATGGCATTTCCATGGGAGCTGGTGACATATTATGAGTCTGTGTAGCAGAGGGGTCAGAGCTCCATTGAAGGCCAGGGAAGGGAAATTCCTCCTGGGACACTGACGAAACCTATAGACGGCGGTTAGGGAGATGATTGATGCCTCTGAACTTGGGAAATGAGGTGTAGCAGGAACTAGTCCGAGAAAGGACTTGTTCTCATTAAAGAAGCCTGAGATGCAGGCAGCCCAGGCTTGAGTGATCTGTACAGAGCAGTTATGCCAAAACCCAGCAAGTTTGTTTATGTTCCTGGAAGGCTGAGATGGGGTCGAGGCAAACCTGGACACCACACTGTGTTCAAACAGAAAAGCACCTCAGAGGCAAACATGTGGATGTGAAACAGGTATCCAGGTTCTATCTCGTCTTGCTTACTTTTAGAGCTTACAGGTGGGTTCGGGCATTCAGTTCCCATCTCAGCCATTTAACCACCTAGCGATTTTTTGTAAGTGTCCCATGGACAGTCATTGCTGTTAGCCACCACAGATGCACGCACTTGATGTGTCTGTTACGTTTGTCCTAACGCACATGAAAATCAATCAGAAACTATTAAAATCAATGTACTGTCGGTGTACCCTTTGCCCTGGTCGGAGTGCTGGCTGTCCCCTCACAAACACTGTCCTAGAAGGATTTCCAACCTCCACCTGAATTTTAGTTATAATCTAGTGTCTAGCCCAAGAGAACTAGAATCTTCATGGGACATTCTTTAATGAAAACTGGCCTGGGAGGCATTCGTTTTTATGAAAAAGCACCTCAAATATTGCAATCTTTTCTCCTGATTGGAAGATCACAGATGCCAGAAAAGTTCAAATGCCCAGAGTAATGCATTTATGCCCAAAGGCTAATGGTCTCAAGTCCTATGGAAAAAATCTGTTATGCACAATTACACCCCATTCCCTTCCAAGCATTGAGCCTATCAGAATTCATGTGAGTGTGAATGACATCATTACAGGGATCGAGAGTTTTATTTCTAAAGCATATCATTTTCAAAATTAGTAGTTTATTAGTAGCAACAAATCATTTCTCAAGTATCGCAGCATTTTGAGAGGGTGGGAATCACTGCTTTGAATCCTCTAAAATATAACAATTAATCCAGCTCAATGGAGAGTAGGCTGAGTACAGTGTGACGGTTAGACCAAGGATGTTGGCGGTAGACCATCTGATTCTCCTCTTCTTAGCAGTGGGAGTGACATTTTAAGAGCCCTTAGGTTCTTTGTCTATAATCATACACTGTGAATGACTTCTTTCACTTATAATATTTTCAAGGTTCATCAATATTGTCAGACAATTTTCATTACCTTGTAAAGTTCCCTCTTTATGAAGATTCTTTGCATTTGTTTTTATAGCGTTAACATTAGCCCTGCCTATAATTCTTCAGAGGGGCTCCGGTGCGTGTGTGCAGGAGTGGGGGTAGGGTAGGGGCGCTGGGTGTGACTGTCTGTGTGTGCATGTGTGTTTTAATTGTGCAGTTTCTCTCTTATAGAGACTATTAAAAAGCTTAGGGCCAATATTGTGATCCAGCTACTTCAAATGTACAGCATTCTGTCATGGGCTTTAATATATATATACACACACATATATATGTGTATATATATATTTTATATATATATATATAGTAGCCTCACTTCTAGTTCTGTTTTATAACATAACCCTTGCATTTATTGTTTCTCACTTTTCATTCCTGATATCTTACTGGATATTATGTATCCATTTAAACTGACTTCAATTATTTTTTAAAACAAGGCAGGATTCAAATACTAAAAGTAAAATTACATAAATTACCCCTCTATCTTAAGCTCAAGACCCTTCCTAAATTTGCTGTTAGCACTCATCAAACCAAGTTGGGTAATACTGATTTATCGTTTTTACGGAATGCAAACAAAATCTAGTCTCTGGCATCTTAATTTATGTGTTTTCAAATGATGCCCATCTTCTCAACTATCTGAGGAAATGATGGCATATTTTACATGCTTCAGAGTTTGCAAATGACCTTGACTGATCTTTCGTTCTAGAAAATAGAAATACAATAGATACCATCTTTTGTTCAGTTTCTGTTTCATAATTTAATTTCATAACATAAATTCAGAGATGGAATTTGTATAACACAGATAGTTTTATTTGATTTTTGTGATAAAGATTTTTTTTCTCTTGGAAAGACTAGAACAAAAATGAGAAAAACGCATATTAGAGCTGTCAAGAGATATTATTTTTGCCAGAAAAGGAAGGGGAACTGCCTTCCTCTTCACAAGTCTGAACTGACTTGACAGCAGCTGTTCTTGAAATAGATACATTTATTGAAAACTCCTACAACCTCTAGTTACTAACAAAAACGACTTTTCCTATAACATGAAAATATCACTGCATATATGCAAGGTATACATGATTAAATATTCCATGGTTGCCCTGGCCAGTGTGGCTCAGTTGTTTGGAGTGTCATCCCATACACCAAGAGGTGGCAGGTTCGATTCCCAGTCAGGGCATACACCCAGGTTTGGGGAGGCAGCCTATTGGATGTTTCTCTCTCACATTGATGTCTCTCTCTTTTTCTCTCTCTCTCTCTCTTCCTTCCTCTCGCTAAAAAAATCAATTAGCCTGGCCAGTGTGGCTCAGCATTGAGCATCACCTCACGGACTGAGAGGTCTCAGTTCAATTCCTAGTCAGGGCACATGCCCCGGTTGGGGGCTCAATCCCCAGTAGGGGGCGTGCAGGAGGCGGCCAATCAATGTTTCACTCTCACGTCGATGTTTCTATCTCTCTCTCCCTTGCTCTCTCTCTAAAAAAATCAGTAAAAACATCAATTAAAAATGTATATATATTACATGGTCATAAAGTCAACAGGAAACAAGGCAGCTTGAAGACCTGCCATGGGTCAACAGCCTCTGGAAAACCTCAACTCCGTCAAGCATGTGCTGAGTTTATTCTCTTATCCTCTGAGGTTTGACTATATAAATACAATTTTATAGTGTATTTTAATAACTTTAAAGTTGTTAATGAATTGTGCAGTCCCTGTACAGATTATAGATACTATACATGATTAGAAATTACTTCTAAATCACTGGGCTTTATTTAGGGGTTACATAAATCTATTTTTAGAAAATAATATGATTTGATATTTATATGGTCAGTTATAACCTCCCCAAAATGCAATCCTTAAAGTTCTTTTATAAATTAAAAATTTTATATGACCAAGGTTATGGTTTCAGACCGTAATGGAAACTGTGTTCCATTTCTTTTAGTAATAAGGTAAAAGGAAGTCATGTTTCTTCACAGTCCGTGCCATATAGTTCTGTAATCGGTGTGTGTCTTTATTTTGCCACCTTTGCCCACATTTCTTGAGTGACCAGAGCAGGGTGCACTCACCATCTTGGTATGGGTTCTGGGATGAAGAGAATATCTGATATGTTAAAAAGCCTTGAGAATTCTGGGATACTGAAATATTAGTACTAATGAAAATGAATTTATGGGGGTGTATTTGAAAAATTTTAGGCTTGATTTGAAAGTTAGTAACTACCTTTTGAATTGTCTCACCTCCTTCTAAAGGTTCAAAAGGTATCCACATATTTTGCCCATATGTTTTTGAGCTCCACTAACTTCCTCCTGGAGTTTGATTAGTAATGGAAGAAAAAATTTGACTTAACTAATTTTGTCACCATCCATACAAAAGAACACAACTGAAAGAATCTTGAAAGAATCGGGACCTGTGTGTGTGGAGGGTGGGAGAGAGCAAGCAGCTCTCTGATCAAGGTGGGATCTGACGAGGTGAAGGCATGTGTCGCCTTTCGTCCCTGACTCCCGTGGCCCCTGGGCCAGGGCAATGGTTCGGGCCGCCCTGGCACGCAGGGCTCTTTCTCCGCAGCAGAGGCAAGCCTTCTGCTCGCACAGATCACCTGGACTGGATACTTCCCCCAGCAGATAAGAAAGTTGCCACGAGGAAGGTGTAGTGTGCAGTCCCCAAGACGTTGATTTTCTCCGCTAAGGACAATGCTTGGCCATCTGACATTCTTGCCACGGCCCTGCAAAAATCACATAGGATCACTGTTGAAGCAGAGTTCTCATTCACGTATAAAAGAAACCTTTTGCATCATTATCATTGTGTCGCCTAATACCTCCATTGGTACCAAGATACCTAAGGGCAAAATATAGTATCTCAACGTAAGCCAAGTGTGGTATCAGAGAGTCTGCACAAGTGTAGTTAACATCGTTTTCCCCATTTCTGTCAGGATATACTCCTGAGGTTTATAAATACGTTTTCCTGCTGAATCCGTGTTGGGCGGGACCCAGATATCTTCTAGTCTGGCACCCCACAATATCTTACGTTTATGGACACGTGTCTAATAAAGTAATTCTTTTTAAATCTAGATATTGCTCTTAAGTGTATAACAGCGCTTCAGTTAGGTGTTGTGGGACGTTTTTCAACGGAAGGTTCAGTCCCTTGAGTCTAAGGTGACGGTGGCAGCCGACTGCTGCGGGCGGTCGACGTCCCTCTGAGTCAGAACCGATTCTGCTGAGAGCGGAATGCTTCTCTGGGCGCAGGAGACTGTCCACAGCATTGCGGGGCGGGTGAGCTCTGGTGCTGGGAGAAATCATCAGAAGCCACTTTTTTTTTTTTTTTTTGACAAAATGACTTTGACATCCACGCAAGATTTATGATCCAAATAAACTGAAATGGAAAAGTGAATTGCAATGAGCCTTTTTATTTTTTTAATCCTCACCCAAGGATACTTTTTTCCATTTTTATCTTCCGATAGAGTAGGAGAGAGAAACATGGATGTGAGAGAGATACATCAGTTGGTCACCTCCCACACGACCCTGACCAGGGCCGGGGACCAAACCGCAACCGAGGCATATGCCCTTGACGGGAATTGAACTTGAGACTCTTTAGTCTGCAGGCTGAAGCTCTACCACTGAACCAAACTGGCTGGGGCGCAATGAGCCCTTTTAACATTACTCTTTGACTTGCTTTAGAGGCCAAAGTTGTTACAGATACTAAACAAAACAATATATATATAATTCTATATGTAAACAAACAAAACAATATATATATAATTCTATATGTTTGTTTACATATAGAATTATATATATAAATCTCATATACATAATTTGAATGTTTGTCTTTCTTAGACCTGATTTGATCTTGTTTGTAAATTGCACTTCTATTCGGGTGATCCAATCGCTGGGGCACGGGAAAGCTCCTTATTTGTACGCTACTATTTCAGCCACTAAGTTTAATATTAAGAAAGAAAATTCCAACTTTGTTTTATCTCATTAAAATGAGACAAACTGAGAAAAGAAGAATAACTGTAAGTCGACATATCAATTTCCCCAAATATGCCAGACTGATTACTTTGCTCATTATTTTTTATGACTCGGTGAAGGACCACAAGCTTTGGTACAGAATTAAATGTTGTTTTTCAAGCCCTGATTGTTATCCTCCTAAAAGTCAGTTCTCAAGCTACTTCTAGTTCTGTGCACTTGTGACTTTTCATATTAATGGTATTTTAAGGCTGCAAGATTTGGAAAAGGCCTTCGAGATTATCTAGTGACCCTGCCAGCTAAGGCAGGGAGTCTTTATACAATATCCCTGACAGATTGTCAGGTGACCTTTGCTTGCACATGTCCGATAGCAGGGAGCTGGTGTGTCAGCCCATTCCGGGGTTGGACAGCCATGCACTTTATAAAACTCACCTTCACGTTAAGCTGAAGTGTCACCCTCTAACTTCTAGTCATTACTGCACTGGGGGGTCTGGATCAACAGGGAGGAAGTCAGCGTTCTTTCCTTACGTCAGCCTGCCAGTGTTTAAAGGTGGTTGCTGTGTTCTGCTGAACTTATTTTATTTTAATTTTTTTATTGATTGATTTTAGAGAAAGAGAGGAAGGGAGGGGTTAGAGAGGGAGGGAGAGAGAAAGAGAGAGAGAGAGAGAAACATCAATTTTTATTGTTTCTTTTATTGATGGGGATCAAACCTGCAACCTTGGGGATGACACTCTAACCAACTGCTTAATTGCTTTAATCCTTTAAGATGTGAAAATTGATACAGTTTCAGCCCTTCCTAAAAGATATTTCTACGGTCTCTGAATGCATTCTTCGTTTTTAATGCCCTTTATAAATAACTACAAGCAAAACTGGACACCGTGCTCTGAATGTAATATGCAGAACACAAAGTAAAGTAGGGCAAAGGTCTGCATGCCCCACCCTCTCTCCCTCCCTCCTTCCCATTATCGATTGCTTACTCTGTGCCAGGTACTTTCGTATGCACTTTACAAATATTATCTCCCCTGAACCTTACTTTAATTTTCTTTTTTATCCTCATGCATTTATCTTCAGATAGAGCGGGAGGGAGAGAGGGAGGAAGAGAGAGAGAGAAACATCAACATGAGAGAGACACATCAAATGGTTGCCACCCACATGACCCCAACCGGCGCCAGGGACAAACTGCAACTGAGGCACGTGCCCTTAGCGGGAACCAAACCCGGGTCTCTCTGGTCCGCAGGCTGACGCTCTAACCACTGAGCCAAACCGGCCAAGGCTCCCCTGAACCTTACTTTAATCCTAAAAATCAAGTCTTTACTGGGGGTTGTGAGGCGTGGGGGGGGGGGCGTACTGTCAGGGTTACAGAGAGAAGGTGACCTTTGAGTTGGTATTATTACAAGACAGGTAAATTAAGAAAGGACATATTCTACCCACAAGAGACTTTGAAGCTTCTGAAGTTTTAAAAAAGCTATTGCTTACTCTAGAAATTTCAGCATGTTTTATTAGAGGCCTAAGATTGGGACATATTGACAATAATTATTAAAAGTTGATTATTTTAGCCTTGGCTGGGTTGGCTCAGCAGTTTGAGCATCAGCCCGAGGACCAAAGGGTCTCGGGTTTGATTCCTGGTCAAGGACACGTGCCTGGGTTGCAGGTTCCATCCCTGGCCCCAGTAGGGGTCTTGCGGGAGGCAAACCATCAATGTGTCTCTTTCATCATCGATGTTTCTCTCTCTCTCTCCCCGCCCTCCCTCCTTCCCTTCCACTCTATCTGAAAATCAATGGGAAAATATCCTCAGGTGAGGATTAACAGCAACAACAAAAAAAGTTGATTATTTTATCAAGTTATGATTTCTGAGAAAGCAGTGGTCTTAATCCAGGTTAAAACGCTTATCCTTGCACACAAGCATTGATTTCCCAGGTGATTTCTAACTTGCCTACCTGTCCTCCGCTGTAACTGGCTTCATCAGAGAGAGGCAGTCAGGGCGGTATATTTGGGCTACATATCTATGAGACAAACGAAAACCTGTTCTCTTCTATTAGTTTCAATTTTAGTTGAGTTCCTCTCAAGGCTTATAAAAACAATTACTACTCAACCCAAACCGAGCTCCATCCTTTATTCCAAGAATGGGGGACAGCTGTGACAGAGGCAGACATCTGGCCAAGAACCCTCCCCATTTGTTTTAATACAGGAGTAAAGATTTTCAATTATATCAAAACTATTACTTCTGTCTAATAGAATTTTGTTTTAATTTTTCTATTTGGTGTTGTGAAATCTCAAACCTTCCTTTTTAAGAATCTCATTCATAATCGTTAGGTAAGAGTGGTGTATGAATTCTATCTGCAGTGATTTCAACAAAATATTGAACTAGAGAGTATCTAGCCTCTTATACTAGTGTATACTGGTGGATTGGGCTTAGAGTACTTTCCTCAACGATGCTCTGAGAATAAGAAAAGAAATCGCAATCTGAGAAATAATAGCCTATTGATAGGGGGATGTTTATCTTAAAGCAATTTGTGAAAATGAGGAATTGTTTTCATTTGAGTGAATCCATGAAATCAGAATTAATCCTCATTTTCAAAGTTTATTTGATAGTGCAAACTGATTAAAATATCGAATCAGTATACAAATAACTATTACTCGAATTCTCTGTATTGTGCTAATGACTTTCTGGTATTTACTAAGGCTAAAGTGGAATCCATTTTAATCAAGCACATCTATTTATTCACTAGCATGAACATGGCCCAAATGCAGTGTACTTGTCAGAGAGAGCAATGCTTGGCTCTCTAGGGGGCTTGACTCAAGTGGTATTTTTATAGACTATTTGTTAGTATAAAGCACATTAGGTAGGTAAAATATGTCCCTTGCCCTAAAATAACTCCAGTCTGGTAAGACACAAGACATACACAAATCAAAATGCAGGGCTGCATGCAGTGCGTGCCGTCTGCTTGGAACAGGAAGTGTTCCCAGGAGCGTGAGACCCTCCGCTGCTCACTTGGGAGAATTCGCGATGGGCCTTGAGGAACAGTGGATGGATTATATACGTATGCATTGTATTTGCATATCTTAGCAGAATGGGTTCTTGAAGTGTCTAATAAGAAGCAAAATGAGCACTGCACAGCGAGAGAATGGATTTGCAGAAAGTTTTGGGGAATAAAAAAAGCAAATTTTGATATGATTTTAACCATCAGTAGCTCAAGGAAATAGAACATTACCAATCCTGGATTTTATGCCTCAATATTTTGCCTGTGGGTATGTAAGAATTTCCGCAATCTTCATGCCCAGGCATGTTCATGTCAGTACTGACCAACCTCTTAATTTCAAATCCAACATGGGGAGAGTATGTGTCAAGATGTCTTTTACTTATGGAATAGCTTCTGAGACTTCACTTTTTTGAACTGTGAGTGGAAATAGATCAGCTCAGCTACTGGCTTGAGTGAAACTTTGCTTTGGTTCTCCCTTTAACCATCAACTAATACCAGAGAGGAAGAACGATAAAAATGTCCAAGTGGAAGCCAATGAAGAATTTAATTATAGAATTAAGTTTCTGTAACTTTCGAATGAGATAAACAGATCAAAATAATGCAGGTAGAAAAAGTGTATGGTTGATCTTTAACATCCTCAGATTAAAAGTGGACTGTGCTCGTCATTACAAACATTGCTGTGAAATGTGCTACATTTCCTACCTGTGGGTTCATGTGATGATGTAGTCATAGGTCCCCATCTGTAATCAGTTATTCCCATGTTGCCTGTCACTTTGGAACACAGATACCCTGACATAACAGAGTACAATAAAATCTAAGAGAAAAACTTGCCTCCTCTTAGCATTTTTGAACCTCTTGATCATTTGCATGGTTGACAGGTAGAGGGTGAGAACTTTCTCCAATTAGAACCTTCAGGGTTCCCAAGGAATCAGGACAAGACAGAAGGTGCAAAGCTGAGCTCGAAGTTGCCGTGTCTCTTTCAAGGCCTCTTGTCACTGGTGGTGTTCAGATTTCCAGAGGCGACAGGAGGACAGTAGACTTCCAACTTAATTAGTGTATTCCATTATAACCATGGACATAAAGTATTATGTCACCAGCCCTTTGCAGATTTAGATTTGCCAGTTTCATACTCGAGGATGTCCATTTCCTCTGTACAATTTTGTCTGTCTTTGGGCCAAGTTGCTTCCACCCGTCTCGGAACTTTGTTACCGACCAAAGCATCCAATAGGGGCTTCTCTCAGGGGCCTGGAGCGTGGGTTGTCCTGGGAATCCAACGTCCTTCTTGCTGACTTTCTTCATCTTCCTATCACTTCCTTAGTGGAATTAAGTTTTTACAGGTGCCACATCGTCAGTTTTATAAGTCATTGCATCTAATTTACTAATCAAAATTTCTTTGAAAGATTGACATTTTGGGAAAGGGAGGCACCATTTAACGTTTATCTTCTGTAGCTTGAATTTTTAAAAAAATCAAATTTACTTACAGTAGCAGTGTTTATAGTTTAAGCCTCTCTCATTCAAAAAGAAAAAAAAAAAGCATTTCCAATGCATAAACTATTCAAATTCTAATTGTTTTGTAGTTGTTTTTGTTAAAAGGTTCATATAACTTTCCACAGAACAAAACTTTCTGTAAGAAAGAGACATTTTTGTAGACAATTAAATAAGATTTTGATGAATTAAAATAACGACATTATGATCAAGAACTCTGTTGACCCAGGGTGTGATGTGTGTAGCAAAGTCTCTTTAGTGAACTCAAACAAAAAGATAATTCCTTTTTTGTACTATTTTTAAGACTTGAATGGGCATTATCTCATCTAGTCTTAATGTGTATGTGAGATTCAGATGAAGGCTAGAAGATAACTTTGCTATTCGACAAAGACTTGCTGTACTCTAGGAATCTGGGGTTGATGGTTGTGTGTGTACATGTGTGTCATGTACAAGCTGTCCAGAGTCACCTGTACCTCAGAGTCCCGTGCATCTTTACAAGTGAGAAGAAGGAATGGGTGGTTCGAATCTCTTTTATTTAAATGTTTCTCAGAAATCAGTGCTTGTCAGTAGTAAGAGTGGTCTCTTTAACCATCCAATCAACTTTAATTCACTATGCTATTGAAAATGGATGCGTAATAGTTAGTGACATGGTTTCTACAACTTTGGAATTATAAATGCACAGAAAAGACAAGGATCTGGAAGGTTCAAGCTGGTGAATGGGGCCTTACACACACACACACACACACACACACACACACACACACACACGCACGTACTTGGTCACTCTTATGGCATAAAATGCCTTGGTAGGCAATCTTCAGCTAATGATTATAGTTTAAATTAGCTGATTTTGAGCATCCATACCAGCTCGGTAGAACAGATTATTTCGAACACGGTGCCACAGCGACAGAGACCTTCATCTATTCCCTTTTACCGATAGTATCTAATAAAGATTGTGTCCCTTCTGTATGTCATTATTGCCATCTCCTAGATTCCTGATGCCCAGCAGCATCCTCATCCATCTGTGGCTGCATTTAAGCACGTGTTAGGAATCCTCTGTGACTGTCCAGCCTCCTATAATCACCGCACTAGTAATGGATCAGAAAATATGAAAATAAATGTTGCAAATCCTTAATCCGGGCAAGCAGACACCCACAATTAAGTCAGTTCCTAATGAAAGAGGGAAAAAAAAAATGGACTCTCTGGACTCTCTTCGGAATTACCTGATTTTCAGATTAGTGTGTGTGTGTGTATTGTGATCTATTTCAAATAGCGTTCTGAGCCCCAGAGGTAATCACTCTCCCCATCATCATGAACCGTCTTCCTCTATGCGGCACAATAGGGTAACAAAACCCATTTCAGTCTCAATTTAAGTTTAATTCCCAGCTGGAACTTGAAATGAGGCGGTAATGAACCTGAACTTGCAGCAGTGATTATCTCCTACGTGCGTGTGAAGGCGCTCAGACACAGCAGTGGGGTGTCCTGCTGCCACTCGGAAGGCGCTCACTTCTCAGGAACATGGAAAGCCGGGGATTATAACTCAGCACGTCATTACCTTGACCACGGGAAGTCAGCCAGGTTCTGTTGTATTTTACTTTATGCATAACAGAGGGTGACAAAACAGCAGATAGGATGATCGGAGATTTTTTTTAAGTGACCGCTAGAACAACGTTTCCAGAGAAGTGTCTAAATTAAGGCATAAAAGGTCAGCCATGTTATCTGAAGAAAAGAAAGGAAGGCAAAGGTTGATATTGTATAATAATATGTAACTAAACACATTAAGGGATAGATTGACTGGAATTATAAAATATTTCTAAGAAAAAGAACAGTCTTCCCAGTGTCCATATGTCCCTAAAACCATTTAGGCTTTTAGGAAGGTACGTTCACTTTATCCTAGGCATCACGTAGTATTTCTTTATTAAAGTACAAAATTACATTCCGTGGATATGAATAAATAATTGTGCCTGTTTATACATTTTTTTTTAGGCCAGCATTCAAATAGGAGTAAGTTAAGCCTCAGAGGAATGAGAGGATGGATTGCTGGGGTCATGTCACTGGTAAGAATGGACACAAGAGAGACCTGAGTTTGGGTTCGTATTGTGACATTCTTGCTCTCCAGTAGAGAGGTTGCCATGAGTAACTCACTGTCCTCCCGCAATTTTCTGGGCCTAGGTTATCTCTTCCATGCTTTCTTGGAGAGAAATGGAGGGACTCAGATAAATTCTGAATTAAGTACTCAAGCATATATAAAGTGTTTTTTGATAAGCTTGGCCATGACCACAGTACAATTTTAAGTTTTCTTGATGTAAAGTTGTGGTGGCCTGCCGCTGGGACAAAGAGCAGGAGACAGGATCCCCTCATCATTCCTGACAAAATACCAGCACTGGCACCAATACCCGCCACGCGCAGCACCCTACGGCGTCCTTACAGAATGTCAGCGTCCCCAGTGTCCGCCTTGGATTAAGCATTACCGCTTCTCACCAGAATCCCTCAGAATATCATGCACAATGTTAGAGACTGAATAATAATATCAGAGTGAATAAAACATAAATGTACATTTCAACAAATAATTATAAAGTGAATACCTGAGAAACCACCGTCCAAGTACAAGAATTCACATGTTGCCAGCTCCCAAAAGCCCCCAACACCTTTATATACGAAGTCTCAGGAAAATCCCACCATGAGGAAGCTGGACTTCTGTTGGCCCACCACTGACATCCATCCACACCTCGTGGGCCCCACTGGGAAATTGTGTCTTAGGGAACTAGCTAATTTAAGCACTGTAAATTTTGGCCAGTAGATAAAATAAAGGCGTTATGTTCAAAATAATGTTTAATGAAAGTATTCAATGTCTTTTTGGCTAGAACTTTTCAGGGAAATAATGTTATTTTATGAATGCATGCCTGTTCATGGAGCAGTAGAGAAAAGAGAAAGAAAACTATATATTTGTTTTAATTTATACCTCTGTGCAATTACTTTAGTTTATATTTATTAACAGAACATGGGTTATGCTGAAGTTCAGCTAGCAATTTTTGGAAAAATGAATTTTAAGTAAGTAATACCTAGGGAATAAATAAGCTAGTTTAATAATAAAAGAGCAACATTACTTCTCTTTAGAAATTAGTAAGCATTTTAATAATTCAGCGTGCCTCCAACCTCTCTAATTATCATTATCTCAATTATAAGAGATTAAATGCTTAACATCTCTAATCATCAGAAAGATGCAAATTAAAAATGACTATGAGATATCACCTCACACCTGCCAGAATGGCCGCCATCAACAAATCCTCAAACAACAAGTGCTGGTGAGGGTGTGGAGAAAAGGGGACTCTGGCACACTGCTGGAGGGAATGCAGACTGGTGCAGCCACTGTGGAAAACAATATGGTGTTTCCTCAAAAAGTAAAAAATGGAACTGCCATTTGACCCAATGATCCCACTTCTAGGAATATATCCTAAGAAACTGTCCAATTGCCCATCAGTAAATGAGTGGATAAAAAAGCTGTGGTACATATACACAATGGAGTACTATGCAGCTGTAAGAAAGAAAGATCTCCTATCCTTTGAGATGACGTGGAGGGACCTGGAGAGTATTAAGCTAAGCAAAATAAGCCAGTCAGAGAAAGACAAGTACCACGTGATCTCCCTTATTTGTGGAACAAAATGAACAAAATAAACTGTCAACCAAAAGAAATTCATAGTTATGGAAGTAGGGAACAGACTGACAAACCTCACAGGGATGGGGGAGTGGGAGGGGTGGGAAGAGACAAACCAAAGAACTTATATGCGTGTATGCACAGCCAATCGACATAGACATTAAGCTGGGGAAAGCAGGAGGGGGATGGGAGCAGGGGGAGGGGGTCAATGGGGGAAATAAATAAAAAGTTTAAATAATCATGATTATTCATAGTGTAAAGATTTGAACAATAATCCCAATATATATTAATAATTTCTTATTGAGAGTATCATAGCAAAACATTATCAAAGTTAGATTATTATTTCAGGTAGACTAAGATAAATTATGATATTGAGTGACTTGGTTGTTTTGTTATTCATATTATTAAATTAGACATGGGATAGAAATATAAAAGAAATAAGTTCTGTAATTATAAAAGCGAGCAAGCAAGTATTCAATAAGTTCAACATCTTTTGGTTAAAAAGAATCATACTCTGTTTGACAGCCCATCAAATTTGAATTTGTAAAGTTTAGAAAAATATCTATAGAGAGTAATGTAATATGCATTGTTCCTATATATAAATTATAAGAACAAAGTATTATTACAAATAATAGCTAAATACTTTTTTCTTGAAATCATTACTATGGACTACGACTTTTATAGAGGTAATTCTACATTACATTGTATGTTTTTCAAAATTCATTAGCCATTAGTACACAGATCTTGTAGATTATTTCATTGCCATTTATTCAATAAGTAAATGCAATGACATTTGTAATGACACTAATAATTATAGCTAACATTTATTGAGTACTCAATATATGGCAGGGATGCTAAACATACTATATAGGTGCATGCTTATTTATATATTTAACTTTTCTATCAGCCTATGTATAACAATACTGTTATCATTGTCATTTTAAAAATGACAAAAATGAAAGTTTGGTAACATGATGTAGCTTGTCCAAGTAACACAGGTAGCAAGAGGCAATGCCATAGTCAAATCTAAGCTTGCCTGACTCTAGTACACAGGCACTATGCTATATAGAGAGATAGATATAGGATCTCTTTATGTGATGCATGGTGTGATCTGCTTGGAATGTATTAAATCAACGGCTAATTTATAGAATTATAGGAAACTATAGGTTAATAATTTGTATTTGTAGTCAACTGTTGACTTTTTATTCATCTTTCTCCAATGGCAAGTATTTCAAGGTAATGTGAGTGACAGCTAATTCCTCTTGTATTAAATTGGAAGCCATTAGGATACAGTTCTCTGAAACAAAAGGGTAAGCACCCCGATCCACTTAGCTTTATATATGTGTATAAGAGTGTCTTAGAGCACTATTAGATTAACTTTGGAATCTTCTTTATTCAAAGTCAGTTCTTTGTGATCCCCTAACAAACTTCTTGGCAGCTGATTTTCAATGAATTATTTATTTTTATTTAGAAAAAGGAATGAAAGTAAATATTTGAGCCATGAGGTTTTGGAGCTCAATCACACCACCTGACTAAAAGTCTGAAATCAACTCTTTAAGTCCATGGATGTAACTCATGGACCATTTGTTAATGGATCTGTGGTTTGGGGTAATTAGGATTAGGCATCTGGATTGTCGTCAATATTTCTTGATACTTTGTCTTTTTTTTCCTCACCCGAGGACATTTTTACATTCATCTTCAGATAGAGCCAGAGGGAGAGAGAGAGGAAGAGAGAGAGAGAGAGAGAGAGAGAGAGAGAGAGAGAGAGAGAGAGAGAGAGAGAGAGAGAGAGAGAGAGAGAAACATCGACATGAGAGAGACACATCGACCAGTCACCACTCACATGACCCCAACCAGGGCTGGGGACAAACTGCAACCCAGGTACATGCCATTAGCGGGAACCGAACCCAGGACTCTCTGGTCCGCGGGCTGATGCTCTAACCGCTGAGCCAAACCGGCCAGGGCAATACTTTGTCTTTTAATGTATCTTGAACGTTATCATTTATTAATCTGGCCAGAAAATAAATTCTTGCTTATTGCTATATTCACCTCTCTGGAAAGACATATATATATATATATTTAATGTTTACCACACAACCACAAGCTCATATTTTAGCCAAGTGCAGCTATTATACTAAGTAATGAGTATCAATCAAAGCCTATATGGTTAGTTTTATTACTTGTATGTCTTCATTCTATGTTCTTCCTCCGTAATTTGTTATACACAGTATATACATCTTTATTTTTTATTTTTTATTTATTAATTTATTTTTGTTACAGATGTTTCTCCTTTTTTCCCCATTGACACCCTCCTCCCTGACCCTCCACCCCTTCCCCAGCTTTGTTGTCCATGTCCATCAGTTATGCATACATGCCTATAAGTTCTGTGGTTTATCTCTTCCCTCCCCCCCACCCCCTCTTCTAAGGGTTGTCAGTCTGTACCCTACTTTCACATCTCTGGGTCTACCCTGTTCCCCAGACTGTTATGTTTATTATATTCCACAAATGAGTGAGATCATATGATATTTGTCTTTCTCTGCTTGGCTTGTTTCGCTTTGGATAATACTCTCGAGGTCCCTCCATGTCGTCTCAAAGGATAAGAGATCTTTCTTTCTTACAGCTGCATAGTACTCCATTGTGTACATGTATCACAGCTTTTTTATCCATTCGTTCATTGATGGACACTTGGGCTGCTTCCAGATCTTAGCTATTGTAAATAGTGCTGCTATGAACATGGGGGTACATGTATTCTTTCTGGTTGGTGTTTCAGGCTTCTTAGGTTATATTCCTAGAAGTGGGATCACTGGGTCAAATGGCAGTTCAATTTTTAATTTTTTGAGATAACACCATAGTGTTTTCCACAGTGGCTGCACCAATCTGCATTCCCACCAGCAGTGTGCTAGAGTCCACTTTTCTCCACACATCTTGATGTGGTCTCAACTGCCGCTGATACTTTTTAATCCCGTGTTTTCTTCCCATCCCTTTGCATTTTGGTCTCCAGTCCACCAGTCCACTTGAGCTGTCCCGTTGCACATCACCAATGACTGCCTCCTTGTCAAAGTCAGAGATGTGAAAAGCAATCATATTTGTATAGATGACCGCTTCTCAAACTTGAGTCGTGGGTTGAGCTCTTTAAGAGAAATAACCATCGCATACCTTCCTTTCTGACATAAACTGTCTTTGGTATGATGTTACTCACTTATGCCCAAACGTAAAACCTGGCACAAGCCCCCTATGCCTCTAGCTCTCATGCAATTATAATGCCAAACCATATGTACAAATACACAGGACAGAACCAGCCAAACTGGAGTTAGCATAACTCATTTCCCGGGACATGATACTGTTTTGCTGAAGTTAATTTAAATTGCATGTGAGTACAGTTCAGCTTCCCTGTATTTTCTGTGCTATGTGATACAGTTCTCCCATCACTTTTTTTTTTTTTTAAGTATAAAACCATTTTGGTTCCCATCACTTAGCTCCAAAGCTTCATGAGTACATTCAGCCAACTTCTGTTGTTCTCTTACTGGCCATGATGATGGCATCTAAAGTCGGGGCCAATGTAATCATAATTACACCAGTCTCCATGACGTGTCTGCTAACTGAAACCCTGCCATTGCCTCCCCTCGGGTGTCTTTGGGCTCTGACACGTTGCCTCTCCTTCCTGGGTTATTGCCCTCACACCTTGATTCCTTCAATATTCTCCCCACTGCCTTTTCTGTTTCCAATCTCTCTACTTCAACCTACCCTGTATAGTATTTTCAAACTAACTTTTCCAAAACCCAGTATGTCATGTAGAATCCTATGATCTTGTAGTGTCATGTCATCTCTTCCTCACCTCTTTGTCCCCCCAGGCCTCCTCTGCTTTGTCCCCCCATCTCTTTACATCCTGTCACATAATTACACCCTCATAGAGCATACGCAACAAATATAGCAAACACCAGAAATTTGTGCCTCTGTCTTCTTTCTTTTTATTTCCTTTATAATGTTGTACCATTTTACCTAAATCCTGCTGGGGGGATAGGCATAAACTGGGGCAGACTCTTCCGATTCAAAACCTTTGTTTCATCTGCAGTGATGCTACATGTTTTCTCTAAGTATTCTGAATGGGTTGAGCTGTCCTGGGTGTACTGTAAGGCCATGTCTGCAGGTGCTATAGCTACATAGTTTCATGCAGAAGGATCTTTGTAGCTGCCTCACAACCGTGGCGTGAAAGTTAAAGATCACGGGGGTGCAGTCATCAGCAATCGTGAAAGCAATTAATCACCAGGATTTGAGCACTTCACATATTTGCCAGCATTTGCAATCACACACGATACTGTCATGAGTGACTGTGCGTTATGTATGGTCGGAGGTGTATGTTCAGGTGTTTTCTCAGATATGTGATTGCTGGGTGAAGTAATAAAAGCATATGGAGTTTATAATACTGGTGTATATTCTCCTATATTGGGTGGTGCCTTGGAGTTTCCACTATCAATATATGAGGGTGACTAAAACAAATAGTGCTCAGTAATAGTAGCTCTCATCATGGACTTTCTATGCGCCTAGTTGATGCTTCATGAATGAGTGTCTTATGAACCCATCCATTCATTTTTTTCCTTCCTGGAATGACCCATGGTTTGTAAGTTGGAGCAGCAGCAACCACAGTGGCAGGTTCAGAAAGGCCAATTTCTCATCCTGATTGTCTAGGAAAAAGAACCAAGCCCTGGGGCTGCTGAGGAACAGAGAGATCTTAGTGAGTCATGAATGTGTGGTCTCCGGCTCAGCCCCTCCTAAATACCCAGAAGCGTTTCCCCCCAGGAATCACCCTCACGATGTATAATGAGAGGGTACAGGATGCTGAGGGATGAGAAGGTGACTCCTCCCTCTCTGTTAGGGATGGGGCTCAGAGGAGATTGTTTCATTGTGTGGGAGCAGAAGAATATCACTAATCTAATTGTTCTGCACACAGTCCCAGCTGTGCACCACTGGGCTACTAATGAGATTCTGGTCCTCCTCCGGAGGCCTCAGCTTTCTCATCTAAAGAGTGAAGGGGTTGGCCCTGGTGATCTCTAGGGTTCCCTTCTAGCTCCAACCATCTGTGTTGAAGAAAGCTTTAAGCAATTTAGAAGTAGCAAAACAAGAGAAAATAGAAAAATACTCTCTTTCTAAGTTCTATGCCTTTATGTAGTTCTACACTGAACAAAAGAGTCGGCACAGAATGTGATTTCTGACTGATGTGCAAAGCACCAGCCAAATGGACAGAAGAAACTGCTGCCCTTAGAATTCTCTTGGTTCTTCTAGAATGACACTAAGACACAAGTTTTTAAAAACATTTTAATTGAAAAAGTTAACCCTAAGCAATGACCGCAGTTGGCTCTGAGTGATACTTATATTTACCTTGACAGCCATCTGTTTTGCAAACAACACAGCCATTTCAGGAATTATTGCAAAAAATTGTTGCAAGTGTCAGAGATGATGGTTCTGTTCGACTCTGTCTGATGATCAGCATCAGTGTAGGTGCAAAAAGGGATAGATGGGCAAACGTATTCAAGGTCAGATACCCTTTCCTGGGTCTTACCATTTGTGAGTGCTACCTCGGTCTATAATTCTTATAAGGTATTTTCTCCAAGATGGCATTCCACCCTCACTCCCTGTCTTTCAAATATGGTCGCTCGTTCCTTTCTGTTTCTTTTGCTTTATTCTAAACCTTGATTACTTTTCACCTGGTCCACTGCTATAGTCTCTTAATTGTTCTCCTTTTCTTATTTTTTATCCTCACCCAAGGACATTTTTGCATTTATCTTCAGATAGAGCGGGAGGGAGAGAAGGGGGAAGAGAGAGAGAGAAACATCGATGTGAGAGAGACACATTGAGTGGCTGCCACCCATACGACCCCAACTGGGGCCAGGGACAAACTGCAACCGAGGTACGTGCCCTTAGCGGGAACCAAACCTGAGTCTCTCTGGTCCATGGGCCGATGCTCTAACCGCTGACCCAAACTGGCCAGGGCTTGTTCTCTTTTTTTTAGCACCTTACCTTCCAATCGACTTCATACATTCTCCCAAAGCATTTTTTCTAAAGTTGGACAGTGATCTTGTCACTCCCCGTGACATAGAGAATGATGCTAAATTTCTTTAGCCTGAAATTCTGGGGCCTCTGTCATTTCAGGACCCATCCACCTTTCCCATGTCTTCGCCTCTCTTCTTTTTGTCACTCTTAGACTATAGTCAGTCTGGACTATTCAAGGCACAAAGTAGGTTACAATATTCCTTGAATAGATAAGTAAATTTTTTAAAATCCTGTTTGATTTTTTAATCTAGCATTTCCCCAACTTACTTCACTGCAGATATCTAGGGAATTATTATTTTCATGGAGTTGTAGTTTATACCCTTAGAGGGACTGAGAGGTACAGATGGAAAAGGAAATTAATCGAGATTCATAGTCAATTGACCTATAACTTACTTAAGACAGTACCAGTTTTTTACAAAGGAAAGAAAATAGTCAGCATTAAAGAGAAAAATAAGAGGAGGTATCTGTCTGGTCAGTAGAAAACAGCTGGGCATCTTTACATATCATTGATTCACCCCAAGTAGTTACTTCCAGGAAGCCTGTTGTAAGGTGTACCCAGTGACCACGATCAGAAATAGTATGTTGGACACAAAATCTGGTGTCAGATAATTCAGGTCATTAGCTGTACTAGAAATTAATAAGGAAGCAGAACAATGAATTCTAGCATAGTCATTTGTGTTGATAAGTGCTTCTAATAAGTACTGTTTATGTTTATGTGATCATTGGAAGGCCTCAATCCAAACAACCATATGAAAAAGGAATCCGTTCTGTAGAAAAGATGCTGTTTTGAAATTTGTATGTAAATGTAAAGTGTAAATTCTTGGAATCTATGAGACATTGGGCTTCAAAATTATATGCAAAGATGCTACTCCAAACACACTAGCAGCAACATAGATGTTCTAATGTATCGTGACAGTAATGGTTGTGATCAGAAATTCAGTCTTGGCTTTATTTTCTTACGAAACCCCTGAGAATATATTGCAAAAAGTTGTGACTATGTCACAAAATGCAAAGAATTTAAGCTTCTAATTAGTTTATTCTCCCGCATTCCCTACATCCCAGCAACTAAACGCCTTTATCTTCAGTTCCGTGTTCAGATGACTCAGAGGATGCTTTGGGGTTAGTAGAGTCCCACTTAGTAAGGACTTCTTAATAAATAGTAAAAGCTCCCTGTTTTGTAGCTCATCTTAAATCCATAAACATCTACTTGTTTTCCCTGAAAAAGAATCAGATGGTCAACCAACCTGTATCCTTGAGTCTTCCCCATTTCTTCTTTCCTCTGTGTCTCTAACCATGCTTACCTTCCTTCTGCTAAAGCAGCTTCACCAATCCTGTTGACTCTCGGAGGCCCTGTGCTGTCTTTCTTTTTTCTTTTTCTTTTTTTAATTGTTTTCTTTATTGATTTGAGAGAGAGAGGAAGAGAGAAAAAGAGAGAGAGAAAACCATCGATGAGAGAGACCATCAATTGGCCGCCTCCTGCATGCTCCCCACTGGGGATTTGGCCCACAACCTGGGCATGTGCCCTGGCCGGGAATCGAACTGACAACCTCTTGGTGCATGGGTCGACCTCAACCACTGAGCCACACTAGCCAAGCCTGTGCTGTCTTTCTTCTTCCTTTCACTGTCCAGTCAATGGACATAGTAGCTGAAACAGAATAGGATGCTGCCTCCTAGGTGTTATCACTCATTCATCAGTTGCTTGTAAAGTAGTGTCTGTTTCCAAAATTCCACTGAACGTCAAAGGCTGCGAGTCACGTCATCGAATCCAGTGACATTTATTTACTTTGCAGCCTCCTTGCTGTGGCTGCAGCATTTGGCACTGTAGTTAACACCTTCTTTCTTTGAATTTGTGACTGTTTTCTGTCCCTGTCTATGTCTGCTTCCTTCCTCCCTGGCCTTACAAATGCAGGCGTTCCCCACGCCTGCCCTCAGCCCTCATCTCTGCTCATCATATACTCTCTACACGGATGACTTCATCAAATTAGCCCACATTTTGCAGGAAACTTCCAAATTTAGAGCATAGAACTGTGGTGTAGAGTCTGTCTAGACCTATCTTTTATTATGCACCTCTAACTAAAGCCTTGCATCATCATAGCATACTTAAATCGGACGCATTTTCCTGAAACCTGAACATAATGTTTTTACTTTTTTCTTTCTCTGATCCTCTCCTATCTACACTTTTAACATGTGCTCTACTTTTCAGATTGCTTCTGTTTTGGAATCTGTAATTTCCTCATCCCCTTCCCTCCAAGTTCAAGCCTTCATCACTTTTTGCCTTGATCATTATCATAACAGCCTAATTGGTCTGTGTCTCTGGTTTATTCCATTCCTGTAGCAGTCCTGGCTAAGACAGCCTGCCTGTTGTAGCTGGGTGCTGTGCGGCAGCACACAGCTGGTCACGCTTTGGGGTCATTTTTGTGCCGTTAACCACGAACATTTGCCAGACAGCCCTGCCTCATTTTAAAATGATGTAGTTGAAATTCTTATTGCAAAATATATATTTATTTTAGAAAATGTCTACCATCTGTAATCAACAAAAAGGAAAGTATCCTAACAATTGAATTCCTCTGCCTTCATTGATTACTATAACCAAAGCAGATGGGGTCATTTCCAGATGCATCTGACATTTTTCCTGTTTTCATCCTTTTCATGTTATTTACATCCCCCGACTCTACCTAGTTTCTGGCCATTGAAATTCTATTTAGTTTTCAATGACCATCACAAAAGTCTGTTTCTCTAAGACACCTTTCCTGTAGCAGAGCTTAGTGATAATATATAGAAAACACTTTGAGCCTGGCCAGTATGGCTCAGTGGTTGATCATTGACCCATGCACCAAGAGGTCGCCGGTTCGATTCCCAGTCAGGGCACATGCCCAGGTTGTGGGCCAAATCCCCAGTGGGGGGCATGCAGGAGGTGGCCAGTCAGTGTTCTCTCTCATCAGTGTTTCTATCTCTCTTACTCTCCTTTCCTCTCTCTCTAAAATCAATAAAGAAAAAAATATTTTAAAAAAAGAAAACACTTTGAGTTCCACCCTGGAGTTGTTCCTCGGTGGAGTATTTCATATTGCATAGTCTCCCTTTCTCATAGTTGTGTAACCATTGTGTTTTTAGCTATGCACGTGTATCCAAATCTATGCTCTAATATCCTTGAATGTATCTTTTCCCTTAGGATTTTCAGAAGGCTTTCCTTCCAGAAGTAGATACCATGAATTGTAACGTCATGCTGTTTGCCTGGGATGGTGGGAGTAAAGAGAGACCTGGGGAACAGGAATAGGAAGAGAAGGGACAGTGGAGGAAAGAGAGAGACTCTATCCATGTAAAGAAAACGATGACTACTCTCACAGTTCCAAGGGCAAAAACTCTTAACTTGATTCTTTCGGAGGGTCCCATTCAAAGAGCGGGTGGGAGTGAATGTTTGAGAATACACAACACTGGGAACGGTGGTGTGTGATGTTGGGCTACTTCATTCTCAGCTCCGTCCATTTCTGATACAGCAACAAAGGCCGAAGGAGGAGTCTGACCGTAAAGGTCGGTAGGATTCACCAGCTTCCTGTGATACCTAGAAATGGCAGCGGGAGGGGATTAAACACCTGGGAGGGTGTGGCGCAGGGTGCACTGACCGTCCTCCTGGGGATCCAGGAGCTTTGGTCTCAGTGCTGAGCAGTTGAAACACGTGCACCTCCCTGCGGATGGAGAAGCACCTCGCTGTTTGGACAGCTTGGCTGCCTGCGGGCAGCTGGGCGCAGCCGGGTTCCATCCATGCAAGCTCTCGGGAACGGGGTCAGAAGGCACCTAGGATGCGCCTCGGCGGCCTCGCCATGCGTCCGAACGGATGCCTTAGGGTTCAGTGAAACTTAATAGACGGGCAAGAGTGGCGGGGGTGAGGTGACGCTGGGTCACGGGTTGGAGCGGGGGAGATGCACAGTGGTCTGCCTGGTGATGAGTGCATGTGGGGTGCGAAAAGGCAGAAGGGTCAGGGAGAACGGGGGTCCTGACGTGAGTGTGAGAGCGAGGGTGTGCCCTGCCCCGTGGTGGGAAAGAAGGCGAGGGCCGGCGTGGAAAGGTGGCAGAGGCAGTGGACTCGTGTTAGGGTCTGACCTTGAAACTAGAGGGAAGGTCGAACTTTTCCTCTGCCCTCTTAGGGTCTCCAGCTGGGCCTGGTAATTAAATCGGCATAAGACACAATTAACAGGAAAAGAGCATAAACATTTTACACGTACATGGAAACCTTCCTGAGGAAACGATGGCTCCAAGGAGTGTCAAACACTAAACGCTTTGGTAGTAGGCTGAACAAAGACAGGCAACGAGGGGAAGGTCACTGAAATACAAACAGGCCCTGGCCGGTGTGGCTCAGTGGTTAGAGCGCAGGCCCACGGACCAGTGTCTCGGGTTCGATTCCGGTCAAGGGCATGTACCTCGGGTCCCTCTCACATTGATCTCTCTCTCTCTCTCTCCCCCTCCCTCCCAGTCTATCTGAAGATAAATAGAAAAATATCCTCAGGTGAGGATTAAAAAAACATACGGGATGGGGAAGGGAGCTAGAGGAAGATCTGGTTATTTTAAAAAGCCTGTTTGTGTAGAATTCTCTCGCATCGGCGCCCGCTTCTGGTGATAGGAATGTTCCTTCCTCCCGGTAGATGGAGGGCGCCTTTCACCTGCGATTTTAATCTCCCGCTTTCAGGAAGGAAAGCAGAGGTCAGACACCCTCTTGTACCTGCTGTTTTCCAAGTGCCTTTTGCTCAAAATAATCCTGATGCCAATGTCATCGGCTGTGGTGGCGTGTTCGGCCAGCCTTCAGTCCCTCCGAGGGTCCATCTCTTAGCATCCCAGGGAAGAAGGAATGCTTGCGTCTGTCATTCAGAGAAGTCTTCTCAACTAGAGAGATCGACTTGAGATGCATCAGCATGAAATGATAGCAAAGTCACAGGACTGGCTGCAATCTCCCAGAGAGAGAGTATATACTGCAGGAAGGTGAAGCGTGCTGTCCCAAATCCCGGCGCTTCAACGTTAGAGGGAGTGAGCGGAGAAAGAGCTGGCAACCAGCCCTGCCCTCAGGTCAAAGTACTGCCTGTCCACACAACTCAGCAAGGGGAGGGGGACAGGGGTTATTTATTTACTATTTACTTATTTTTACTATTGAGAAAGTGGTAGGTGCCTTCGCATAATTTCACAATAATCCTGTTGGATAGATGTTAACACTCTCCCCTTTTAAGAGCAGAAGCTGTGACTTCACTGAATAGATAATAGGTAGCTGAGTTGCTTTCTTCCCTGTTACATTAACCCAAATATTTAGCCTTGGTACCAATACCTGCTGTGTTTCCCAGGCTCCTTTCAGAGCAGCACAGGCTGTAATCGATGGGCCCACGAGGACTATTTCCGTTGGAGGGCTTCAGAGCAGCCCCTGGAATCAGCCAGGCGCTGCCGGGTCCCTGCTTTCCCAGGGAGCCCAACTGGCGCTGGATGTACCTCATTATTCTCTGTCTGGTGCGATCAAGAGCCGCATCGGAAGTCTTATATCTGCATGTTAATTTCCTCTTAACTGGGGAATAAAAGTGATCCCAGACTCCTGGAGAGTGACAGCAAGAACAGGGAGACCGTGCTTGTTTATACTTTTAAGTACTTTAGCAACCAACAGAATGTTCTGCTGACTTGTCTCCTTTCTCCTCTCTGACTGCTACTTTGAGGCAATTAAAATGAAGTCATCTTGCTGGAGCTCCGGAACAGAGAAAAGCTAATTATATTGGGTGGGAAACAGAAAATGAGTTGCAGGTATATATCTACATCTATGTACTTACTTCTTTGTAGCATTGGCCTGTTTACCTGCCCACTAACTAAAGTGAGTTAAATGTAATGTTTTTGTTTTGTTTCTTTTAAAAATTTTTCTTTAAACAGGCTTTATTTCACGGTTCAGCTCCCATCCAGCCAGGTTGATGGAAAGGCAGTTTCTAGTGTTGTGACCTCTCCTCTTGCCACAGGCCTTATCTTGCTGTGTAACTTTGAAGAGTCTTCTCTGTATCGGTCATCAGCCACTGATGTGCCCATTTCCTATTCATTACGGTACCTTTATGCCTGTTTATTTCATTGCATCCGAGCCAAGCTCAAGACAAGGGAATCTTTGCAAAGCTGACCCATTCTGCAGGGCCAACCTCCTGGCATGCATCTCGTAGCCCTCTCTCCCCCGGGGGTGGTCCTCCCTCACCAGGCGCCACACAGAACTCCATCATCTTCCTGGCATCCACCTTTGTCCCTTGTCTTCTCCCTAGTCATTGCTTCTCTCTCTCTCTCTCCCCCCTCCTCCCTCCCTTCATTTCCTTCCTTCTCCCTCTCCCACTCAGCCCACAAAGATCATTTCCCCCTCAATGGACACCTCACATTTTTTGTCATGAGATTAAAGAAAGGAAAATCTATTTAGTTCAGGCAGCTCTTACTTTCAGCACTGCTAAACCCACTGAGGCACATGCTTTATGCTACAGCCTAATATACAAGAGAGCAAAACACAAATTAATATCTCAAAAATTATTCTACCGCTGTGGTACCTACACTTAAATGCAGTGATCTCATCGCATAGCAGCCTTCCTTTATCCAGACAAAATTAACCTGAAACACTGCCTCATAAGCTTTCTTCTTCAGTTCTTAATCATTTATGATCACTTTTCTGGACCTCATCCAAGTATTCCCCTTTCTAAAATTCAGAGATCAAAACTGGAATCAGTTCTCTCATGACGATCTGATGGAAGCAATTATACTTTCGTCTCATATCTCCCTCCCTCTCCTTCTCTCTCTCTTTTTTTTTTATGTCTAGATTTGATACCAGGCCACTTCCTGTCTTTTTTCTTGAGTTGTTTTTCTGGGCACATACACTTTCTTTATCTGAAAGTATCACTCCTGGAGCCTTGCTTTTTCTGACAAGAAAATATTTCCATTTTTCAGGTAGTTTTTAAAACTAAAGAGTGACGTGGGAAGAAAGGGGAAATCGATCAGTGAAATCGGTCAGGTGCTTGTTTTGTGATTCTGAAACTAGAATGTGATTGATAGGAATGAGCAAGAACAACCTGAGGGACCAAATACAGTGTCAACCTGCTTTGCATTCTTTGATTTGGGGCTCCCCCAACTATTTCCTACCGAAATGTCACCCATTCCAGTAGTAAAAAGTACGCCTCTCCGGAGTACTGCAGTTAGGTTGTGATAGAGCCAAAGGACCACAGGAAGGTAGAGATAAAAGTAATTTTAGAGGTCACTTAATCTAATCTAACAACTGGCAGGAAATCACACCTAGCAGTTTCTAAAACATAGCGTGTGAAACCTGTGATTGAAGGATCCCAATCCTAAAGCAAAGGAATATGGTTTTTCCATGACACAGCCAGGCATAAAAATCCCTTAACTGATCTGTGAGCAAGTTTTTCAACCCTTTTGAGCCTGTGGAGATAATAGCACTAACCTGTTTGACCTTCTGTAAGGAATGAATAAGGTAAGATCTATCAAGTAGCTATCACATAGTAGTTCAAGGAACTTAGATCTCTTTCTTTATTTCAATCATCTCCATTGCCTTTCAAGGTAGCCCAGACTTTAAACTACGGAACTGCCCTGGCTGGTTTGGCTCAGAAGTTAGAAGGGTCTCAAGTTCGATTCCCGGTCAAGGGCATGTATGTGGGTTACGGGTTCAATCCCGCTCCCAGTCTCTCGTGCAGGAGGCAACCAATCGATGTGTCTCTCTCACATCAGTGTTTCTTTCTCTCTCTCTCTCTCTCTCTCTCTCTCTCTCTCTCTCTCTCTCTCTCTCTCTGTCTCTCCTTCCCTCCCTTCCACTCTATCTAAAAAGTCAATGGAAAAATATCCTTGGGTGAGGATTAATAATAATTAAACAAATAATAAATAAATAATGGAACCTTTGACTATTGAAATCAACAACCATCTAGCCATAAAAGTTTCCTCTTCTCCAAGACACTGGTGTTCTTCTCCCTCCCATTGTCTTAGTCTTTTCTGATTTGCTGGGTTCCCAAGCCCACTGCCATCTTCCTGGTTGCCACGCCCTGGTGTCCTCCAGTTCACAGTGACCCTCCCCATAGAATGGCATGTCCAGAAATGCATGCCAGGCCCTTGGGGAGGACCTACTCTCCCTCTGGGTGCACATGTTGTTTCATACTGCTCTGTCTTATGTGACAACCGTGTCCAGGATTATTAGAAAGACTGTTACTTGGACACACAAAGCAGTGACATTGTCTTATGTCTTTCAAGGAATTTCTTCATTCAGGGGCTTTTTCTGTGGTTAACATCATATATTTTGAATTAGATTCTGAAATGCAGTTAGAATACAGAAGGCATTTTAGATGTGGCCGGTGAGCCAGTGACACAAAGGCGAATCTTGCTTCTCGGCCACTGGAAATGATTCCAACTTGATGTGCTTTTATGAAATGTCCCCTATATTGAAATAGTTCACAGGTTTTTAAACGTTCTGGAAATCTACTTTTAACATTCTAATTATAAATCACATTTTTTTGTTTGTTTGTTTGTTGTTGTTTTATCCTCACCCAAGGACAGTTTTGCATTTATCTTGAGACAGAGCGGGAGGGAGAGAGAGAGAGAGACATCCATGCAAGAGAGACACATCGAGTGGTTGCCACCCACACGACCCCAACCAGGACTGGGGACAAACTGCAACTGAGGTACGTGCCCTTAGCGGGAACCGAACCCGGGACTCTCTGGTCCGGGAGCCGACGCTCTAACCGCTGAGCCAAACCGGCCAGGGCAATCACAATTTTTTTAAAGATGTATTTTCAGTGGTTAAATTTCGTGGACCTTGATCTAGACTGAAAACAAAAAGTCCTTCTCCCTTTTTCAGCAGACGATGATATGAGCAGACTGGGCAGCAGGGAAGCTACCTCCTCAGCTTCCTTTCCTTGTAACTTGCTTTTGTAGAAGCAGAGGCAAGGCCTTTAGATTTACTTTCTCATCTATAAAATGTATAATTCGACATGAAGATTTTGTTGTTGTTAATCCTCACCCAAGGGTATTTTCCCACTGATTTGTAGAGAGAGTGGAAGCGAGGAAGGGGGAGAGAGAGAGAGAGAGAGAGAGAGAGAGAGAGAGATCAATCGGTTGCCCTTGCATGACCCTGACCAGAGCTGGGGATCAAACCCACCACCAGGTATGTGCCCTTGACTGGAATTGAACCTGCAACTCTTTGGTCCATGGGCCGATGGTCTAACCGCTGAGCCAAACCAGCCAGGGCCCTTGCATGAAGATTTTTTAAAGTCATTTTTACATCTGAGCATCTGTGAATCTATGATTTCTGTACCACTCTCAAAGCTCTTCATGATACCAGAGGGATATTACATGCATTTGTACACAGATCTGCCCCTTTAAGAACAGACACAACCCAGCAGCCCATGGCCTGCCAATGATGCTCTATTAAGATCGATTCATCAGGTGTAGTAGGGTCCAATGCAGCTCTGGAAGATATTAATGCTAAAATCTTGACTCATAATTTCAAGATGGTATGTCCATAGCTCCAAACTGTCTAATTTAATGTGAAATGCTCTCATTCTAGCATGGGAGGAAATGAGTTTTTTTGTGCAAAAGGAAATATTTTTCTATTCCATTTTTATAATTAAATTTATTGGGATGACATTTGTTAATAAGACTATATAAGTGTTAGGTGTACAATTCTATAATGTATCATCTGTGTATTTCCTTGTGAGCTCAACACCCAAAGTCTAGTCTCCTTCTGTCACCATGTATTTGACCCCCTTTACCCGCTTTAATCTCCCCACCCTCTCTCCTCTCTGGTAACCACCCTTCCGTTGTCCATATCAATGAGGGTTTTTTGCTTGTTGCTTTCTGTTTTGTTTGTTTTTTCTTTATTGATTTTTTTACAGAGAGAGGAAGGGAGAGAGAGATACAAACATCGATGAGAGAGAACATCGATTGGCCGCCTCCTGCATGCCCCCCACTGGGGATCAGGCCCACAACCTGGACATGTGACCTGACCAGGAATCGAACCTGCGACCTCATGGTGCATGGGTCAATGCTCAACCAGTGAGCCACACCAGCTGGGCTGTTGTTCTGTTTTTTATCCCACCTATGAGTGAAATCACATGGTTCTTGCCCTTTTTCCATCTGACTTATTGTACTTAGCTTGATGCTCTCAAGATCCATCCATATTGTTGCAAATGGCAGTTTTTCATCCTTTTGTATGGCTGAGTAGCATTCCATTGTCTATTCAGTTTTAATTGGTAATTTTCCTTTGGGGGAACTTGAAGAGCTATAGTGGTTAAAGGAATAAAATAGCAAATAGCAAAACTATGAATGAATAATTACCCAGCAGGGGGAGATAGGAGGACTCTTTTATTTGCAGAGGTCAGAATGGTCTGAGAGGACACCTGCAGTGGGGACTTGGGGTCTAGGGTACAGCAGTGGTCACTGACAGAACAGAGAGCGGAATAAGCAAATATCAAGTCACACACACTGGATTTTAGTTAAGGAAATGTCACCTCGTGTAGGCAGCGATGTGTTTAACAGTGAGATGTGTCCTTTCACGTGTTTCTATTTTAAGTAATTGCTTTGACAGGTCTTGGAGGAAAAAAGTCATTTCCTCTCCTGCGGATTCAGTAACTGCCCTTAAATGTCTGATTATGTCACGTTTTCCGTGGAGACAACATTGTGATTGGCTTCTGTGGAGATCTACCAGTCAGTGCTGGCCGCAGCTTGTGATATGATTGTCAGGGTACCTCTGCTCACATACTGGTCATCACTTCCCAGGGAGGAAATTACAATGTCACTACTTAACACGTCCTGTGCAGTTCTCGCTTGCAAAGTGCTTTGAAACTGTCAGAGGGGAGGGGGTTGGGGGAGTGGATGAAAGAAGGTGAAGGGATTAAGCAATAAAACACATAGACACAGACAACAGTGTGGTGGTAGCCAGAGGGAAAGGGGGTGGGGGGAAGGTAGAGGTAGGCAAAAAGAGGGAATGGGGATGGAAAGGGACTTTGTTTGGGACAACGGGAACATGTGCAGATGATGTTTTATTGAGTTGTACACTTGAAACCTGTACCCCAATAAATTCAGTAAATTAAAAATGATTATCTGTGCCCATGAAGAATGATCGTTTGCGCTGTTCTGAGCAGGAAGCAAGGAGGCAGCGGCGAGCACACCTGTGTGGACTCCGGCACAGGCGGGCCTCGAGCTCTCGGTCCCGCGGCAGCCTCACAGCCCATTGCCTTCCATCCCAGTTAAGTCATAGGATGGTCATGCATGAGGCATGTCTGATGTATTATTGCAGTCTCCAGAGAATAAAGCTAGCAAACTACAAATTAATCCAATTATGAGGCAGCCACTCCAAAAATAAAAAAAGGGCAATCTTTCAATTTAGTTCTTTTTGCTTGGAAGGCATGTCTACAACAAGTAGACTGGAAAATGTTCAGTGTGTTCTGGAACTTGTAGGGGCAAAGCCACCTGATATAAATTAGTCTCCTGCATTTGGAGTAATGAATGTTACAAGATCCTTGCGGCCAGTGGTCCTACGCCTCAGCCTGAGCCTATCTGTGGCCTCTCTGGGAAAGAAAGGATGTTTCTGCAGCACTATGTAGATAGATTGTGGTTGATATTTAACCTAAATTTATCATCGGAATCTAATATTTGCACTATGATTAATAGGTGATAGATAAATAATTGGATACATACATACATAATAGTAGGTAGGTAGGTAGGTGGGTAGGTGGGTGGGTGGGTTGGTGGGTGGATGGATGGATGGAAAGATAGATAGATAGATAGATAGATAGATAGATAGATAGATAGATAGATAGATAGATAGATAAATAGATAGATAGACAGACAGATAGATAGATATTCAGACAGGAGTCTGTATTTCTCTCCTAACAGAGAACATCGGAGAGGAGCCAAGGTTTCCACAAAGTTCTTAAGATTTACTACAGTTAACCTTCTCCTTAAAACTGGACAGGAAGGAGTGTTAGTGAGGATGACACTGGTGATTACAGTAACGACAGTGACTAACATTTATCCAGGCCTTGTTTTATGCTGGGGACTGTGCTACGTTGTTAATGTATCATTTCACTTCGTCCTTTGAACAATCCCACCGTTCCTGCGCGTGTGGGGAAATCGTAATGGAGAGGGACGAAGCATTTGCTCAGGTTTTTGCAGCTGAGGGTGCTGGAACGGGGAACAGAAAGCAGGCAGGCATCACTTCAGAGCCTTTCTCTTTACTTTGTGCGTCTGGAACTCCAGGGGGACCTGAAAGTCACCTGTCCAGCCTCCCCGGCCCTTTCTCCCAGCTCCCCCACTGGCCAGCACATTGTATGACGGCCCCCTCCACCACTACCAGTGCATGGAATGGACTTCCTTGAAAAGAGTTTTTTCCTAATTCCCAGAATTGTTCAAGCATGAGTTAGACCAGTTATGTCCAACTTTTTTTTTTTCCAACCAGACCACAGCATGGTTGGGTAGGTGTTTCAAACTGATTCAGGTTGCTCTGTGGTCTGTTTGAAATCATTAAGACTGTTGTTTGCCCAGGTGTGGCCACTGCAGAGGTACATAAACACATTGTTCTGCCGGGGCATAATCGAGTAGCATCAGTAACAGCCAACTGCTCTGATTGGCCCTCTGCGCCTCCAACACCACCCCCATAGCACGCCCACCACTGAACACCAGTGGCTGGAATAGTGACCCTGTTTGATAGCTTTTCCCTACTAGTTACAAAGGTTCTAGCTACACTACTAAGGCATGTGTATTTCTTGATTTACAAATGATTTAACCATCGTAATCACTATTGAATACCTACTGTATGCCAGGCTCTGTTCTAAGAACTTTGTTAAGTATTGACTTACAACACTTACGGGCAGCTCTATGAAGTGGGTGTTATTATTATTAACACTATTGAAAGACAAGGAAATTGAGACATTAAATGTTAAATAATTTGCCCTGGGCCATTAACTAGCAGATGGCTGAACCAAGCTTGAAGCCAGGTGGTCTGTCCTGAGTCCATGCTCATACGGACTGTAGATATCACAGCGCCTCTGTGTGTTCTTTGACTAATACATTTTTTGTTTTACTTACACGGAAAATACACAGCCTGGAAATTTAGAATCTTTTATTGTTTAAGGTGTCACTCTGCAAAAATGGATCTCTTTTAAGCTCAGGAGTCCATAGGAGACAGATATTTAAGTAAGATGAGCAGGAGACAATGTAACTTATGACCTGAAGGAACAAGATGGACGCTGAGTCAGGTTTTGTTAAACTAATCTTATGGCTGGCGAGGATGACATGTCAGATATTTCATTCATTTTAAATACCAAACCATTTCCATAAATCATTTTTATAATGTTAAATACATTATATAGCTACAATACCAGTAGAGAGTATGCTTAAATGTGTCTGACACATTCTTTTGCTTCACTCCATTACTGTTTCGCATTTCCTATGCCAAAGATGTATTTATCAGATTATTTTTTGTGGGCTGATCCATATTTCAGTTTTATTCATGCAATCTTGTTTATTGGTGCTATTATGCTTATTTGATTCTTCCTTGCACACACAGATTCAACTCATGTGAATATCATCCGAGTGTCTCTCTCTTCCTTCTTGCACCAAAAGCAAAAGGAATCTCCTTTGGTAATAATGTTTGTCAATGAGAAATACACTTGCCAGTGAGGGGAAAAAAATACACAGGATATATTTGGGGCTATTTAGCATTGAACTTCTATCTGAAACAGCTGTATTGTATCAGATAATGTGTTCTATTTCAGAGTGTTTAAGGTTGAGTTTCTTGACTGTGTGAATGCTCTACTATTTTCTTTTCTCCTCTAACTCCCCCACCCTGTTTAACAGCAGACAAACCCAGGGAGCACTGAATGAATCCGATGATCCTGAATCAGGCTGTCTATCTGATAACAAGCCAACTTCTCGACACTTCTATCCTGTCGCCTTGCTGCTTGTCAGCTCGCACCTGCTAGTTGTGTGGCTTATTTTAAGTCTTGCATTACTATTAGCCAAATACCAATAAGTTTTCTGCCGTGTTCCTTTCTTTTCTACAAATGACAACGGACTTTAAATTATGGGGACAATGCTGTAATATTTCTACATTTTAAGATTCAGAGAATTTAAAACCAACAGATGTCTGACTTGTGTTTTCTTTGTTTTTTTCCTAAAATCTGAAAGAAGAGTACTATGCATTAAGTGAGTTATTTTGCTCTTTTGTTCATGGAGAAGTGTTCCCCACTGTTCACTAGCTCAAGAAGAACTTTTAAATGACTGTCTTTGGAATAAGACAAAGAACAGAATCCTGAAAGCTTGAAGGTCTGCTCCTCCTGGTCCTCTTCCCGTTACTTGTATTAAAGAAATCGAGACTGAATTTGCACAACACACTGAAACTCTGAGACGAGTCCTAGACATGCGGGAGGTCCAGACTTCATTTCCACTGTGCTCACATCGTTGTTGCCATCGGCTGATGGAACCTCTGTTTGGTTCTTAACCTGTTTGTTTGGTTGTTTCTTTACTGCAATTAACCCCTTTCTGTCCAATAACTATGGAGAGAATGGCTATTTCTGTTTTGTAATTAAATTAACCTGTTTGTAACTACTGTTTGGGTTGACCTGGCTTTGAGAGGACTTTTCTATTCTTTTTAACAAGGTGTTGTTTGTGTCTGGATGCCCTGTTTTCCGCGCCTGTGACTTTTGTACTGTCTGTGCACAAACTCTTCCCCTCTGAAGCAGAGACTTGGACCAGGCTGTTCCGGAAGCCATTTTTCTCATCGTTGCACAGCTCAAATAATGAAGTAAAATAGAGATTGAACTTTCCTTTAAAAATCTATAGGGCCAGACTTAATAAATTAAATGCCTTATTCCTAGAACCTGTATCCTTAGGGCTACATAGAGATTTTAATGTGTTTTAAAGAAATTAATTTGTGGAAGAGTTATAAAAAAGGCAGATATATTTATGAGATTAAAGTGAAGCTGTATTGTGGAGCAAACTATATTTAAAGAGTTTATTAAACCTTAACTATCTGTTAAGAGCAAAGAGACTTGACTTGTCTCTTTCCGAGGGCAATAATGGTATTGGGCCTGGCCTAGGATTTAATTTTGTAAGATGTATCATCATTTGTGAGAAAAAAAAAATGTAGAGTTGAATCTTTGTTATTTTTACTTGGACTGTTGCTGCAACTCTGCATTGAACAAATAAAGCATATTTATTTATTCTGTTTCATGAAGTTGTACTTTTTCCCCTTTTGCCAGAGAAGGATGCCGCATAGAGAATGTACTGAAGAATATCAAATGCAGAAAGTATGCTTTCAACATGCTACAGCTGATGGCTTTCCCCAAGTACTACAGACCTCCAGAGGGAACCTATGGAAAGGCCGACACCTAAGCTTACCAACATGTAAATAAACAGGAACACAAATACGCTTCAGTTGGATACTCTCTACCTTTTCTATTCTTTCTTTCTTTTTTTTTTTTTTTATTGTTGTGAATTTGTGGAAAGAGATGATCAGGGATGTTTGCCCAAATCTAGGAATTACTTGAATCAGTTATCAACATATTACTCTGAAAGAAGTCCATTTTGAAAAACCTGACATAATATTGTCCTGCCTAGTTCTAAGCTTCTACCTGTGGACTCTTGCTGGTTGAGATCAGCTTGGAACCTGTAACTTTCACGCGTGGAGTATTTTAATGAAAGACATTCTGAGGAAATAGGGGCTACGGAGGAGGACGTGAGGTGGTCCGGGGAGTGGCGCTCTCCCTCCAACACGAAGCTAGGAGAGTGGGAGAGGGAGGGGACTTGTGATACCATTGCTTTCCTCACACATGCTCTCAGAGCCCATTTCTGAGGTTTAAAGTATATTTTTCTAGTGGGTTGAAATTAGGTAGCATCAACTCATGATCTTGGTTACAGAACAATTTACAGGTGTGCCTGTAAAGATTTGTCCTCCAGTCGAGATGCGACTTCTCTTCCTAGACAGGTGAACAGTGTTAGTAAAGCAGTAAAAATTCTTTTCAAAAACATGGCATCTTTTCAAAGCCCTGACTTGGGTTGGATAGCCCTGTTGTAAAATGGCACGAGAGAAAGTTTAATTGGATAATAGACAAAAGACTTTGAGGAACAGAAATGTCGAGGAAACCAAAGATGGTCAGCCTGTTACATGCAAAGTGAAAATCCCCATCGGCCTGAACTCTATGTGGTCAAGTTCATGACAGTCAAGAAAATGTCTTTGAGATCTTTTCCCGCAGGCATCTTGGTACAGAATGTAGGTGGTGTAAGCATGCATTGTCTGGCATAGAATAGTATGTGTGAATAAACCTTCTAAAATATATGCCATCATAACTAATGATCTACCAAAGCAATGGTTTCTGTTAGCCTGAATTTCAAATTTGTCCTTACTCAGGTAAAAATAACACCATAAACTGTCCACCATTTTACATTAGAAGCTGCCTGAGAGATTACCTTGTGTAACACCTTCATGGATAGGTAAATGACAGCACAGGGAACATAAGCCTCCAATCACATAGATAATTTTAGAACCAGGATTATAATCTCATTTTACCTTCCTTCCCAGGGATTATCTCTTCTCCAAATTGCCATGCCAAATATACATGAAAATTACAGGAGAGTTAAATAGAAATAGAGTTAATTAACTAGTTAAATAGAAATTGACATTTATTACTGGAATTAAAACTTAGATTACACCACTCTGAACAACTGAAACCTGTTTTTCTCCACATTTTTAGGATGTATTATTTTTCCTTCCTCATCAGAGCAGCATGCCACGGAGAGCATACATCTCCCTCGGAAAAGCCAGAGGCTTGTTACGTAGACATCTCTTAGTTATGAGCGCATCCAACGGATGGTGTTATGGGGTTTCCCGTAGCTAATGAGATAGCTCCTTGACCAAGACACTTGCCAAAACAAGGATTCCAAACAGATCTCTCGGTTCACGAGTTTTTCAAATTAATACAAATCTTAGATACCCTTTGGGGCTTCTAATACTAGAATTATCAATCTATTATTTTAGCTGACTGTGGGCATTATATTTGAGGCAGTTGCCAAAGGCTATTCTTCTACAGCCTTTTTAATCAAAAGAGACTGTGTGCTGTGCATCCATTCAGGGATAGAGTCATCTCGGTGTTCTTTTTTATACCTCATTCTCCATTTCGGTGGTTAAAATAATCTTGAAATTGTTCAGTCATTTGAAAATGGTAGAATGCGTGATCATTCTCATTGTCCCATTGGATTTAAGATAAAAAGGTTGGGAAAGGAGAGGTTTTCTTGAATAACTTCAGTATCTCAAGTGGTAGTCTGAGTTCCAAGAGACTGATTCACTGTCCTGTAAATACTCTTATAAACAAGAATTTTCGTTTGCATTTGTAAAAATGAGAGCTCTTGACTCAAATGTGGCAAAAATATTTAACTAGAAAGCCAACAGTAGGGTTGTTTTTTATTTGGGGAAGACATTTCAAAGATTTTTTTTCTTTTATAGTAAGGAATACCAGAGGTGCTGCGAAGGGTAGAGATTACTATGCTGCAAATGCGTATGAGTTTTTGTTTATTATTAACACAGCCATCTGCATTTCCTTACAGGAAGCCAATACTTGTACATATGTTTAAATGTGGATTTCATCGAGGAAATTTGTGTTTCATATCAACAACAACATTGCCCCTTTTCTAAGCTATATTCCAAGCATCCTTGAAAAGAACTTCATTATTTCTTAAATTATTAAGGCTTTCTAAATCAAAGAGCCACGATGAAGCAAAACGTTTTTAAATCTCCTTTGTACAGACACAGCCTCGGTCATGCTTTTCCATCTACGTTATCATTTAAAAAATACAAACACCAGCAGGCTGATTTTACGAGATCACGTCAACCAGAAAATGACATTTCCAAACAAGATAATGTTTTGCTCAAAAATAGTTCCCCTCTAATATCATCAAATGTAGATGTCAATTCTGTATTCACTGTCGACAGTCCTACAGAAAACATAGTTTAAAACAAGCGAAGGTGAAATCCTGATTACCTCTGATGCAGAGACAGAAGATCGAGGGCCCAGAAATGTTCCACAGAGCAGCTGGTCACGAACGTTTGAAGTTTCTGTTTGAAGCAACCGCACCCTCAGGGGCACCCAATCATTTATTACTCATGTCGTTCTTGTTTTTTCTTGTAAATATTTCCATGAGTGTGTCTACAGTCTGCCCCAACAATCCCTTGATGTAAATATTTTGGTCAGTCCAGTTATCTGGTGAGTCAGAGTGATCCTTGGATGCAGTGGACAGATTGTACTCAGATGTACTCAAATGTCCAGTTACATCAGTATGCCCTGTACCGGACCTCCAGTGCTTACTTTATGAGAGTAACACCTTTTCTTCTGAAAACTGTTAAGTTCTAAAAGCTAGCGTCTGCAGGGAGGATACTCCCCTTTTTCTTCCCTCAACTAAAATGGTATTTTGCATAAAATACGACTCAAGATGGAACAGAAAGAGATTTGTGTAGCCTGATCATTTTCTTCGCAAGCAAATCACACCCTTCCATATGTGGAGTTTGATATGTGCCAAGAAGAGGTTGTACCCGTGGTGTGCTGGAACTGACGCATGACCATTGATCGTGAACTTTTCTGGAATTGTATGAGTTCTTTGTTAAACACAACCATCAAAACTACCGCTTCCTAATTATTTTGCTACATTTTTCAGTGTATCTCTACTCTTGAGGTTAGGTCCATTGTATCTGCAGCAGAAACGCTCTACCACATTATAGAGTACTACTGTGCTTCTCCTCCTGGCTCCGCATGGAGTAACATCTTATCGGGAGCTTGAAATTGACCACAGTGGGAGTATTTACACCACAGACATATCCAAACGCTACAAATCACCACCTTTGATTCCTGGAACTCCAGTTGTTAAGTATTTCCTGGCACATAGACTGAATGCCACCATCACTTTTTGTCTGGAAAATAAATAATTGGAAACAGTATGAAATTATTAAAATGGCATAAAATGCAATCACTCATCTTCAGATGGCTGCGATTTCGCTTCCGTGTTTAACCTCCCTGAAGACTCTGATTAAGCTCTTCGTAACATTTGATGTTTATATTTTATTCATAATTAGATTATTTAGTCATAGAGATGTGTTTTAAAACGTGGTGTCTGGCAAGGGAAGTCTTGGCCACGCAGTGTCAGTGTGAGCAATAACAACCCCAGGCGAAATTCAGGGAAATGCTAGCTTAATTAGACTATCAGTGAAAATGTGCTTCAGTACCAATTTTTAAGTTTATAATTTTAGCCTTTGCTAAAAGCAGGGAAAAAATAGTAGCATATGACTGTGCCCAGATTCTAATTAATACAGCTCAATTGAAACCCAAACTGTTAGATTAAACAAATTAAACCCCGGCATTATGCTGTCACCACAGACATTTTAGGTGTCTGATTTCCCGATAGGATGGTGTATCCGTTGTTAAATTCCATATACAGGGTGCATGTGTAATCTCGTAGGAAATCTATTAACTTGTATCACAGGTTAAGAAACTGGCCTGGGACAGATTGTGATCAGCAGCTATGAAAGGAAGCAAACTTATTGAACCAAGTTGTCCTTAAAACTGGAGACTCGACAGATCATGCCCTATTCAGGAGGGTGATTTGCTGGGAATTGTGTCATTGGTTGAACATTGTAGTGTGAATTCACATTCATTTAGCCCAGCCGCAATCTGCAACACCTATGCTTTTCTCCCCTTATTTGTGTTTCATTGCTACATAAAGTTCCAACACATTGTATCTTTGGTTTCTTTGGCAGTTTTAAGTTAGAACTTTCCAAACAGATGCTACCTATAGTAAAAACTGTCTTTCAGAACAGCAAAATAAAAGGAATGTTTTATATAAAAGATTGCAAACCAATTAGGTACAGAGTTAAGGTTTGGAAATTTGGATGTTTACCTTCCGAGTCATAGTGCACATAGGCCCTCTTTGAGTTTTATTTCTAAGCAAGTAAGAAAAAGCCTAAACCATGTCTGATGTCAAAGAAACAAATCATATCTGGCTGCTGGTAACAAGGAAATAGGAAAAATTGTAAGGTAATAATAACCAAAATAAAGTACGTGCAATAAGCTCTCCTGAGCTTGAATTTTTATAGTTTACGTGAATATTTATAATTTTGAATTAAAAATGGAAAACAAGACTCACAATTAAGTAGTGTACACAGAGAGAGTGAATATCAAGGGAGAGAAGACCTGATATAAGTGACCATATCTTGCTTGTCTTTCAGTAGATGGAGTTATTTAAGAAGATGTTGCATGTTCTCATTCATAGCATGAATACATTCACAATCTTCCTAAAATCACCTAAATTATCCCAAAGGACACAATCCAACAGTCCATCTTTAATGATGGCTTGGTGGGGTATTGTTAACCAGCAAGCAATATTGACTCACTTATTGGCACTATTATCTATATAGTTCTGTGATGCTTTTATATCACTATCAATATTTAAAAAATATTTCATGTTAAATGAACTTTCAAACTTTTAAAAGACACACTCCATGTGTCTATAACTATCTAAGACACCCATTTCACTGCACACGTGCAATCCTTTGCACACATATACTTCTCGTGTGAATATCTTATTATTTTATTTAACATCTAATTTTCAGATTCTTGTGGTACTTATCTGAAATGTTGGCATTTGTTTTCTTTTTATTTTAAATATATATTCTAGATGAACCAATAATATGTATTCCTAGGAAATGATGCACAAATAGGTTAGATAATTTTATATTTACATTTGAAGAAGTGTCATTTTGCTTTATTGTTCTGTGGAAACCATATTCATTGTACACTGTGTGTATATTTTTGTTTAAATAAATGTAATTTTTATTTTTTATGTTTCTGTCTTTTTCTATTATACATTCTTTTTCATTTTCATCAAAATAGCAATATCCAAAAATTAATGAAAATATTAGAAGAGTAGACTATACAATATTTCAAAGAGAAGAGACTCATTTCATGCTGGACCACAGTTACAATGCAAATTTTGCACTGATGCAAGGTTAATCTCATAGACACTAGCTGAATGTACCTTTCAGGGTTGCTATTCTGTAGGAACGAGATCAACCACAATTTTTTAAAAGTTCCAAGAACCAGAGGTCAGTGCTTTAACACTGGGCAAATCACTGATCTTTGTAGTCAATAATACATGAAGAGTCATTTGAGCACAGGTGATAACTTTTCCATATAGCTATTTGGATCTGATTATTTATAATTCATTATAACAGTTGATAGTAGCAGGCAAATCCCAAGGACTTTTAATTAGATCTTGTTGCAAAGGAATTCACCAAATGAGGCCCCTGCTTACATTTAAAGGAAGAATAAAGTTTTGCCATCTGGAGAGTTTCAAGAACATATCTGATCCTACAACAAGAAACATTCCCCTTCTGTATCATCGTCATCAGTATATGTTCATACTAACGTATCTTACTACATCTGAGCAGGAGTGATGCTGTAGGTAGCCCTGTGGTGAATCAAGCTAGTGAATCATAACAAAACGCTGCCTGGCGTAAAACCAGAGGAGTACCCTGGGGGAAGTGGTACCCTGTTACCTCAAACATCCATGCAATGGCTCCTCGAGGTTTGTAGGAGACGGACACTCCCACTCAGAGTCAAGAAATGGTGTTCCAGGGCTATGTTTTGGTAAACCCAGAGAGCGGAATCAGGAGAGTGGGCGGATGTAGTTGCAGCATGTCAAGACAGCTCTTATCCTAAGCCAGTAACCATGCGGACATGACCCTGTAGTTCTGTGTAGCAATGGTTCTATAGTTCTGTAGTTCTCTGTTCTCTCCATGTCTTGAGGAATGAGAATGAATCTGGATCATCTTGACATGCCAGAAAGCAAAGACAAAATAAATAAAATAAAAACAAGAAAAAGGTCAAAACAAAACACAGAAGGAACATGTCCAAAGAACAAAACGGGCAACTTGAAAGAACCCCCAATGTCCACAGTTGGACAATTAGTGCCATGAAATAATGATAGTATTGAAGTATTAACCAAAGAACAAAATAAGCATCTCTGATAAAAAGAAATGTTTGCGTAAATAAATAAACAATAGAGAAGAGACAACTCATCCTTAAGTTGTTCATTAATTCCAGTGAATTAATATAGAAAGAATGAGAGTAGAAAATCACCATTATGAAAATTACTCCAGGGGTCATTAGTAATAAAATATATTGATATCATGTACCTTCTGTTATAATGTAATAAGATGAGTACATCACCTCTCTGGCATTCCCCCAAATCCACAGATTCAGTCTATTAATGAGAAGCTATCAGGCAAATCTACATTGAGGGACAATCACAAAATACCTGACAAATACTTTTCAAAATTACAAAGGTCATGAGTTAGAAAGAAATACTGAGGAGCTGTGGCAGGTTGAAGGTGACAAAGAAGACATAACGACTAAATGCAATGTGCGATTCTGGACTGAGTCCTGGAACAAAACGAGCATTAGTGGGAGATCGAAATAAGGTCTCTGGTTTAGTTTATGGTATTGTACCAACTGTTACGTGAGAAACCAGGGGAAAGTTATACAGGAAACCTCTGCATCATCTTTACTACTCTTCTGTAAATCTAAAAGTATCTCAAAATTAAAAAAAAATATTATATCTTCATCTCTGGCAGCCTTACACCTTGTCTACCTGCTAATTTGTTCAGAATGTGGACAGGAAAAGGAGATACTATGGATAAATTCTCTAAAATCTCCCTTAATAAACAAATTCGGTGGGATTTATTAGCTTATAACTCTGTAATGTAATAATGGTTAATAGATTAAGTTATTTTCCAGCACAATCTTTAACACCCATCTTTTTAAAAATTGTCAGAACACCTAAGAAAATTGTGTATGGAAATTTTATTTGAATTATTTCTCTCTTTAGAAAATCTTTTTGGTAAATATCTTTTCTGAATGTCCTGCTTTAGGAAATGGCTGGAGCAAGAGATAATATGTAAAGACTTGAGAGAAAACTAGTGGTTTAAATATGATTTTAAAATTCCTGATGTATGAATGTGGCCTATGAGAAAAAGGCATATTTTTGAGGCATTTCTTGAAATTAATAAGAATATTCTCCTGAGGAAGAAAACTGATTTTGTCCTACACCTGAGGGACAACAGTAGAAATTACTTTTTGACTGTCTGTTTAAGGTAAACGCACACATTTGTTTTTTCTGCCTTTACATTGTTTCTATACTAATATCTTCTAGCTTGGATTTTTCTCCATTTAAAGAATATGAGCTTTCGCCCGGCCAGTGTGGCTCAGTGGTTTAACATCGACCCATGCACCAAGAGGTCGCCAGTTCAATTCCTGGTCAGGGCACATGCCCAGGTTGTGGGCCCGATCCCCAGTGGGGGGCATGCAGGAGGCGGCCAGTCAGTGTTCTCTCTCATCGATGTTTCTATCTCTCTCTCCCTCTCCCTTCCTCTCTCGCTAAAATCAATCAACAAATAAATAAAAATAAAGAATATGAGCTTTCAACATTTACAACTGAGAGGATTGGAAAAAGCTTTTCTGTGTAAATAAATTCAAATTTCATAGATGTTGCATATGCAATGGTTTTGAATCTTTAGATCAGCTTAAAAATGTTCTGGACAAGGGAGGGTGTGCATTAGATGAATGTAAGCAAGTGAGTACATTATCTGACTCTAAATAACTTGGAACCTGAAACCAATACAATGCCATAAAAAAAAAAAAAAACAAACCTTTTTTCAACATATTAAGATGCACGGTGAATTTTTGAGGAGAAGAAAACAACCTGCCTGCAATGGGCAATTGCTTTGGCTTGCGAGTGGTGCACTGGGAAAACGTTGAAGGAGACGGAGTCCATCATCGCGTAAGACGCTGCTGTTCCATGGTGAGTCCACTTCCATTACACCCAGAGGCAGGGAGATGAGCAGAGAGAGGTTACTTCCTTCCGTAACACAATTTTAACTACCTAGAAGGGTCAACGTGGACTTTGATGGAAATGTTAATACATTACAGGTGTTCAGGAACTGCTTGATGAGTTGAATTGACCTTTGATCAGAAAGGCTGTGGGAGTGCTAAGCCACGGAATAAAATATATTTCTTCTTTAATGGGAAAAAGACAATAAAGAAACTGTTATTTTTTTTTTAATTCAACTGAGTAAATTTTGAAGATCTTATTGGCTTTATTCAATGATCATTCCAATAGAAGGAAGCAGCGAGGGGCAGTACAAAATGAAAGACTTTCATAGGCAGAAGGGGGAGGGAACAAGGACTTATCATACTAGACCAGAAAGCATGTTAGTTAGTGCAAGTTCGCTTCCCTTAGGGGATGGCAGAGGTCTTTCAGGCGGGTGACCTACCTAGTGCTGATCAGGTGATTCCTGAATGACCGGTTTAAGATTCCATTTCTGGGAGAGCTGAAACTGTCATTAAGTTAGGTCTCAGTTTGGTGATGTGGGGCTTAGCATAAGCAACTCCATTTTGGGCCTGCTGTCTTGTCCTTAACACCACTACACCCTTTTTTGTTGAATACTGCTTAGTGTCCTGCAAATCTCTGTAAAGTCATTTTCAGTATAGAGGTTTGTAGAATAGTCTTCCTAGTTTTTGTTTCTAAGTTAGTTTGTTTCTTTGTTTTGTCTTGGACAGACAGCCGTCTTCCTAAAAGGATGCAGGTATTGTTTTATCTGAAAAAGATAATGACCCACTGAAAATGGATCTAACTGTTCTTTGTTCTGAGTATAATTTAAAAATGAATATGTTAGAGAAATGAATCCCAGAGATATGAGGAGTAAAAATGTAATATAGATTAATTCTCCTATTGGCTTACTAGTATTCCTACATCAGAAAAGGTAAAATTTCTTTTGCTTAGTTTCCTCCATTTTTAAGTGGAGTCAATACTGCCTATTCAAAACACACAGAAATAAATTATTTATTTTCTTGAGAGAATATAATACTTTAAAAGATCGGAAGCCCTTGGATCTTGGGTATCGTTTATGGATAAAGTGTTATTAGTTACATTATGAATTATTTTTCTGCATGGCATTTTTGATAGATGAGAGCCATATCAACTTGAATAAGTAAAATTGTTTTCTGATTTTTTAATTTCCTAATAAACGAATAAAAATGTGTCTTCTTATTCTAGCTCTACCAGATAACTAGAAATGTCATTAAGATGTCTGCATCCTAAATGAATAAAATTTTATTGAATATTGGACTTCTATTAACTAGGAGTTGTATTTTTACCTTTGATAACATTCTTCTTTTTCCTCTTAATCACACTTTATACATTATTAGCAAATCACAGTTCTTCAAATCATCTGTTATTTCTACCTTTGTCTTGCAGATTTGTTGATAATTGAGATCATCCAGTAATGAAAAGAACCCTCTCAGAGAGAATGAGCTGTAATCAGTATCATCTTTTATTTGTCTGATTGGGCAAGGCAAGTGTCCAGGTCCCTCTGTGAGATAGGAAAAAGCAATCATTATTTTTATTTTGCAAAGCAGAAAACCAAAAACACAGAGTGGAACATATCAGATACATAAAGAGCTCACATCTCTGAACTTGTCCAGCTGCAAACTGCATGTTCCAACTTTAATGAGTTGAGTATAAATACTCTCCCAGATAACAGAGTGAGAAGCTGGAAACCCACCATTACAACATAAATCAGAATTTGCTTTCATAATAGTACCTATCAATGCTTCCTTCAGGTAAGTTGTATTTGAAGAAACATTCTTCTCAGACTTGGGGATTACTGTGGAATAAACTTAGATACACAAAGGAATCCAAGAATAGATTTAGATTAGTTCAACAAATATCTATTGATCATGTCCTATGCACTGGGCACTGTGTGTAGGGTTCAATAGTAAACAATGTAGTAGATAAGACATTTACAAAACAGTTAAAATTCTAATATTATGCAGAAGGATTTAAGAGTACTGAAGAAGGGCATTATGCTAGTCCTGGATAAGAAAGGATAAAGGAAAGCTTGCGAGAGGACACGGGTAAATCCTGAAAGATATACAGAGTTAGCTAGGAGAACAGACTGAAACATTTTGCACCAAACCACCTAGCAAAGCCATGGGGTGAAAAATTGGTGTGATTACTAGCAGCTCCATGCTTTAAGTCTAGTGGTGGTTGCAACGAAATGATTTACAGGAAGGGTAAAAAACAAACTGGTTTAATCAAGAAGAGGAGATAAGAAATAAAGTACCGCTTCTTTTACCGGGAAGACTATGGCAGTCCTGAGCTGTCATGGGGCATGCCCCAGCTGACCGTGTCTTTTAAAGTCTGTCTGTTCAAATATGCTAGTACGTGCTTGGTTTTAAATGTCAGATAAAAAGTTAATCTCTAAAAGTGAAAACAACCTATTTATATTTATTTATTCATGAGAATTCTGAATGGATAACCGAAAAATGTGCTCACACAGTTAAAGGTGTGTGTGTACATACACATCCCAAACAATACAACTCTATTTGCATTAAACTTATTAAGTCAGATCAATTTTACAGACATGTGAGCTAGAGCTGTGGCACTTAGTTCTTCTTGATCTTCCACCTGGTAAATTTCATTTCCCACTGTGTTTCCCTGCCATTTGTTTTTAATGTTGTGTTTCTCGGACGTCATTAACAAAGAAAATAGCATCCTGGAAGTCATAAGATGCCGAAGAGCATTTCAGACATTTCAGTGAGAAAACAATCAAATACATTCACATGTTCAGCTCTTTGGTTACACGGTCCAATTAAGTTGGAAGTACAATCGACTCACGCAGTCTGGGAATATGCAACTGTGAGGTAGGCATCAGGGTGTGCAGATCGATGCACGTGGGGATAAGGAGAAACCCAAATTATACTTCCTACTCCAGGAACATATGCTTTAGATGGGGAGCATCAGCTAGTATTTGTAGAGCATCTATTATATGCTGCCTCGATGATAGGCATTTTGTTATCTGTACCCCACTTTTTTCAGAACAACACAGCAAGGTGAGAAAATAAGGCTCAGAAAGAGAAAACAGTTTCCTGTCAATCACACAGCAAAGATGCTGAGTCCGCGACCAGTGCTCTCTGTACCACGGCTGCCTCGCTGTCCCTTCGGGCAGTTCCGTCCCTGTAAAGAGCTAATGATGATAATATTGTTTAGCTGCGCCCACAAGAAAATAAAATTTGTGAAAACCCAAGTTTATGAGATAGAACAATTAGGAGATATTTGTATTTTAAAGGAATTTGAATGGGAAATTTGAATATTTGTTTATTGTCAACAAGTAGAGATAATTAACTATGTGCCAGGTCTTATGCTAAATGCTTTATGGTTCATATCTCACTGAATCCTCAAAATAATTGTATGAAATAGGCTATTATACCAGGGAGAGAAAAGCACAACATTTGCCCCCAAGAGTGAGTCAAAACCCGTTTTGCTCCCAACTACTCTGCAGCCTCCCACATGTTGGAGGGCGTGATCACAAGCAACCTTGGGAGTGAGGGGTCCCTCTCAGATAGTATATGGGAGTGGGAAACTAAAAAATTACAGATGTTTTTTATTTAAACAACATTTTACAAATCGTTTCCGTGCACATGAATTGAGATTCATCTCTAAAAGTCTAGAGTGTCTTATTGAACTAACATTACTATAATGGGAATATATTTTTTGTAGTATAAATGATTGTCAAAGATTTGGAGATATTTTTTGTTTATTTAAAATTCCACATAAGATATTTAGTAAGCTTCCTGGTTGTATTTCAGATATAGTCATATAGTCTAAGGAATTGATTTATATAATTCCAAGAACTTAAAATCCAAAGTTAACAATATTGACACTTTCTTAAGAGTTAAAATAGACCAAGAATCTAGCCCATTTGTTCACTACATCTCACCCAGTTTCTTAAGGAAATAAGACTACGAGAAGAGGAAGAGAAAAGAACGTATCTTTCGAGCCAATCAAATCCCAATTTCCCACTTCCTTGCTGTATGAATTTGGACACCTTGCAAAAGCAAAATCTGTGTCCTCATCTGTGAAATGGGGGCAATAATGTCGATGTCATTGAATAATAGTGAGGATTAAATGGAATAACAAACAGCATGTTCTTGACACTTAAGAGATAGTTTATTCAATAAGAATTATAGTTATATTTATTATCAGGATGATTTTGACAATAAAAATAAGTTGTTAGTATTTTTATTTTAAATAAGTGGCAAAGTAAGACCTACAGTTCAGAAGATTGAACAGTCCAATACTGTTCTTTATCCTGAGTGTGGAACAGCAGTGTCTTGGGTTTATAAAGGGGAGTAAGGTAGAAAAGCTATTCAGTCTCTAACTATAGAATATCCATGTTCTTGGGTGTTGTGTGTGTGTGTGTGTGTGTGTGTGTGTGTGTTTTGTGTTTTGTTTTGTTTTTTGTGTTTTATTCTCCCTGCCTTGGTTGCCTTCTTTAGAAAAAAATGTTTTGTTTATTAGCATTTCGCCTATCAGAACTATATTATAATCATAGTTACAACAAAAAAAAGGAGACATTGTAGATAGTTAATGTAGAAAATAAGGATTTTTGTCCTTGTGGTTGGAGTTTGTGGTTTTTTACATCCTATTTTCTTCCATTTTGCTGGGTGCAGGAAATGGAATGTAGGCCTTGCATCCAAAGTTCTTAGGCACTCTTCTGTTCTTGACAAACAGATCAATACCACGCTCCTCTGCTCCGTGGGCACGAGAACACTCTGAGAGGCCTGTGTTGAGGACAGATCTTCAATACTCGTAGTGAAAGACAGAGAATGACATTGTCAGGCTATTGATTTACCAGCAGGGTTGAAAGGGCCATGTCCAACAACAGTTTGCTTTAAAGGACCATAATAATCTCATGAGGAAACTCGTGACTTAATCTGGTAAAACCATTTTTGTATCTGCACACATGGCCCATCTTTGCCACTGATTCTCATTAGCCCCATGAGGAAATTGTTGACTTCAGGACTTCCTTTGTTTGAATTCCATTTGGAAATTAGAGCTACCCAGCATGCTTTAGTACAAAGCAGGCATGAAGGCCACTGTAGAAATGGATGCAATGATTACTAATATCTGTGCTGCAATTCAGTTCACAAAAAACACAAATCTTTCATGGAAACAGAATGTGTAGCTGCTGTGTTAGAGATTGATTGCAGATATTTGAAATGTGATACATCTTTTTCTTCGTAAAAAGAGTGAAAATGAAGTGATTAGATAATTGAATTTGACAGCAGAATGGAAGTGCGTTTTTCTCTGTGAATATTATCTGAAGGTAATGAAAAGCAAACAACAGTCATGCTTTCTTTATCCATTCCTAGGAAACGAAAAAAGTTTGCTATCTTATGAAATTGTTCATGGCTGTCAGGCTTTTCTTAAAATTACTCCATATGCAAAACGTACATGCAAAGACAAGAGTACAAATGGGGGTAGGATTCCTAAGTTACTTAGCTGAAACCTGCGGGATTCGCTGTGAATTACTCATAAAACCAGGCACTCTTAGAGAAGACCTTGAAGATGTTCATCTAGTCCAGGCTGAAGTCTGATGTTTAATTTTCTGTGGATCAGCATTTAAATTTCCCCCAGACTTCTCTGCAACATCTGTAGTGTTGGGGAACGTACTGAACAGTGAGGTCCCACCACACCGCCGGGGAGTAACTTGAGGCCATGCAAAAAGCTCTAGATTTAGGATCTGGGGTACAATGCTGATCGGATCTTACATCTCAGGGGGCCTTTGAACCTAACTTTTCTTATCTGTAAACTGAGGGCATCGAGCTCAGATAGGTCGTGAAGAAACTCTTTACTTCATTCTGCGTCAATCTCTTCAAAACCTCACTTTCCAAACGCGAAGGTGAAAGCATCGCCGTCTCCTCTGCCAGAGTTTGACAAAGAGCATTTTCTCAACATAGTCTTTGTCTGGCTTCTTCCTCTGTTCTCTGTGGTTTCCACAAACCAGAAATTAGAACTGCTTTCGGGGTGAGTATGCATAATATGTAATGTTGGGTACCACATTGCACCAGAGCAGAAGATGTATCTTCTGGTTGACCAGTCACTGGTGGTGTGGAGATTAGACATTGGACTAGGGCCGCGACAAACTTGTTTCGTTGTAAAGTTGTTGTCCCCCTGCAAGCCAGATACTCAGAAAGGTGTTGCACTGTGGTTTTTCGTGTTCTCCATCAGCCATTCACCTAACTGTTTTAGGTGATAATTTTTACCTGGATCAGTAATGTCATGAGAGGTTCCAAAATGACAATTGCATCACCCTGTAATTTCGTCCGCATTATCATCTAGACTCCTTCCGTCTGACTCCTGTGCAAGCCCGGTAAGTTTGCTGTGGGTTGTATCCCACTACAGCAAGCCGACTGCTGTGCTTGCTTTTCAAACAGCACCTCACTGCCTGTGCACACACTGACCTTGGACCTGTGGTGACCCCCAGATTTCTCTGTTGGCTACCATGCCACACTGTTTTCAGTCGCTTCATCTTTTCTGCAGCCCAGTTTAATCAAAGCTCATATTACAACAGGTGTTGTTTCAATTCATTGATTGTTTTTAACAGGTAGCACCAGGATTCAGGCTTCAGAGAACGTTGTCCTCCAGCACCTTACGTAGGGTAGCCATTCGGTGTGTGAGATCATTTATTTGCTGAAATATATGCCTGTGGCTTGCTTATAACCATCTTTAAGGGTGGAATTGTCTCCCACTCGGTAATCTCTCTGGATCTGTGGGTTGTTAGGCTACAGACTTTTGTTTTCCCCAAACAACACCTATTTTAAAGGGTAAGTTGCCTACTTAATGTCTTTCACTTCAACAGTTGTATTTTTATACTATAAGGGAGTTTTAAGGAAGACTTCAGGGCATATGTTAATGTAAAATTTTTAAGTTAATTTTATTATCTCTGTAATTATTTGATTAGTCAACTAACCAAATAAAAGTGTGTTAAGTAGTTGTACAATGCACATCTTATGTCATTGATTTTTATTATGACAATGACTTTCTATGCAGACAATTATTTTCAATTGTTTTTACAGAGGCTTTAAGGCACCAATGCATTCAAAAGAACTTCTATGTAGAACACGTCTCTTTATTTTCTTTTGGTTTCATGAAAGCATAGGTTGTTTTTATTTCCATTGAAGTGGTTAATAGGGTTAACCAGAGTTAACAGAAATGTTTCAGCACACTGAATGTTGACTTTCTGACAGAAGTTCTCTCTAATTAAACCGAGCTGCTCAGACTGTGTAATCATACACAGGCAGCCTCGGTCTTTCAGCAGCACGGATCACACTCGCTTCCTTTCCGAATGATGCTTAATTATTTCCATGAAAGAATTTTAACAAAACTTATCTCTCCTGCTATTTGTTCCAACATGTTGCTAAGAAGGCAAAATATTAAATCATAGAGCCAACTTGGTGTAAGAGACTGAATTCATGTAGGGACGAAGGAACTACGCTTTGACGGGAGATGCTCTCCTCCCTTAAGGCTACAGTAGACAAATGTTAAGTTTTAATTGGTTTCCCCGTTTCTGTGGAATATCAAAAACAAGATAGCACGCTTTACTTAATAAACTGGCTTCCTTATTAATAACATTTTAATTTTCCTACATGAGTTAGTGAACACTTAAATTAAAAGAGCTGAGAAGGCAGCCTGTCACAATTTACAGACAATTAAAGAAAGAAAAGAAATGAATAAGCAGATAATGATAATTTTGAAAATGTCTGAAGCATTGACACTGTCATAACTTATTTTGAAAGGCAAGATAATTGGCTTCAGTAGAAACAATACCATAAGCGGGCATTTCCAATTTCTGACTTAATGAAAGTTACAAAATGATGAAAATACAATTCACGCTTACCACAGATAAATACTTTCTTTTTTTTTTAATGTTTTGGCTATTTTCAGTTTCCATTGGCTAGAAGAAATGGATAAAGTGTTGTTTAACAGTAGGCCCCACACAAGACTGTCAGAACCATGAAATATAATTGTAGAATAAATTCAGGTATTTTGAAATATTTGAGGTGTAAGTAAATTTCTTCAATAAACAAATACTCTCATCTAAACCTCATTTGTTGTAAGAAGCTAAGGAGATAGATAGATAGATAGATAGATAGATAGATAGATAGATAGATACAGAGATATTTATAGATATATATCCTTATAATGCCACTATCTCCTCCAAAAGAAACACTGAAGTTTTGGGTTTTCATTTTGGTTTATTTTTCAATAATCAAAGCTTAGTAAATGAGACAAGTATCTTAGTGGAAGGTAAAACTCATATATTGTCACACTTCCGACAATCTTTCGTAGGGAGAATGTCTATGACTTTGGCCATAGCAGTTGTAATGGAGGCAGACTTCCTGTCGTATAAGAGAAAGTGGACGGCTTTGGAGTTAGGTAGGTGTGGATTCAAATCCTGAAAGTCCTACTACTATTCCAGGCAAGCTACACATCTCTGCCTACGCCTGTGTCGACAGCCATTTTTATATCCACCTCACTCAATTCTCTGAAAACTAGATGAACTGGTGTTTACAGAAGCAGTGAAGGAACTACGTATGTGTGGGCACAAATAGTTCAAATAGGGAAATACCAAGACTTAGAATAAATTTCTGCCTTTAGAAGTGGAGGAAAATGGTAAAACTCTAAGAATATTGGAAGAAAAAATATATATATAATGACCTGGATACAAAAAGAAAGGTGCATAGTGCACGGCTTGTTTTGCTCCAGTGATTGAGATGGAACTTTCCATCTCTGCCTTTTCTGTGTTATCTCATGCTAACAATTGAGCAAATAAATTCAGTGTATTTGTCTTTGTAATAAAGGGCTGAGTTGTGGCAGAAATGGAATATTCTTGGATCAATCTTACCAAAAGACATGTGTGCTCTGCAAATTTGAAAACATCTCCCAAAATTGCATCTGAAGAATATTGATGTTTGTAAAACAGACACGAAATATGTGCTATGGCAACACTTTCTTAAAAACTTTGTAGCCAATGGTTTATTTCTATCAGAATTAACTGGACTAAAAGTCTCTTCATCTTACACTCTTCTGTGCTTATGATTAAAATACATTAGGCTATAAAAATGCCAGCGCTACATATGTCAAGCTTATATATCTTTGGTAATCAAAGGACAGGGAGCTGGACATTCTAATATTTATATTATGAAGCTTTTTGAAAGTATTTTGGCGGAATTGGCTTCCTTCCTTCCTTCCTTCCTTCCTTCCTTCCTTCCTTCCTTCCTTCCTTCCTTCCTTCCTCCCTCCCTCCCTTCCTTCCTTTCTTCCTTCCTTCCTTCCTTCCTTCCTGTCCCATATACAGTCATCCCTCTCCACTTTGCACTTTGACTTTCGAGGCTTCACTCTATCGCGGTTTTTTCAAATATATTCATTAAAAAGTTGATCGAGACAGTGAAAATGATACAGCACGCGCTCGGTTGTCTGAGTCAATTATACACCCCTGTATTACAGTTACAATTAAAATGACTGTACGTATGGACTGTAGGCCTATGTATTCGAGCACCCCAGGAATCCTTCAACGCCAGGTGCAACCGCTAGAGTCTGGAACGGATTAACCGCGATAAACGAGGGATGACTGTAATTCACCTGGTTAAGCAAATTTATTGATATCCTCCTTCAGGAAGCCTCAGACTGGGGTCATTTCCTGCAGGATAATAGCTGGATACAAACATTTATCAGAAGACAAAATATATTGACCAACTGACCTTGCAGTCCAGGCCTTGCCGTACCTCTTACTGCAAGTATAATACCTGGATCATTACCATTTACTGAAGCAATTCAGGTGCCAAACCAGAATTTCATTTGTCAACAGTGTATCTTCACATGTCTCTTCTAGCAGATTGCTAAAGTGTTCTTACTCAGTGGTTTCAATAAAAAACCACTGGCTGCAGGAAACAAAATTTAAAGTGAATTCTAGTAGTGTCTTATGGCTACCATAGCAAATTACCATAACCTTAGTTAAAATAATACAAATGTATTATCTTACAGTCTCAGAGGTTAGAAGTTCAACATGGGTCACACTGGGTTAAAATCAAGGTGTTGGCCGGCTCTAACGGGAATGTAGCAGGTTGAATGGTGACCTCCAAAGAGGTACGTGCACATCCTAAACCTTGTCTATAGTCTGTATTAATATGGTAGTCACTAGTTACACATACCTGTTGAGCACTTGATGTATGGCTAGTCCAAACTGAGATATGTCTTAAGTGCAAAATCTGGAACAGATCTCAAAGACTTAGTGTGAAAAAAAGAATATAATCTATCCCATTAATAATATCAAGTACATGTTGAAATGGTAATATTTTGAAAATATAACATTAAAGTTAATTCCACCTTTTTAACAACTATTTTAATGATACTAGAAAATTTGAAAGTACACGTGTGGTTTTTACTTCTGCTGGACAGCGCTGGTTTGTATTCTTGACCTCAGTTCTTAGAAGAGCAAAGACTGTTCTAAGTACATAGCCACAGCAAGGAACAGTCACCTACTTCTATTCTAATTTCCTGTATTGTTCCTTATTTTTCCAAATGAATTAGGTAATGGGGAGCGACTTTCTCTTCATTACCTCAGTATTATTAACTTGGAACTCAATAAGTACATAATAAATAAATGAACAAATGAGTTGAATGGATAATCATTTGAATGAATGCATATATGGAGTAGCACTGAAATCATACATTGGAATATTTAATCTTTTATCACTGCTGATCAATTATTACATACACATCTCATAATCTTGGGAATGTACAATTAGAGAAAAAAATATTTTTTTATTCAAGTAAGGCACCCCTCAGCCTAATGTAAAATGTTCTAACCTTACAATGTCAAAAATGGCTTATATGCTAAACTATTCTCTCAGTTGGTTTCAGTCATTTGCAGCTTTTATTTTTACTTGCTTATAAGCAAGTCAACTGAGATAATACAAAGTTGTCGGCAACTTTGAATGTTAACAGCGTTCTCCAGACCCTTTAACATTTAGTGGGCATACTATTTATCAAATAATTCCATGCATGAAAAAATCTTGTGGGAAGTCCATATGACGAGCAATGCAAACTAACATTCATTGATTTAACAAATTTGTATGAGCGCACTCCGTGTACCAGGCACCGCGCTAGTTAATTCAGATGCATCATTTCTTCCAATGTTTAGAATATTCCAATAAATCTTATCATTCCCACATTTTACTAGTGAAAAAACTTGCAGAGTTTAATCTGTCCATAGTACCATAGAGCGGGTGTGGTAGAAACTGTCAAAAAAAAAGAGAAAAAATTCAGAGAGCTTTATTTGATAGGAATATTTTATTGAGCAAGAAGCAAACCGTTTGCAAACAGTGAAACTTCAAAACCAAAGGGCTGGTTCTCAGCTTCCCGGCTCAGGGCCCAGGAAGCGCGCAGGTTGTTTTCTGCCGAGACTGGTTGCTGGAAACTGACATTCCTCTTCGGGTACTGTGACACCAACTCACAGAAAGTTTTGTTTGATGTCAGAGTCGGCGTGTTGTGGAAGTCTTGACAGTTTACGTTTTGGTTCCGTGGCTATGGAGTGAGCAGTCTACTCAAACTGGGGGCTCCATTTGGGGTTTTCTTTCCCACCACAGTTCAGTCTTAATGCTTATTCTAAGGCCCCTGTTCTACCACAAAAATTTCCCATGTGCATTTAAAACTTTATATAGTTTAAACAGTTCTTTGCTAATCACCTCCAAGGAAGCAATGTCATAGTTAAATATTAAGTATATGCAGTGAGCACTGTGTAGCTTAGCAAACGGCTCCATAAGCCGTTGCAGAAGGCGTTACCAGGGACTGAGGGGGGTGAGGGTAAAATCCACACCTCTGAAGGATGTCTTCAGTGTCTGCCATCTCAGCAGCCTTCTGCTCTTTTTGTTGTTTGTTTTTATAACCGTCCCCATCGTTGGCTTTGGAAACCTTACCTGTCGCGTTTGAACCAGGATGTGTGAATTTGCGCTTCGGCCCCGCTGAGTTGCAACAGACGAGGGGAACATTATGTAATGGGGAGGAACCTAGCTGGCAAATGGGAAACCCTCAGTCTAATCCCAGCTCTGCCACTAACTGGCTGTGAAATCTTGAAAATGTCACCTAAATTATCCAAGTGTCTACACCTACACAATAAGGGGGCTGGTCTCCCTGTGACCTCTGGGAAAAGTTCAGCTACTGGTTCTGTGAAATTGTCTAAAAGAAGGTCTGTAGAGTCAACACTCAAGGAACTGTTAGGAGTTTATTTCTATCAGACCCGAGATAATCAATCCAAACCAAGCACTTGCACCTCAGTTTTGAAATTGTTTATTGAATAACAAATAATCAATATTGATTCAATCAATAGCAATTCATAATTGATAGGAGTACAAGGGTAGAATAAATATATGATTCTTATTTTTTTCTCTTTTTCTCTTCCTTTCCTGCCCTTTGACTAACAGAATGTGTAAATGATTAATCAACTGTATATGTTTACCCTATGTTCTGCCTGAGATATGTTGCAGTTCTCAGTTGACTAAGCAAGAACACTTTTAACCCAGTCCTGAACTTACACGCCTAGCCACCAGGAATGCGGAGACTGATCAATTAGGTCTCAGAAATACTGGGTTGCCTTGCCACACCTGATCACTGCTTGACCGGTTTCAGAATGCTGACCATCCTGTTCTGGGGACCAGAAATTAAGACTTTCATCAAGACCTTAGACCCCCAAAGGGAATCGAATTCTAGGACTAGAAATTCCCTTGTCCTTCCTACCCACATTCCTTTTCCCTGATTCCCCTAAATGAGCTTTCTCCTAACAAGCTTAAGGGGAGGGTGGATGCTAGGGTTGTTACCCGTGACCGTCCCAGAATTCCGGCATCTGGTATTATAAACATGCACTATAATCCAATCCCTATCTCTACTCTTCAGCTGGGTAGTGCCAGGTTGCACGAGCCCCAGGCTCCGCTGACCTCCGTTTCACAGTGAGAGGGCACAGAAAACAGAAGGTGTGATATATCAAAGAATCAATTCAAGAGAATTTGCCGAAGTCTCCAAGTTGAAAAAGTTTCATTCCTAGCCAAGTATTTGTATAGTTTTGGGACCAAAGGAATAAAGACAAGTTTCTAATAGTTTCCAGAGAGAAATAGACAGGTCATCCACAGAGGAGTGATCAAATTGGTACCAGCCTTCTCGTCAATAACACCGATGTCAGACAGCCATGGAGCGAAGCTTTCAGAGCTCTGAAAGAAATTAATTTTGGACTAAAATTCTATGTCTAGCCTAATTTTCAGTTACATGTTTGGAATAAACACAGTTTCAGACATGCAAGTTTTTAGAAATATCACTTCCCACACACGTTAAGCTCAAGAAATAGAAGGTGTTAATCCAAGAAAGACAAAGGCAAGTTCCAGGAAAGGAGGCTCCCTACCCAACAAGGCCCAGAATGGCCACTTCAAAGCTATCCCAAAAAGTGACTTGTCCGGATGACATGTGGGGGACAGAGTGTTCCAGGGGAAAGACAGTAAAACGAACGAACAAACACTCTGTAGACTGTCTGATAAAATAAATAATTGAAACTAAATATTAGGGTGAAGGGACATAGTGGGTAAAAACAATGAGAAACTCCTGGTAAATGAAAAAGCTGCAAAAGAATACGTTTCCAAGTAAACTACACTTAGTTTATTGATTTAATTAAAAATAGTGATTTAACTATACCAGGAGATTGGTGGACTAAGAAACTGAGGAGTATATAAATAACTTAAAATTGAGTAATCAGAAAACAGCAGTACAAGGTAGTATTTAAGGATGATGGGGAAAAAAAGAATCAGTTAAGAAATCAGCTAAGAATCAAAAGGTACAAACTTCTAGTTATAAAATAAATAAGTCCTGGGGATGTAATATACAGCATGGTGACTATACTTAATTCTGAATTGCATATTTAATAGTTGCTAAGAGAGATCTTAAAAGTTCTCATAAGAAAAAAAATGTATAACTATGTGTGTTGACGGATGTTAACTAGACTTATTATGATCAATATACACAAATGTCATGTCATTATGTAGTACACCTGAAACTAATATCAATTATAATTCAATTCAAAAAATAAAAAATAAATAAAAGAATCAGCTGAAAGAATTAAAAGGGGTTGCCTCTAGATACTCTAACTGGAGGGTGGGGAGGAACATGTACCCTTTCATAAAGCTTTACTGTGTTACTTGGTATTTTCACCAAGGTTCATAATGTATTGTGATTTAAATATTTTAATTTTTTTAATTTGTAATAACATTAGGAAAGATTTTAACTACTTTTGATATATGAACACAGAATACATATTACTTTGGTATGATCTAAATTTCATAAAATAAATACTTGATATGTTTTTCTTTTACATATCAGGTAATTTATTTTATTGATTACAATTTATTAAATTGGATATATATGTATATTATATATTTTTACTAAATTTTATATATATATATGTATTTTACTAAATTGAATATATATATATACTTCAAGTCATATCTGGTGATTGAGAACATTAAAAAAGGAGACAAGAAGAATTTGGAAAGCCAATCCATGTGGAATGAACTGAGTGACCTTAGTATTTAGTGTCTAGACAGGAAGTTTTGACATTGGTGGTCTGTAGAATTTACATGAGGCCAGGTAGATTTTTAACTAGCATAGTTAGATTTTAGCTGCTGACACGGAGCTAAGAGTCCTTGAGCGTTAGTCACTAGGTGTTTTTGACTTTGTCAGGTGATTGTATCTCACTGGCTCTGACCCTAAAAGGCTTTTTATAGAGATGGGGCCAAGGGCATGGGCCTTTAGCCAGCCCAGATGGCCTGACAGTGCAGACTGTTGCATTTTGACCTTGAACTTATAGTGCAAGGCAAGGACCTCAGCAAAGCGGTGCCTGTGGCAGGTGCTAAGGCCTCAGGCTGCAGACTGCTGTTTACAAGCGGGCACAGCTTGGCCTGGTATCACTGGCGACGCTAACGTGAGATTAGTGCCCGCGTGTATATGGCAAGTCAGCAAGGTTACACACGAGCCATGCAACACCAGGAGGCATCTACTTTAAAGGGTTAAAATATCCCATGGCTAGGGCTTAAGGTGTTTTACCTCAGGTGGCAGTGAGTGGCACTCCATTGAGCATTCAGGGCACAAGCTGAAGCTGGAAAGCCCTTGACCTTGAATATGTGTCTGGTCCAAAGGCTCAATCACAGAAAATGAAAATAGTAGATAGAAAAAAATGTTTGGACGAGTTTCAAAATGATAATTATTGTAGCTGGGCATGTGGATAACACAGTTCCCAAAGACTTTATGGGAGGGAAAAGCAGCAGAAGACTGTCTAGGCTTTGGAGGACCATGTGGCTGAGGCCCCAGCTGTCACTAGGACCTCAGGGGCACCCTCCTCCAACAGCCTCAATAGCAACCAACGTCTGTTCAGAAATCCTGAGGGTGCTTTCTCAGCTGAAACAAATGCGACTCTAAGGTGAAATCTTTCTCTAGGAGGCAGGAGTTTTTTAGGCTGAATTAGTACCATTCCAAGAGGCAGAAGAAAGTGTGCTGTTAGACACAGGCACACAATACCTCATGGACTACCTAGGAGTCAGGGCTAACGACACAGCGCATCCTCAGGAGGGAACTGCTAAAGGGAAATGGAGTGGGAAGGTTTCCAAGAGGTGGGGTGAGAGAGAGGATTTTCCAATAACATGTGGTTTGGGGGAAGGGCTGCTGCCAATACAAAGTTGTCAGTATCCTCAAGGTCACTCCCATAAGGAGACAGTAGGCTTCTGGATGCCCTCCTCCTCCAGGGACCCACATATTGATAAGTTCATAGTGACAGAATTGATTATTTGCTGAGTGCTTTCTATCAATTAAATTCACGGGATGTGGATTCCCGAAAAGTAGACTAGCTGACACCCAAAGAGAAGTCAAGATACCTTCCTTTGTTCCTCAGACACCAGTAGGACGTCCTTTGACAGTACCACATACAGGGTGTAGGGAATAGGACTGTCACCATGGGTCGTTGCTCTAGGGGCTAGAGTTTGGCTTATATTCTAAATTTGGTGAGTGTCGGGTTAGGATACTTTCTGAGTCCTAGTTTAGAATCCAACTGGAGTGAGAGTGAGGAGTCTTGACATTGACCTAAGAATTTCTGAGGCCCTAAAAGATCCTCTCACCTCTCAGGCTACAGTTGCTGAAAATAAATCCCACACTTCCCAGGGGTAGTGAACTCCTCTGACTGAACTGAGCAAAATCACAAATAGGGAAGGATGCCTTCTGAAATTTATTCTTAAAAGTCAAAGCAATTTGATTTTGGAATCTGTATCACTTGGATTTAACTTGCAAGAGTATGTATTCTTTGAACTTCAAATTTTCCCTAGAAATTTAATATTGGCAGAAGGCTTACAGGTAAAATGAGGACATCTTCATTGTTTGAATTTTATGCATAGAAAGTCTTTATGCATTTTATGATTGCAGAAGCCTAAAACTAATGAGAACTTGTTCCAGTGTATTTTATTTGACTCACATGTCTTACTCTTTGGTCATCACCATTACAGTGTGACCTACTCAAGAGGAAGAGTCCTGTCACCTCGATTTTAGCTTTTATCACGTGCGCATAATAGTACGCTTTGCGTAGAGTGAGCACTCATTAAACATTTATTGATAGTAAGATTCTACCAGATGAAAACTTTTTCTAGGTAATTGGGTTGAGCACCGGTGAAATAATTCCCCAAAATAGGAGAGAAACAACACACCAGATATATGCAATGAGGTAGTTCCACACAAGGGTCATGCGATGGTTCACTAGGTTGTTATGGAAGACTTAAACATACAACTATCTCCCATGAAGCAGCAGATTCCCATCAGGCTCCGGTGCACCTTACCTGCTGTAAGGTGAAATAATGGGAGTGTGTCTGGAATCAAGCCTAGGCAAAGTGATTATGGCAACATAGTGAGAAGTGCTTAGTATTTCCTCAGAGGCCATAACAACTCCTCGTGCCAAATCAACAAATTCTGTTATCCCATCTCTTGAGAGACGAGATGATTCAGTAACAGGCTGCAGATGGGAAATCTTTAAGCTTGTTTGCCCTTTGAGGAGCTCATCAGGCACCACCTAATGCGATGGTTCCCCCAACCTGTAAGACCTCTGAGCGGCCAACTCCAGCCTTGAGAGCAAACTGAAATCACGTGGAGGCTGTAAGAATGACTGATGTCTGGTTCCCAGTCTACGTTTCCCCAGCCCCCCAGCTTCTGATTTAATTGACTTAGCGAGTGACCTGAGCATCCAGGGTTTTAAAACCTCCGCAGGTGATTCTAATATGCAGCCAAGAGAGACAATCAGTCCTTGAGGGTCTCTTGGCAGTCTTAACATTTTGTCTCTGTCTATAGGTTGTCCCAGACACACCTACCTTCTGCAGACTCAAGTTCGTGGTTGGCCTGGAATTGCAAAGAGAACTTTTTTTTTACTACCTTAGAGCTTCATTTCCAGCTTAATGGTGCTCTCCTTGAGTCCCCATTCTCCCTCAAGAAAAATGTGCTTTTGTTGCATAGAGTGTTAACCTGTTCTGTGGATGTAAAAGAGCTGGGGATGAACCGTGTGCTGAAGGTCAGGAAGAAAAATTATAAATAGTTTTGACTATAGAGACTCTATTTTTCCTGTCTTACATTAAACAGTTTCAGCCCTGGCTGGTTTTCTCAGTGGTTAGAGCATCGGCCCACGGACTGGAGAGTCCCAGGTTCGGTTCCCGCTATGGGCACGTACCTCGGTTGCAGTTTTTCCCCGCCCCGGTTGGGGTCATGTGGGTGGCGGCCAGTCGATGTGTCTCTCTCACATCAATGTTTCTCTCTCTCTCTTCCTCCCTCTCTCCCTTCCGCTCTATCTGAAGATAAATGCAAAGATGTCCTCGGGTGAGGATTAAAAAATAAATAAACAGTTTCAGATTCTCATTGTCACAGCTAGATTGTAGAATTCCTTGATTGAGAAAGAACATAATATAAAAGCTATTATAATAACTTTTAAAAGCTGTAAAAAAGTACAAATGTATTAATCCAAATAAGAGTTACCCTTTTTTGGGGGGAGGGGGAAGTAAATGCATGCATGTCTCATTCTAATTATTTAGTATACAGAAAATATTTAGTACACATGCGAATTCTCGAACTCTTCATTATAACTCGGCATCCCTCCAGGATTCATTGCTCAGACAATTACTGTTCTATGGTGATAGACCGCTTGTGGCGATGGTTTGACTTGTCCATCTTACATTTCTAAGGTATCTATGGTCATATTATCTGGTTCCTGGTGGTCCCAAAAGAAGGTCATCCTCATCCCTGCTCCCAGATCCCAGAGCTGTACAGGCTTCAAGGCTAGGTCTCTCTCTCTCTCTCTCTCTCTCTCTCTCTCTCTCTCTCTCTCTCTCTCTCTCCCTCCCTCCCTTCTTTCCTTCCTTCCCTCCTTCCTTTCTTTCTTTTTTAAATACTACTGAATAAGCTCTCACTGCCCAGTTTTAATGCTTGGCCTGGGAGCAGTAAAAGCAATACTCAAGCTGTCAGTAGTTGGTCCTTAACAATTCTTTCTAACTACAAACCATGTCAGCAACGTTACATTGCCTGTTGGCCATGAGGGAGTCAGAGAACTATCAGAACAGTCATTTATGTGGTGAAATATAAGTATATTGTTGAGTAAAATACAGCTATGGGAAGTTAAACAAACCTACAGTGTGTTAAATAAATCTACAGCTTGAAAGAGGTTTGCTTGTTAATGCAAAGAGCCGATCAAATCTGCAGTACCGAGGAAAATCAAGGGTAAAATTTCTATGTGAAAGGATCGAGAACAAAGACAGCACCCTCCCTTTAAATGCGTGTTAATCATGGACAAATGTAACACGAAAATTGTCCTGTTTTTATCTTCACAGGCTATGGACACCCTAGCAATACCCCTTATCATTTCTTATCTTTCTTCCTCCACAGAGATGACGGGTACTGTTGGGTAATGTATAATTTGCATTTTAGATCAGTGGTTAATGACACATAATTCTTATTTTCATGTATTTTTGTAAAGCTTATAACCTTGGAATAGCTATACACCAAATCTCAATCTCTTAAATGACTCCAGTAAATCATTTCTATTTATGCAGTTCTAATGGCCACCTACTTAAATTTTACATTCTCATTAGCCCCAGGAACATTCGTTTTCCAAGCAAAATTGTTTTTACTCTCTTATCTTCTACCCATGGCACTGCTAAGGTGTCTTCTCTGTTCTGGCCTAAATAGACCCTTAGGCTTTTCCATTTTCCCCAGTCCCTTGAACTTTCTGAAGTTGTTTTCATGATATCAAGATTAAGTACACTGAAGTTATAAAACCAATTTAAGATGGCAAGAACCTTGAGATATTCAGAAGCCTTTGTCACCTATTATTTGCATTTGTTATACCCTCTTTGCACTTAGTGACAAGCAATGGTGAAACAGAAATTATGAGCCCAGATCTTGGGTGTTGCTCTGGATAAAATTATAAATATAAAACCATAGGTACACGTTTCAAAGGTATTTAATTAGAAAATTTAAGTGAAGAAATTGTCACGAGTGATTTTGAGAGTGTAAAGCACTGAATGAGCCATTATGCTGCTGAAAAAAAAAATGGAGACAATGAGAAAATATTTACATCCTTTTATGTCAAAAATGTCAGTTACAGCGATGCTTATTCATAGCTGGACATTGTCAAATCTGCTGATTCTGAAAGGGAAACTGTTCTTCTGTCCTAGTCGCCTGTCTGTGTAGACGGGGTGACTGGTGTCACCTGTCTGTGTAGACGGGCTGACTGGTGTCACCTGTGGACTCTCTTTGCCTTTTGCACCTTGGGTGAGGTAAGTGACCTATCTGATTGGTGACTTGGTAAGTACAAATTTCTCTTTGTTCCTCTTGAAAGCAAATTTGCCCACAAATTCTCTTCTGTTTTCTATGCCATGAAACTTACTCAGGAAATTCCCTCCAGGTGGAGATGGTTGCCCTGGTTCAGTTGCCTGTGACAGTGTAGACAACTGTGATTTAGGTGTTAAGTATCATGAAATTCACTTGCTCCCATGCCCTCTCTCTGAGCCTTTATTAATAATGAAGGTTTTATACTGGCCTCCATTCGTTCCTTTTCTCCTATTTATTCAGAACTTATGCAGAGAGAAGGACAGAAAAACACCAGCATTTACTGAATAATAAAGAACTTTGCGATAATACTGTTCCCTTTTATATTTTAAAAGAATTGTTAGACTGTTATCCAGTTATCTACTTCTATGTAACAAACCACCTCAAAACTAAGTGGCTTAAAATGATCGCTTATTATTGCTCGTGATGGTTTGCGTTGACCGGGCTCCGCTGGGCAGGTCTTGCCTAGCATGTCTCAGATGGGTGTACTCCCAGCGTGGCTGGGGCTGGCTGGTGCAGTGACTCAGCAGTCTGGCATCTCCGCTGAGATGGCAAGGCAGCTCTCTTCGTCCATGGGGTCCTTCCACATGGCCACGAGGGCTTCCTCACAAAGAAGAAATGGGGGTCTCCTGGTAGCTAGATTTCCTACTTGGTGATTGGCTTCTCCCTTCATATGTGTTTCAAGACTAGACAGGCGCTGTGAGGCTTTTTCTGACCTAGCCTTGGAAGTCATGATGCAGCATTTCTGCTGCATTTTCCAGGGCGTGTGGGACCAGTCCAGATTCAATGTAGCAGGGACCAGCCAGGACACCGATTCCAGGAGTCTGAGTGCACTGGGCATGGGAGGGTCAGTCACATCTGTAATGTTGAAAACATGGACATTTGCTACAGGGAACTTTATTTACTAGGATGTTTATTAGAAAGCAATGTATCTGTTTGCTGAAATTTGTAATTGCTTGTCATAGGAAGCTGAAATCTCCTCACCCACCTAATGATGATTAAATGCTGATTATGATTTCATTCAAAATATCACAATATAGTCAATACGTTTAAAAGCTTGTAGTTTCTTTAAGTTTGAAAACCATGTGAAAGACTTTCTTCCTTGTGTTATATCTTTTTTTCATTTAAGTCATTCTGCCCATTTGATTTTAAAGCACAACACAGAATCCATTTTTTTCCACAGCAGGAAAAACTTAAAAATGTCAAATGCTTATATGACCACAAGGAGATGCTAATAGCCAGAGCTGGGGATGCTGCACTCTCCCGAGTCAGCGTGTGGGAAGAGGAACCCGGAGAGCAGTGTGCAGTAGAATCCTGAACGACCAGAGGGCGTCTCCGAACCTGCGGTTGGGAAAGAGGAGAGCAAGCACCTAGTTCCAGTCTGACCCTCACACCGGAAGGTCCATCCAACGCCTGTCCCATGGATCGCTTTCCAGAGCAGAGCACAGGATCTGGAAGGGCTGAGAGAGAGGGCAGTGTCCCCTTGAGCGACTGAGATTTAGGGCCAGTAAACAGGAACCAAGTTATTAGGACTGGAATGTATTGCAGGAGTGTGTGTCTCGGTTTTAATAAGGTGATTATAGCCACTGTAATATATAAAGCACCAAATATTAGTGGGTTTTTTTAAAATAAGGGAACTTTATTTTCCACTTAAGTTTTAAATGGATGTTTCTGATTGACGGATGTCTCTCCAAGCAGTGATTCAGAAGCCCATACCTTCTCCATCTTACGACTGTCAGTTTTGTCAGGAGGGTTTCAAGGCGGTCATGCCCATCTGCACACAGCAGGTGAGAGAGGGAGAACTGAATGAAGGGCTCACAGCAGGAGATTTTCATGGGCCAGGGATGGAAGTGATGCCCTGACGTCGATCGTAGACCTCAGTGGCATGGCTACTGGGAGCTAACCGGGAGACGGAACGTCAGCCATGCCACAGATGATGGGCACTGTGACTAGCTCTGTGCCCAGGAGGAGGAAAATGGAGCTTTGGTGAGTGGTTAACCAGTATTTACCACGTGTGGAACTGGGATTACAGAAAGAATTAGAAAGGCTTGGTACTGAACTGACTCTAAAGAACTCTTGACGTTGGCATTCTTACGTCTCCTCTTTCTCCTCAGGCAAGAAAAGTCCCAGAGTCTTGAGAAGGGCTAAGTCAACCAGGAGGTGTGTGGGACCAGCCCCGATTCAGTCCACATTTAAGCTATAAGTCTAGTGACCCAGACTTATAGCTTAAAAAGGCAAAAGAATGCCATAGAAGGATATTGCATATATAAAATTTAATTTTGACCAACACTAATTCTGCAAACCAAAAGGCTATGAATGGCCATAGACACAGAGAGCCTAGAGAGGGATCAAATAAGCACTGTTGAAGAAGTGCAAAATAGGTTGAGAGACATATGAATAATAAAAGAAATATCTGCTCATAGAGACAATGCCATTACATAAGAAAACTGAAATTTGGTCAGGGCTGTCTCCCTTACAGAAATTAAGAAGAAATTTCTTCTGAAACCTAAAAATTTCCACTTCATTAATTTTCCTAGTGAAGGTGGACAATGCTGGTTGACTGATGGGCATTTATTTTATGTTTACTACCCACACCGGATTTGATTTTGCTATCAGCAGTCTAAAATGCCGCCACTGAAATCAGACTACTCTTCCATCTCATTCTATCAGCCTCAAGAGTTAAATAACAGTTATCTGTAACTTTTCCCTTTTGTACTTTTAAGCATATATGCATTTTTATCTTTGTTTTAAATTTACACTACTTCTTAGCTTTAAGGCATTTAAATTTTTCTAAATTAACTTATCATTTGCTTTGGGTAAAAAATGTCCTATCGTTTTTGGTGACTCCTGTGTACAGGAAGCACAGCTGGGTCTCAGGTGGTGAGAGGACCAAGCAGAATCCTTACATGTGAGAGCAAGGTGTGAGAACTCCTTCTGCAAACCCTTCATAAGGCACCCAGGAACTTGAGAATCTCCAAAGGAAATAATGATATAGAGAGGACATATTCCAATAAGGCATCCAAAAGGCCAGCACCTTATTTTCTTAACCAGTGTTCGTCTAATCTGTTTCCTAAGCATTGTGGCTTTGCAGCAATTCATGAGGGAGGGAGAGAGGGAATGGAAATGGTTGCTTAATTGCCCAGAAGAATTTCCTAGAGATGCTTCAGTAGTAACAACTTGTCTTCCTCTGCTCATGACCCATGAATAACAAAACAATTGAAAATGAAAGTCAAACTGAAAATATTACCATGACATCTCCATTCAAAATAAAGCAAGGCACTGAAATAATTATGTGAATAAATCACACCGCTAGCCACCCCTCCCCCCTAAAATCCCCATAATTTCCAGAGCTCAGCTTGAAGCTTTCTAGCGCTTGAGAATAAAGTATCATTTAATTATTTTCTTTACTTCATTTGTGAATACATTCAGCCAAGGGATAAAATGTCAAGAAATATCCCGTTTTCTCTGCTCAACTATCTCCCACCCCAGCCCGTGTATCATTTTCCTTAGAGGCAACTTCCTGCCGTGAAAGGAGTCTTGCATTAAGAATCAGACCACTTGGGTTCACACTGTCCCTCTAACCCTAGCTATCATTTTGCTTATGAATAAGTCACTCCATTTCTATGGACCTCACCTATCAAGTGAGGAAGATGGGATAATTGCTAGGACTTCCAACTACTTCTACGATTCTATAATTCTATTTTGTCCTTTTAAAGAGAAAGCCCCTAACTGTAAGCTTCAGTGTGTTAGCACCGGTAGGCAGGTGGTTCTAAGTAAAGGAGGGGAACACGGAATGGGAACATAAACATAATGAAACAGGGAGCTGAGTCGGACAACAAGCCTGCTTCACGAGGAGGTTACAGCATTCTTGGCTCCCCAGGGGACCGCTGCATCCTCCGCCCTCTGGACCTAACCCCTGAAGCTGGCAGGAAGGATGTTACGGGCCATTGGCCAGGATTACTGAGAAGCAGGGATAAAACCACAGGGGGAATTCCTCTGCTGGCCCTGCCCAGTAGGAGCCAAGATGGCACGGGGAGGGGGGCGGCATTGCTGGAACATTCTTGTTAGAAGCCAAGATGGTGACCCTAAGGAGCAGTCTCGAGACTGCAAAAAGGATCGGATTGGATAAGGAACACGGAACCCCGGAAGGTCCAGGAAATGGGTTGGTTAGTGGGAGGGTCCCAGCATAAGCCCTGGAAGGATGGGAAATTGATTGGGTAGTTTAACAGAGCACCTGATCACTCTCAAGCCCGAGATCATAGAATCAGAACCTAACCAAGGCCTCGCTTGCCTGGGCGCCCAGGTTTTCTCTTCCCGCAGCCACACGGGCTCCGAGGGTGGCTCCAAGCGCAAGCCTGGGCACAGCAACTCAGCGCCACTGGAGCACAGCCAGGAGCAGAGACGGCTGCCTGGACCTGCCGAGCTGCACTCAGCTCCGGCTTGGACCGAACCAATGGCACAGAATCTCTGGACTTTGGCCCTTTTTCTGGGCTTTCTGAAGACAAGGCTGGACTTCTTCACCACTAAATGGACAGAGATGAGACTCTGGAACCTGGGGACAGTCTTTGTTTTCTATTCCAATAAATCTTATCACTACACCTTATCCTCCCATGTGTGGGACCTCAGACATTCTCTTCTTGCGACTCTGTGGAAGGACCCCATTTCCACCGGCAACAAATGTGGCGTCCAAAATGTAGGTCTCTGCTCTAAAACCTGGGTGGTTGACATTAAATTCCCTTAGGCTAAGTCTTAACAAAATTCACTGAAAAGAATCTGTTTTCCTTTGAGTTGTCATAGTATTAATATAACAATGGTAGGCTTTTCAAAAATCTGTCATCTGCCTTTGCATGCTCATAGAAAAAAATGTTTTCTTTCTGTATAGAGTTAAGTATCTGGGTAATGCAGACTAAACAAGCAAGTTTTACCATACCTCAGTTAATGTTTATCCATATATATATATTTCTGATCACGTAAGATCATTAACATGAGAACACTTTGCAAGGTTTAAAAAGTATATTTGTCTTTGTGGACTGTGTTAACATTCTATGATGTAGACCAAGCCAACTGTGCTCAAGTATGACTAGCAAATGTGCTTTCTTCTGCTGTTATGTTTTCAAACTAAATCTTCAGTCTCTGTCCCTCCAGAGTCTACTCAAATCCTTCCTAGAAGTATAAATTCACACTCTTCTTTCAGAGCTACCCAGAACTGGTCTTCTTGAGAATAGTGGCCAGAAGAAATCAGACTTACGTATCTAGATTGAATGATTGAGATATGAATGTGAATTGAAATGAAAGGAAGTGAATTTTCAGAGTGCCTAGAAATGTTTTAATTTATTTCAGAATGAATTATATTATTTTACCAAGGCATTCTGTGCCTTTTAATAAAGATAATACAAAATACCCCCCCAAAAATGAACATATCATCTGTCACTTCTCTTGCGATCTATAATGAAGAAAGTGGGCTGCCTCATGGTAAATGCATATTTAGCAGTGACCGTGGTATTCTCTCTCTTTTGTGTGCTGATGGGGTCACTTTTCAGGTGTTTCACAGTCAAGAGCCTCAGTCCACGTGTCTATGCAATTTTGGCTTCTTGGTGAAGAACGTTAAGCTAAGAGAATTTTTCTGCAATTTCAAAGGTATAAAGTGATGATGGTAATAGGAGTTACATTTAATAGACATTAGGTTTCAAGCACTGAAAGTTCAGTTTCCTCAAGAAGTAATAGCTCCTGAGTTCCCAACACTGTAGTACATGTTTTATATATATTATTTCTAATCTTCACAAAAATAGTAGAGCTATAAATTATTCCCATTTTATAGTTGCTGGAACTGGCCCTTGAAACGTTTAAATTTCTTCAGTGTCTCAGTTAGTAAATGATTGAACCAGGAAATATACCCAGAACTGTCCAGCTCCAAAATCTTCCAGCCTCTCGGCCTGTGCTGTCCACGGCACTAGCCACCAGTCACAGGTGGCTTTTGAATCTTTGAAATGTGATGTCTGAAGTGAAACTTTGAAGGCTTCATGTTAAAAAATTAACTATATCATTAATAGTGCTATGGTCTGAATGTTTATGTCCCCCCAAATTTATGTGTTGAAATCCTAATGCCCAATGTGATGGTATTAGGAGGTGGGGCCTTTGGGGGTGCTTGGGTCATGAGTGTGGAGCCCTCATGACTGGGATTAGTGCCCTAATAAAAGAGACCCCAGAGAGCAGAGCTCCGTGCTCCCTCTGCTACGTGAGGATACAACAAGAAGTCTGCAGCCTGGAAGACAGGACTCACCTGACCGTGCTCGCAACCTGACCTTGGACTTCCAGCCTCTAGAACTGTGAGTTATCAATTTCCGTTGTTTATAAACCACTCAGTTTGTACCATTTTGTTACAGCAGGCTGCACAGACTAAGACAAATAGTTTTTTTTTTTTTTATATTGATTACCTGATGAAAAATAATATTTTAGATATTTGGGTTAAATATAGTATTAAAATTAATTTCATCTTTTTAATGTAGCTATTAGAAAATTTAAAATTAAATAATGGTATTTGGCCTGGCCTGTGTGGCTCACTGGTTGAGCATTGACCCATGTACCAGGAGGTCACCGGTTCGATTCCCGCTCAGGGCACATGCCCAGGTTGTGGGCCTGATCCTCAGTGGGGGGCATGCAGGAGGTGGCCAATCGATGTTCTCTCTCATCGATGTTTCTATCTCTCTATCCCTCTCCCTTCCTCTTAAAATCAATAAAGAAAACATATTTAAAAAATAATTATGGTGTTTGTAGCTTACATTATATTTCTATGGGCAGCATAGCTCTATCCCACATTAGATCCAGAACACAGATGATATCCTCACCATTATAATCTCACAGTGTTGGGCCCAAACCAATACTGGTGCCTAAAACTATTGAAATTAGAAATATTTTCCTAATAATATCTGTTAATAACAGGCTTTTAAATATATATATATATGGTTTTTTAATTGATTTCTTTTTTTAAAGAGAGAGGAAGGGAGAGAGAGACAGAAACATCGATATGAGAGAGAAACATTAATCGGCTGACTCCTGCACGCCCCCTACTGGGGATCAAGCCCGCAACCCGGGCATGTGCCCTGACCAGGAATCAAACTGGGACCTCTCAGTCCATGGGATGATGCTCAATCCACTGAGCCACACTGGCCAGGCATTAAAGGCTTTGAATTAACTCAAATAATTCAAATTAACTTAGTAAATCTAATCATTACTCTTTAAATTATCTTAAGAGCACGTTTCTAGAACTATTATTCATTAAAGTTCATTTCTAAATAATCTGAATCACATTGGTACATTACATGCTCTCTTTTTAAAATTATCTTTGTTCCTTGAGGACTTCCTCTAAAGATAATTTTTTTAAAAAAGAAAAGGAAAGATAAAATTATGCTGGCTAATGGAGAAATTATCCAAGATCCACGAGTTTCTAGTCAATGAAACCGTACCAAATCTGTTGCTGGGTTTGAGGCCAGTATTATTCAATTAAAAAATAATAATATCCACGAAAAAACTCAGCCCAAAATATAAGACAAGTCATCTTGACTGGAATAGGAATTAGTCTGAAAAATTCTCACAATTGAAGTGATGACGTAGAAATCCTTACTGACATTTCTCATCGTCCTACCTTCCTTTACCATTGTGAAAAGAAACACCTCTCACAAGCTGTGTTTCTTCATCAGACTGCTGGCCCCTAAGGAATAAATTCCATCCCCCAACCTGGGCAGCTGCTTTGTCTGTGAGCTTCGGCTTCAAGCATCGGAGCTGGACTCAAGACTTAGGTTATAGCATGTTTACTCTGCCCACACTCACCTGTTTGTTCACTGGGAATTGTGTTTTGAGAGTCTACGCTGTGCCTGGTCCTACTATAGGTGCTTGGGATGTATCAGTAAAAAGCAAAGTAATCTCGCCCTGGTTGGATGGCTCAGATGGTTGGAGCACTGTCCCATACATCATCTGGGTTTATGTCTGTTCAGCAGGCACTGAGCTAAGCCCTTTCATATGTATTATCTAATGTAATAATAGATACTAAATGATGAGTGCTAAGAAAAAGTCACAGATTTGAGTTCATTTAAACTGCTTTTTCCTCAAAAAAAAAAAAAAAAAAAAATCTAATTCCCTGAAATCACACAACAAGCTTGTATGAGATACAAAGTTACAACCAGGATCAAATCCTTTAAGTAACAGATACCATGGCAAGTCAGTGATCTTAGGACAGAGAAATTGAGGAAGTGGGGAGGGGAACATATGGCTTGAAATATTATACATTCGTTTTCAACCTCCCCTTCATCAGACCCATCCTGAAGTCATTTACCACATGTACATCATTGCCTGGCAAGCTGAAAGAGGAAAGACATCATTCTTGCTGCACAGTGGATATTCCTAGGCTAGAGAAGCAATTGAATAAACCATAATCACAAGCCCTGGTACGATCTTGCCTTGGCACTGACTAGCTGTATAAACTCTAAAACATGGCTTGTGCTTTCTGAGCCTCTGGGCTCTCACTTGTAAAATAAAGGCATTGACAGGCTCTCTAGCATTCTGTGCTGCTAATCCCGAACATAAGGGCTTCATAATAAATACTTCTTAAGTTTGACAACAAAATGTTTTTCAGTCGTCCCCTCTACTTCTGTAAAATCCTACACTAGAGAACCAAAGATTTTAATATTTCATAGAAAAACATAGCATTAAAGAGAACGAATACTTCATTTAGCTTAAAGGAATCCAGCTTTGGAACAAGAGTTCTCTTGGCCACATTTTATAAAGCAGATAAACGTGCACTTCTTTTTATAGGGCCCCTGTATTAGCTTCATGTAAGATCCCAGGGAAAATATATTTTTACAATTTTTAAGGGGACGGTGTGAATGCAGTCCCCCACTGCCACAAAGGGTGCAGTCGAGTTTCCCACATGTGGGGAAACCGCAGGGGTCAGCACTCCCAGAGTGCAATGGGTGAGCCTCGCTGGGAAAACCACCTTCCTGATCATGGTGTCTCCCCTGCCAGGTAAGTGTCTCTTTTCACAATTTCAGTTTTAAAAAGTCAGAATAGATATAGATATACATATGCATATGCATATACATAGATGGATATCGATAGGTATAGATCAAGTTTCCTGGAGAAAAGTTGAAGGTATGAAGATAGTATTATTCTGAGTCTGTTGAATCTTTCTGAATCCTTTGTTCTTTGTGTGTGATGATAACTTTGCACTAATTCCCTAGTGAAGAAGGCATCATGGAATTGAAGAAAGAAGGGCTGTCTGGTTGCTTCTCTGAGATGCTAATGTCGTCCCTGGGAAGTCACTTGTCAGAGGAGACAGTGATTCACTTGAACATTTGCCACCTTAATCTGGGATTTCATCTTCCTTTTGATAATTTTTCATGTCACTGTTATTGTTAGCTTCTTTTACCAAATTTTCATGAACTCTTATATGGGCAACACATTGCTAGATCTTTAAAGAAAAGATTTTGACCATTTGTTACCATTCATTGACTTCCTAAATTTAAATATTCTTTGAGAAATAATTTTACTAATCTTATTTTTCACTCAATGCTTTGCTGTTTGTGTGTGTGTGTGGTGTTTGACTATTTACATATATGTCTGAAAAAAATGGACATAGAATTCCAGGTGAAGCAGAAAAACTAGAGCTACTTAAAACTCTTAGTACAACATCCCTATCACCGTTGCCTGTGATCAGTTACTGATATAAATGCCTGGTGGACACAGATGGGGACTATATGAAATGCCAGGTAGAAGACTCACCAACCCCACTTAAGCAGCTGCGGTCAACAGTGGTTGATGCCAGGGAGAATTACTTAGCTTTGCTTAGAAGCATATTTCTTTTCTAATCTTAAAAAATATGATCTTAGGAGATAATTTGGAGAATACAAAAATGTATCACCAAATTGCTTTGAAAATATTTTGAACAAATTAACATTGCCAGAAGCATTATGTAAAAATTATCTTTCAGAGCATTCTCTCCAACACTGGGAACTATCTTCTTTTAATTGTCAGTTTAATAAAGTCTTGTGTTTTTAAATGCATATCTTTGATTACTTGTGAATGTAAATGTGATTTATTTAATATGTTCAGTTCTTCTTTTGAGAATTTCTTGCTCAGCTTTTTCTGGCTTTTCTTTGGGGGATGCTTATCACTTGGCACGGATTCTTTAAGGCTATTTTTAATGGAGATAATATTTAGAAGCTGGTAAAGCAAATCGCTTTTATTCTCAAAGATCCCTACTTCCTTATCCTATTCCAGAGCTCCGAGTTAGATACACCTGGAGGATGTAGAAACACGTATTTATTGCATAGATTTTGGAGAGAATTCCCACCTTCGCCCTTCATATGAGAGCTAACCCAGGAGGCTTCCTGCTATAGCATTGGAGAATATAGCAAAGAGAATGGAAGAACCTTCTCTTCCAGGACAAGAGGTATGCAGAAAGAAGGGATAAAGCAGTAAAGGAGGAAGAAGGTCATCCTAAGGGGTCTATCTATCCTCATTCCAGGCCCCCAGTGATTCACCTCCCAGGAGATTAACGCTTTTGTCTTTAGAAATATACAGATAGGAAACACATGTGATTAGACCAAAATTGTGCTCATGTTACAGATATAGGAAGTGACTGTAAGCCCCCTATTTTACCTACAGATACTCTCATCTTCACAGGCCATTTTCCTTTTGTGCTTTCGCCATCTCTACTTTCTATGGTCTCATAACCTCCGGGGTAATGAGTCCTCGGATGGATCCTGACTTCTCAGGATCCTCTCCAGTCTCCACTAAGAGAGGTCGGGCTGGTTGCTCCTTGGATTAGTGATTGCTGAGGGTGATTGGGTCCCAGTTAGTAGTTTGAGCTTAATGTGCTGACACCCTTCATGGGAGTCCCTGATTCTGGCCATTTGCCACTGGTTGATAAACCCTTGCCCACTGTGGCCTCTTCACCCAATCCAAGTACCTTTCTGTTTCCTCAGTAGGCACATGGGCACCTCTGTGTCCCTTGCTTGACATGCACAAGCTGGTGGGAACCAGAAGCACTTCCTGAGTGTCTCTCTCACCGTCTGATGCCACTTCTGAGCCATCACTCCAGTACCATGTGCACTTCTTCTCCAGTGCATTGCAAGCCACTCAGCACGTGGTCTACTCCGTAACCTCTTGGATGTTTTAAATTTGCTCCCCAAGAAGTAGACTCAAGGGATGTGGGGATACAGTGGGAGATAGTGACTGATAATTCACAAGTCTACCTTCTCTACTTCTATCTTCTTTGCCATTCCCACAATTCCTTGGGCCAAAAGGAGTGCACATATCCTTTCTCTACAGATATTTCCCTTTTACTCTCTAGGACTTTACGATTCATAGCTGAGTATTTAGATGAAGTGCCAGCCATCAGAAATGGGAATTAACAGGGGAAAAAATAACATTTCTGTTACATAATTAAGGATAAAAATCATGTCCATCATGTTTATAACAAATATTGTCCTAAAAATGTATTTTCATTTTCATCGACGTTTTTATGAACAAAAAAGTTTTATTTTTATGCAGAAATATATAGGGATTTTTCTTTATAATTTTTAAAACTATATCTTGAATGTTTGTGAAGTCCTCTATTCAGATATCAGAAGAATGTTCATATTATGTATAGCACTTTACAATATTAGTTTTTATATAAACTTTTCATAGAGCTAGAATTTATTATGATATGTGGTATGAACTAAAAATTAAATGTTATAATTTTCAAGATAATCATGTATTGCCTGCAATCATTTAATGAATAGTCCTCCATTCTCTAACAGTTGTTTCCTTTATCACAAACCAAATAATTACGAATGATGGGTTATCTATTTTGCTTTATTGATTGGTTGATTTTTTACCAGTATTACAGTTTGCATCTTCAATCTTTCTAATACCAGGCTTTCTTTTTCTCTTAGACTTTCTTGCTTATTTATTCTTTCAAATGGTTATTGTGTTTTGAAGTCTAAATAAATCTAGCTAAAATTTAATTAAAATCACATTAAACCAAAACATTAATTTGGGATGAATTTATTTCTTTGAAATATTGTTTTGCCATTAAGAAATATGGTATGTATTGCTTTCTCTGTATTAACAAAATTTTAGTGTTTTTTCTTATGTGCCATATAGTTCTCATAATGGTTGATCCTAAATATTTCATATTTTATTGACATTTTAGTATGACTGACTATTTTATTTTAATTGACTATAGCTGATAAAAAGCTGCTGATATGTCTAAATATCAAGAAAGTCAAACTGTGATTGCCACATGTTGGTTGTGAAACTCCTAAGGACAAATAGTTGTAATAGCATTAAACCACATAAGCCAGGAAATGAAAGCTTGTTAAACAAAGCCATTAAGGCAAATGCCCACTCAAAGCAGACATAGGAAGCCCTGTAGTAACTCCACTAAATGTTATCTCTAAAGGAAGTTGCATTCATTGTGCTTAATTTACCTCAAATGCTTTTAAGAATAAGCTCCCTTGTGCTGAGTTTATGGAATGTGGAAGGTAAATAGTCCTTAGGGAGCACATTGCAGGTAGTTATAAGAGACACATATCATTTTAAACTAAACCTCAGCATCTGTTTCAGGCTCTGACTACAAATGATGAAACTGACAATAATTTACACTTACTCCATAAAAAGGGAAGGTGGTGATTAAGAAGAATCTGTGATCTTTATTCAATGCACACCACATCTGCTGTGTTTTCTCTTCTACCTGGGTGTCTGGAAGGAAGTCTCTGTTCCCAGCACAGTGGGAAGGGGACTGTCTTGCCCTTCGAGATCTCTGACTCAGCTTCCACACTTTCCTTCTTTGCATCCTAAACCAGGTCATATTTTTCATCCTAAACCAGATACACTCTCTGATATAAACATTTACCATGAATAGGGTTTAAAAATGTAGCTCCTGTCATAACCCACATATGGGCTACAAGGGAGACTTCCACCTCTCGAGCAATGATAGCAAATCCATCCTCCGATGCTGGGCTGCTCACCGCCAACATGTGCTTTTCTCCAAGTCCAGGGTTTTGCATTTATGTCAGTTTCAATGGGAGCAGTGGGGTGAAACCTTGGCTGTACCTTGGAATCATCTGAGGAGTCCAAAAATGACATTAATGCCTGGGTCCCTGAAGTTCTGGATATCATATTCTAGGATGTAGTCGGAACACCGGGTCTTTTGAAGATAGCAAAGCAGGAAACCATTGCATGTATAGCAGCTCCCTGACTGACTTTACTCTTGTTGCTCATCTGAGCTGTCTTAAGATTTTAGTCATCCAACTGATGTACTACTTTCAGCCCACTATTCTTTCCCCTTCTTCTTCACACTCACTGCAACCTTCTCAGTTCTAAATCTCCTGGCATCAGATACTTTTATTTACCTGCACTAGACTTAGTTACCTGGATCACAGCTCTATGGCAAGCTTATTGATTGTAAAACTTTTATTATTTAAAAATGGTCTAGTAAAACCAAATTGCAGTAGGTTATCAATTTCAGCTTGAGCGAGGGTTTTGGTTTACACAACACATAATATTGCAGATTCTAGATGAATACAGCCAGAAATCTGGCTAAGAAGAAAGCATATGAACTATTTTACAAAGATCCCAGTTGGCTGCAAAGGAAACCGAGGACAGAATGATGACTCGCTGACAAGTTGGTTCATTGAGTCTGCTTTCAATGCCTTTAATGTAAACCATGTCTTTGTGCCTTGACTGGAAGAGTCCAATGACACAAAATATATGCTCACATGTTATTTCTGTCATTTGTTAATCTAACAGATATTTACTGTGTGTCTTGCATGTATAAGGCCCGTTTCTAGCCACTTGCTCTATATGTGTGAATAAGATAGCCCATGGAGGCTCAAAATTTTTCAGAAAGTGTGTTTGTGGTGTGTGTGTGTGTGTGTGTGTGTGTGTGTGTGTGTGTGTGTAGAAGGGAATCTCAAGTTAGATAAAAGATATTTAACATAAAAAGAATAATATATGTTGGGAGTAGTAATAATGTATAGAGGTTTTTAAAAGCATATGTAATATTGTACTATATTATATTTGTAAAAAAAATTTTTAATCCTCACCTAAGGATATGTTTTTATTGATTTTTTTAGAGTAAGAAGAAGGGAGAGAGAAACATTGATCAGCTGCCTCCCATAAAAGCCCAACCAGGGATCAAACCCACAACCTTTTCTGGTGTAGGGGACGATGCTCCAACCTACCAAGCCATCTGGCCAGGGCTATTTGTAAGTTTTTAAGAAATTACTTTTTAATAAATTCAACAAAATCTTCATGGCATTGATAGGTTATAAGTAGCAAAGGGCCAGGAAACATTGCTATAATGCAAGATAACTTACAATCACTCATTTAATGGGTACAAACAAGATAAAACTATGGAGTAGAAAGAGAGTACATTTATTTGGGAAACTCAGGAAAGGCTCCAACTAAGATGAAGTTACAAACTCACCTTAGCCAATCTGGCCCATCGGTGAAGTTTGTTAAACGTGTTTACATATATTCCAACCACATCATACGAGGGTTGTACTCCAGGCATTTTTCTGAGCACAACCTGGAATTAATTGCTGTCTAATACTTACCTAAAGCTTTTTAAATGGAGGTAATGTTTATAGCTTCTAGAGTAAAATTTAATATCATATCTGTTTAACTCATGTTCCATTCCTAGTAAATTTTGTAGAGCTTTACTCCAGATACTTTAAAAGGTGTCCTTTGTTTGAAACAGAGGTGCAAACACCTCAACCCTTCAAGCTTCATGTCAAGCATTATACCACTGGTCAACATATGAGCACATATGAAACGACCCTAGGAAACCTACTGCTGTGTTTATTATAAGGAGAGCCTTCATTATATCGCAAGATGTCCACTTTCTTAGACCCCGCATAAACAAATTCTCTCTGGTCTCTATCAAGACAAGTCATGGTTCTCCTCATTAACTAGATATACTTTTTGCTTCTGAAATCTGTGACTTATTTGGCCAAGCATGTGTGTCTCTGCATTTTCTACTAGACCATTTGAACCATATTTGGTGCCCACTCATAGCAGTTGTACAGGGCCTTCCTGGGCATATCTCATCTGGGTACTACTCTCACTCTTGGCTTCCTCTTATTTTTCCCCACTTTTATTTTTCTCTGTAAAGATGGCCACACCTGTCGTTTTATTTTATTTTAGCATACATGCTTTTATAATTTACTGTAAATACTTTCTGGGAAAAGATCAGGCAAGCATTTACACCTATACAAAGATAGGCACTATTGCTAGCTAAAGGTCTGGGCTTGATTCTTCAAGGTATTAGGACATTATCAGCTATTTATTTGGTGGAGGCTCACATGGTCACATGTGCACTATAGAAGGAGTGCTCTGGCATCACAGGAAGAATGACGGAGAGAGGTGGATTTAGTAATGTTGATTGAAATATGGGTCAGGACTCTATATCTGCATTTTCTCAGTATTTTGTTAAGAATGCAATTTCTGGGGCAGATCGAGATTGTGCTTTTTGAATGACATTTTGTTCACATTTGAGTTTGAGAACCACTGGAAGAGTCCTTTGACAAAGCGGATTCTAGTTGATTTCCCCAAGTGATGTCTTGCTGGGCAGAGGGTCCAGGGAACTTTAATTCAGAATTTGGGTACACACTCCTCAAAGTGACTGGAATTTCTACCTCAGACTCTGTTCTTTCCCTCCCAAGGCTCCCTGGATTCTTGTAGTCTGTATGATTGACACTTAATACATTAAATTGTGAAATAACGGCTAACACTTCCACCTTGTTGGCTTCAGTCCCCGATTCCCAACCTGGGATGTGTAGAAGCAGACACGGAGCGTCCCTAGACGATTGTCAATGACGGCGCTCCTACCTAACATTCTGGCGAACCTCCCAGGTGCCATGCAGTCCTGCTTGCTGATTGATGGGATGGTTTGCCCTTAATTCACTGGTTCTCAGCCTTTCACACGCATCACATCACCTGCAGGGGTTTTGAAAACACAGAATGTGGAGTTTCTGACTCCGTAGTTTATGTGCTGGGGTCTGAAAACGTTCATTTCTTTTTCTTTCTTTCTTTCTTTTTAATCCTCACCCAAAGATATGTTTATTGATTTTAGAGAGAGAGGAAGGGAGAGAGAGAAACATCAATTGGTTGTACACGCCCTAATCGGGGATCAAACCCACAACCTAGGTATGTGTCCTGACCTGGAATTAAACCCGAGATCTTTTGGTGTAGGGGATAGTGTGCCAACCAACTGAAAACGTACACTTCTAATAAGCTTCAGGTGTTGCTGATAATGTTTGCCTGGGGCCACAACTGGAGAACTGAAGGACCACTCGTTCCCTGTGTGGAATCATTCAAATAAGCTTCAGGTGGTACTGATAATGTTTGTCTGGGGCCACAACTGGAGGACCACTCTTCCCTGTGTGGGGTCATTCAAATCACATCCCTGGGACAAAATCTCCCGGCTAACCACTGGAGGAGGTGATTCTCGTACAATGTCATGTGCTGTAAAGCTTAAAGTTAATCAGAGGATTTTATATTTGTCTACAATGCAGGTGCCATGGGGTTAACCAGAATGCAGTATTTATTTCCTTTTGATGGGGAAAAAGAGAATTTCAGTTAATAACTGTTGAGATGAGGTTAACCAAAGGCTCCTTGATGAATTACTTAAGAAACAAGCTTTTATTTAATATACGCCTAGGAGGGACCTGGAGAGAGCATTATACTAAGTGAAATAAGCCAGTCAGAGAAAGACAAGTATCACATGATCTCACTTATTTGTGGAATATAATGAACAAAATAAGCTGATGAACAGAACAGATCCAGAGACATGGAAGTAGGGAACAGACTGACAAACCTCAGCGGGAAGGGGGTGAGGGGGTGGGAAGAAATAAACCAAAGAACTTATATGCATATATTCATAACCAGTGGACACATAACAGTGCTATGAAGGTGGGTTGGGGGAGTGGGGAAGAGAGTGTCAAAGGGGGAAAAAAGGAGGAACATCTGTAATACTTTCAACAATAAAGAAAAAAAAAAAAGAGTATTTTAAACCCGAGGTCTAAGAAGTGAGGAAAAAGTAGAAAGAACTTAGGTAGTGACAACGTTAGAAAGCTCTGTGCCTGGAGGCAGAATGTGGGCCTGTTACCCAGGAGAAGTCCCTTTCAGCTGATAACTTGTGTATTTCCCAAGCTGACATGTCAGGCAGTAAATCATCTTGTAAGGAGGTTAGTGTTGCCTAGAGACACTCTCAGATACCAGATTAATCAAAATTTAATGTTGTCCCTCAGCTATCTTGAGTTTTTGTTTTACTTTGTAGTTGACTAGATCTTGGGTTCAAATAGAAAACTCTAGTGATTTATAAACAACTCTTACTAGGAAGAGATAAGCCAGAAAGTGTCTACCTATCAAAGCCAGAAGAATATTTTTGCAAGACACAAATCTGCCAGTTCAAGGTGCTTCCGACTCTAGGTGTACGTCTGGACGAAGACAAAAAGTGAACAGACAAATAGAAAGAGAATGCTTGGCTGGAGGGGAAAGGGGTTGCTTCTCCAACTGCTCCTCTTCCCAGCAGGAGGGATGTGAGGCTTGAATTTCAAATGGTTTTACTGTCTTGAGGCAAATACAGGCTGTGGCCACGGGAAAGACAGAGACCCAATGTTCCTTGAGTGCCTAATAGTACCCAGCTCAGAGGGCTGCGGTCTCATGTTTTCACAGCAGTGTGTGAGATGGCTGTTACTGTTCCTTTTTCACAGGTGGGAAATTGACGCCGTAGAGCCTAGTGCCTGACTGATGGCACCTGCTAAGAAGTGGTAGAGGAGTTACTTGAGACCAAATCTAAGGGGCTATAAATCCCATGCTCTTGCCTTTCTATCCCATGGCCAGGATCTATCAGAAAGTCCATCTGTTTCCCCTCAAGAAGCAGGGTTGAAATATGCAAGAAGTGTATGGCTTAAAAACAACGACAGCAACTCATCCTGTTGTATCTTCTCACTTGGAGGCTTCTCCTCGTTCTAGTTTCATGTTCTGTTCTACACAAAGCCCGGGAAGTCTATAGAAATCACATGCTTTTTTTTTTTTTTTTTTTTTGGCAATCTTCACCTGAGGATATTTTTTCCATTGATTTTAGAGACAGTGGAAGGGAGGGAGAGGAGGGGGGAGAGAGAGAGAGAGAGAGAGAGAGAGAGAGAGAGAGAGAGAGAGAGAGAGAGAGAAACATCAATGTGAGAGAGACACATTGATTGGTTGCCTCCTGCACATGCCCAGACCAGGGCCAGGAATTGAGCCTGCAACCCAGGTACATGCCCTTGACTGGGAATCAAACCCTCGACCCTTCAGTACTCAGGCCTATGCTCCAACCACTGAGCCACACCGGCCAGAGTGGAATCATGTGCTTTTGATCTAACTCTTCTCTGACTTTTTTACTGGCTTCTCTGGCCTTTGCAAAAATGCAATAAAATATTTTGTTTTAAACATCACCAAAGTGAAGTGCAAAATATGAATTGTTTAAATGGGAATTCTTAACACATTGTTGATCAGCAATTTGACACAGAAGTTATGTCACTGGCTATTTTTTCGTAATTGAGTATGAAAGTGAAACAATCTAAATAAACTTCAGTATACTTTATTTATAATGAATTTAAATGAAACTTTGTACATATCTGCTACATATTATATATATTATATTTATTTATTTATTTTTAAATTATTTTTATGAATTTGTTTTTGTTACAGATGTTTCTCCTTTTTCCCCCATTGACACCCTCCTCCCCATCCCCCCCACCCCTTCCCCAGCTTTGTTGTCTATGTCCATCGGTTATGCATACATGCATATAAGTTCTGTGGTTTATCTCTTTCCCCCCCAACACCCCCTCTTCTGGGGTTTGTCAGTCTGTACCCTATCTCTATGTCTCTGGGTCAATTTTGTTCATCAGTTTGCTTAGTTTACATATATTTTATACAAATTATATATTTTAGTAATTTTTTTTGGTGTGGTATACTGTATAGCAATCACCTATGTGTAATGATACACAACACGTTTTGCAAATATATCTGGTTTCTCTGCGCTTTCCTTTTGAAACACATACTCTACACGTTCTAGTTGGATTTTTTTTTATACCAGTGACTATTTTTTCTAAAACGTGGTCTTTTAGTTGCCCTAAAAGCCTACAAGGTGAATCAATGTAAGGAGCTCTTTTAGCAGGACCAGAAGAAGTGTTAGGTTCTGAGCTGCACTCATTTGAACCAGCAGATATCCATTCCCTAGCTACTTCAAGTAGAAATTTTTTGTAACTTATTTTATTTTGTCTATTGTAATTACAGTAAATTTTGAATGCATTGAATAAAGCGCAATTGATCAGAAAGAGTGCTACTTTTTTAGACCACTTTATACTTTTTCAAAAGATACCGCTGTTCACCAAATATTGGTCTGCTCAATCGACTCCTTTCATGTATTTGTTGTAGTCTAATATGCACGCAGGTTTAACTTTATCTCCCGTAGAATTTCTTTTTCGTTTTCCAGTTGTTTTCATAGAGGCATCGTGGATAGTTGATACCATATTCACTAGTCTTTTATCTTTCCATGATATAAGGACAATGGGTCCTTTCCATAAAAACGTCTTTCCCCTCTCTGAAGATTCTTTGACTTTTCTTTTAGTACCTTTGGCAAGCCACGGTTTTCTCTTATGGTAGCACAGATTAACGTTTTCTTTTCTAATAATATATCAGCTGTAGAAATGCTGTTGCAGTAATTATCTTGGTATACATGATGCCAAGAATCAAGATATGGCCCTAAGACAGATAATATAGTTTCTTGCAGCCTTTTGCCTTTACCCGAATAAATCTCGAAGTTGCAAATGTATCCACTCTCGCTTTCACAAAGCATTCTCACTAAAATCCCATATTTTATTATTTTTGCCGGATTATATGTTCTGAAGCTGATACGTCCTCTATGTGGTATCATTGCTTCATGTAGGGATAACTCCTGCTTAGGTACACACAAAGACTGGAATTTTGGAAGAAAGTAATCCAAAAGAGGCCTAATTTTATACAGTCTGTCTTCATTAGAGGTATTTTGTGAATTATCACTAAAATGGAAAAATTTGCTCGAACCTCATTCTTCTCATAGTTTTAGGAAATATTGGTGCTTCAACCAAAGGGTCCATTGACCAGTAATCCCTCCAATGTGATTTTTCCGTTTGTCCCATCAATATCAGTAAACCGAGAAACTTCTTCTTTTTTTTTTTTTTATCCTCACCCGAGGATATTTTTTCTCTGGACCGCAGGCCGACACTCTAACCGCTGAGCCAAACCGGCCAGGGCTGAGAAACTTCTTTAAATCGGTATTGGTAACTGTCATCCATGGTAGAGTTTTAGTAGATTTTTTGTAAAATTGTTCCATTTGGTGGTGGTATAAATTGGTTTGAGAAACAACTAAATCAAAAACATCATCACTAAAAAGTAATTCCGTCACTTCCCTGATGCTCCGTGGATCACTAAGGTCGGCAGTTACACCGAAATATTTGAATAATCCTCCAAAGTTGGTGTAATATCGTTTTCAATCCACTCTTCTTCAAAATCACTTTCACTATCAGATCTTACTGCATTTCTTTTTTGTCGTTTTGGTGGTCTAATATCCAACTCATTACTGTCTTCCGATAAACTATCAATTTCTACATCACTACAATATATTTCAAAATCACTGGGACAGTCAGATAAAGAGTCTGCATATAATTCATCGAAAAGGTCTTCACCTTCGCGATCCGTCATGGTTGAAACTTTTGTAACTATAATTGCGATAAAAACCTAAATATCAAGAAAAGTCACTTTTATAATAAACTGAACAGGATTGAACAGGACGAAGAAAGATTTTACAACATCCTTGATGCGTATGTTCACACTGCGAGCGGTTAGAGGCTGGTCCAAGTCCAGCCGGCTCCACGGGGATGTTTGTTTCCCGCACCTTCGCTCGTGGGGTCTCAGCCCCGAGGAGTGGGGAGGAAAGGAGCCCGTGTGAGAACCCAGAACGGTGTGCTGGGATTCGAACTTCGACCCTCAGGGCGAAGAGTCACAAATACGATAATCCTGTATCACCCTGAGTTTCAAAAATTGAAATAGCTAATGCAAGTGCAAACACGAGTTACTTCAGAGAGGTCAGCAACGTTTGGGCCTGAAAACACGAGATACATCGCGAGATACATCGCGAGAGGTCAGCAACGTTTGGGCAGGAAGTCACGAGATACATCGCGAGAGGTCAGCAACGTTTGACATGAAATCACGAGTTAACTCGTGAGTGGTCAGCCGGGCTTGGGATGGAAAACACGAGTGAACTCGTGAGCTGTCTGCAAGGCCTGGCCCGAATTCACGAGTTAACTTGAGAGTGGTCAACACGTTCAGATATGAAATCACGAGTTACCTCATGAGTGGTCAACAATGTGTTTCAAATAGATGTGAAAAACTTTCAAAGAATTAAAAAACAGAAGTCTGAACCTCCAAGTACAAAGCTAGCTCAGCAGAACTTTGGATCTGAGAGATATTGGGCAGAAAAGGAAGAACGGGGAGATAGAACAGGAAGGAGGTGGGAAAGTTAAAGCATCCTGTGGGCAATTACTAGTGTTATTATTTCATATAATACTAGAGAAATCTGTATGAATATCAGAAAAGAAATAAACTTTGATGGAATGGAAAACTACAGTGTAACTCTCACATAAATGAGAAGAAAAAAGAAGATTAGGTGTAAATTGATGAAACCATTCAAAATAAGGGAAAAATATTGAAGTAAAATAAATAATACATACAAAGTAATATTTAAGTAATACAATCAAGTAAATCAATTAAAGTACTTAATACTTCCCCTTAAAGGGCAAACTAATATTTACATTTAAAATATTGCTTTGTTTTTAGAGAACAAATTTGGGTTGCAGAGATACTATTTAAATGTAGTTGCGACCAATGGAAAGAGCTGAAATGGCTCTTACAGACCAATTCTCTAATCTTTGTGATTGAGTCAAAGAAGAATTTAAACTTAAAGGGACAAACCATCTAAAAACAATAGAAAGGAGAAATGGTTATAAAAAAATCTTTTGGCTCTATCAAAAGCTCTTCTCGGAGATACAAGCATCATGTTAAACTTAAATACATTATTAAAGATGAAAGATTATTAAGTTAAAAATAGTACTTGTATCAGTCAAGATTTTAAGTGAAAATCAAAAGAATTCACAGAACCTATTTTTGTAAACAGAAAAGAAATGTATCAAAGAATGTGTGACGATTGACTGTGCCATGGGGTCCAGATATCTGGTCCAGTATTATTCTGGGGGTTTGGAGGAGGGTGTTTCTGGATGGGATGAATATTTCTGTCAGTAGACTGAGCAAAGCCGGTCGTCCTTCCCAGTGTGGATGGGCCTCATGCAGTCAGCTGAAGGCCTGAATAGAACACAAGGCTGACTCTCCCCGGAGTGAGAGAGAATCCGTTCTGCCTGGTGGCCTTTGAACTGAACATTGCTTTCCTTCCCTGTTTTCAGACTCTAACTAAAACAGTGGCTCTTCCTGGGTCTTGAGTCTGCTGCTCTTCAGACTGGAGCTGCACCATTGGCTCTTACAGTTACCAGCCTGTGGACTCAGATGGGAACGAGACCATCGGCTCTGCTCGGACTGCAGCTTGCTGACACCCTGCAGAGCTCAGAACTCGCCAGCCTCCATAATTGCATGAGTCATGCCTGATTATAAACCTCCTTGTATGTATGGAGAAACCTGACTAACACCGGCTGTCTCTGAGAATCTCTAGGAGGCTCAGAGAACCAGGTTTAGGGGACACAGAGTCTGAGTCCAAAACGACACCCCTGGGCTAAGAGCGAAAACCCTGGTCACTCTGCCCCGGGGCAGAAGCGCCTACGTCTGAACCTGAAATCGTCCACCCGCACCGCTGTGTTGGAAAGGTGATGTCTCTGTGAATATACTATTTCACAGCTTCTGTCGTGACCCAGTATTGAAGTTGTGGCTAAAACTCTCAATTCCCCTTTGTGGGCTGTTTGCTAAGCCCCACCAACAGCACGTCCCTTATCAGGCTCCCACACTGTCCAGCTATGGGCACACACCCCATCTGCGCCCTGGACCGGATACAAAACAACAAGGACAGCCTCTATGCTCCAGAAACACTGTGATTATTCACATGAGCCAATCCCGAGGAAGCCCAAGAAGCCTAGATTTCCTCACTCTGCTTGCCCTGGAAAAGCCCGCTGGGACAGTTCCAGATCGCTGTGACCAGTCCAGGTAGACCCCAGCACGACCCCACGGGCAAGCCTGCGTGGCAGCTTTCTCACGTGGTACGCGGTAATTCCATCCAGGTTCAGCACTACGTTAAAATAAAGTAATGAGGTGGATGCACACAGGGAACTGGAAGAAATGTTCATGTTAAATCAACTCTGAGTATCGGATTAATATCTAGGAATGAATTACATTTATTTAATTGAGTCTGCCTTTGAGACTTAAAGTGGCCTTAGTTTTCATCCAGGGGCAAGGAAAGATTAAACACCCCAAGTAATTGATAAAGAGTGAGAAACAGGAGACAAAAAGCAAAGTTTGTTTGATTATGCCATTAATCACGCTGGTTCAGTATGCTGGTTTTATTTGAATAAAGACAATAAAAAACAATCTGTTCAGTTTATCCATGTAATAAGCAGAGCATAGTTTCATTAAGTAAAAATAATTATACAGACATTCCATAGTTGCATGTATGCTTGTTTGTATATGTACAAACAAGAAGCAAGTTATAGAAAGAGTTTATTAGCATTAATTTGGTTTATTTGGGGAATAAAAGGGGGGCTTTTATTTTTAAAAGGCCTGAGCCTGAGGGAGATCACATCCACAACGCAAGGTCAATGTAGAGCAAAATGGCTTCATTACATGCACCTGGGTGCAGGCGGGCTGAGTGGAAAAGGAGTCAGCCTCGAATCACAGTTGGGGTGTAGATTATATACTCTACTTCCAGCTTCCGGCAGGTGCTGCTGACGTACTCTGCCTGGTCCATTGTCCACTTTGCAGTTGGACTGGTCTGGTATCTCATGCTGCATCTGCTGGGTGATCCATTGTCTTGCGGATAATCCAGATAATCCTACTCAACAGAAGGCTGAGCAAAGGTCATGCAAGCAACACATTTTTCACAGTTTCCACCTTTTGCAAGTTTTACCTTTACCCTTTGAAACATTACTAACCCTTTCAGTTTTGCCTTTAGAAACCTTTGTGTTATGTAATTATTTTACTTGTTATAACAAGCTCATGTTATTTTCATCTGAAGCACAGAAAATAAAACATTTAGATGCAGAAGCTAAGTCATGTCACGAGCAGCCTACCTACCGGTCGGGGCATCACCTTTGTCCCACAGACCACCCCACGAGGAATAGTATTAGCAAATAGCTGTGATTAAATTGTGCCTGCTGACAAATTACAGCCATGGGTGATTCTGTGTTCTCTTACCTTCCATCCTGCCTCTTGTGGCCTCAAGCAGCAGCTGATTACTGCGGGAGAGAAGCAAAGAGAAGCTGTCTGCAACTTCCCCATCCATCAGGGTCCTGCTTGAGGTGAGCCACACTGGGAGAGCAGAAAAGATTTAAACTGGCTGAGGATTTGGATCTCAGACGCACTCTCCCTTTCAGCAAATATTTATTAAGCGAATGCCTACAATGTGTTCGCCAGCGACTCAATCAGTCAACACCATCCACACGTGCAGAAAAAGAGAAGAGTCCTTGACCTCAAGGAATTTACTAGGGAAGGAAGACAGAAAATAAATAACATCAGTAAATTATTTATTAGAAGGTGGAAAAAAACAACTCAGAGGAGATTGTGGAATGCTGGGGTGGAAGTGAGCTTTGAAATGGATGTAATCGTTAACCCGACAGGACTTTCTAGTACCTGAAAAAGAGAGAGATCTTATCATCTCAGAGTGATGGGAATGCTATGGAATTTACATGAATTTCTATCCAGGGGTAAGAAAAAATATTCCACACAGTGAATTTAGTAGGGAGTGACAAGAAAAAATTTAAGTGAGTTCAAACTGACTCACTTTAATAAAGTGATTACATATAATTTTAGGATAAGAGCATCCAGAACCATATTCTGCAACTGCCAACATTCTGTGTTCTTTTATATATATAAAAAAGGATATATATATATATCCTTTTACATTTTTTAATTATTAATTTATTTTTGTTACAGATGTTTCTCCTCCCCCCCCCACACCCTCCTCCCCACCCCCTCCCAAGCATTTTTGTCTATGTCCATTGGTTTCATATACATGCATATAAGTTCTTTGGTTAAAATGTGCTTGTTTGATGTTCCATTTGGACTCATGAAAAAAATCTCTCCATTTGCAAGGTCCAAATGCCTATGTAGCTTCCTTCTTAGCTCTTTGCACAATTGGACTCTTTTATAGTCCAAGCATAGTTCCACAATTTCCAGGAAGAAGACATGGCTACTATTTGAGTTAGAGGGTACTTTGTCTGTGTGGTTTGTAGATAAGAGTGCACTTTTCAGGGTAGATGCCTGGAGGACTGGTTTTCTATAAATTCATTGTGTTCCTAAAGGTCAGAGCTTTTTCTCTTGCTTCCTTGAGATATAACATTAATATCCTAAGACAGGCACCTCACTTCATATTCATAATTCATCACCTCAGAGAAATGAATTGAAAAGAGAACTCTTGTTTCACTTGGCGTGTTGTCAATACAAAATATTAGTATGCTCACAATTATAAATACAGGGTACAATGCCACTTTTTCCAACCTTGTCATCAAATCTACATTTTAGATAAATGACAAGTCTATTTCTGAAGCATCTATGTTTGTGGAGAGACCCCTACGCACAATTTTATTTTTTTGGTCTACAATTTTATAAATAGATTGTCTTCACAACAATGTAAACTCCATGAGGTCTATCATTTTGCCTTATTTATTGTTGTTGTTAATCTTCACCCAAGGATATTTTTTCCATTGATATTTGAGAGAAGGTGGAAAGGAGGGAGGCAGGGGGTGGAGGGAGAAAGAGAGAGAGAGAGAGAGAGAGAGAGAGAGAGAGAGAGAGAGAGGAAGAGAGAGAAACATTGGTGTGAGAGAGACACCTTGATAGGTTGCCTCCTACATTTGCCCCGACTAGGGCTATGGATTGACCTACAATCCAAGAACATGCCCTTGACTGGGAATTGAACCCACGACCATTTGCTGTGCAGGCCAATGCTCTAACCACTAAGCAACACTGGCCAGGGCTACTTATTGTTTTTGAAAAGGAAATAAAAATTTTTTAAATCTTAGAATTTTTACTATAAAGCATATATTTAAATGCATTCACATACTGCATTGATAAAACATGTCTTTTGTAACATAACTGCATTAATTCTAGTGTCAATACTTAGCATTATGAAGGAGAAAGATACTTTTCAGGATCAGAACCAGACCAATATGAAACAGCAGTGTAAGAACAATGGGGAAAGAAATAATTGTTTATCATTATTCTTTCTAGGTGTCTCATTTGTATCGTTTTACTTACATTTTGATACCAGACACAAAAAGGGTCTGAGGCCGCCGGTCACTACCTGAGCCAAATTAAGCAGAGACAGAGTTGAATCATATATGAGTGTTTATTCCAAGAATGCCAGCAGTATGAGGAGAACAGTGGGTCATCCTCAAAATTCTGCTCTGACTCCCCTTGCCAGTTGGCTGATTATATACAGGTGAGGGAGAAAGCTACGTGAAGCTGTGAGTATAATAGGGAAAGGAGAGGGGTAGGGTCTGCAGTCTGGCATTCAGGAACTCGAAATCCAATAACAAGTTGGCTAATCTTCTATGAGGTTATGAACAGCTTGGCCCATTCCTGAGACCGCAGAATGGTCAATGTTCCTGAGGCAAAGTCCCAGATGTGGGGTCAGGATCCAGACACAGCAACCAAGTCAAAGCGTTGTCTTGTCCTTGGTCTACTCTCAAAATGTATCTCTTTTCTGAGTAATGGGCCCTTCCAGGCTCCAAGGTGTCTTATCTTTTTACAGCCTTGTTTTTCGTCTTTCAGCACATCCCCCAGTTTCCCAGGGTCTGTAAGGAACCTCTTATCTATAGTTAGTAAGGTGAATAATCATTAAACAACGGTGGTTCTATTCCTTTTTTTTTTTTTTTAATTTCTTCTTTTTCTTTAAAGTTTTTATTGATTTTTTAGAGAGAGGAAGGGAGAGATAGAAACATCGATCAGCTGCCTCCCATGCGCCCCCTACTGGGGATGGAGCCCAAAACCTGGGCATGTGCCCTGACTGGGAATGGAACCAGGACCTCTCAGTCCATGGGAGGATGCTCAGTCCTCTGAGCCACACTGGCCAGGCTGTGGTTCTATTCTTATTACATGCCCTTCCCCCTATCAATTTCACAAATATTTTATATACAGTAAACAGATAAGGAAACTGAGGCTGAAATGGTCAAGTAGCTTGCCCAAACTCATGTAGCCAATAAATAATATAGTAGATATTCAAACCCAGTTCTGTGTGGCTCCAAACCCAACTTTATTGGAACTGCTGGGTTTTACCAAAGTCTGAATTATTTTCACAAGAAGAGGCCATCTTCAATCTCACCTATAGCTTTTCTTAAAAAAATTTTTTTTTCTTTATTGATTTTAGAGAGAGAGGAAGGGAGAGGGAGAGAGAGATAGAAACATCGATGAGAGAGAACGTCGATTGGCCACCTCCTGCATGTTGCCCACTGAGGGTTCAGCCACAACCTGGGCATGTGCCCTGACCGGGAATTGAACCAGCGACCGCTTGGTGCATGGGTCGATGCTCAGCCACTGAGCCACACAAGCCAGGCTAGCTTTTCTTATTCAGATGTTTCCAATGCCAGGGCTTTTCAAAGCATGCTGGGAAAGTTTGCACTGACAAAATTGAAGCGCTAAAATTTAACTTCCTATGACTTGGACCAAGAGGTACCTACTCTTCCATTTTTTAGGATAGTGTAGCAATAAGTGATTCAAATGAAAAGTAGATGATTGAGAGACCATGTTGAGATACAGCCTCAATTCAAGAGAAATTGCTGAGGTAGGTGTAGTAATATGGAAATAATTTTTTTCTTTATGTTTACACAACCAGCACAAGAAGCTTGCTCGAAATCCTTCATGAAATTGAAGTGGGGCCTGTTCTATAAATCTGGATGGTCCTGCTATACATATCAGTTGGGATCCTAGCAGGAATCCAAGCAGAACCAAATGAAGAAGTGTTTAAGAGATTGGGAGTTTTAAATCGACAAAGATCTGAATAGTATTTCTCCAAAAAAGACAGACATTTGTCTTTTTTGGAAAGGCAAGGAAAGGAAAGGACATGGAAAGATGCTCAATATCATTACTCATCAGCAAAATGCAAATTAAAACCTTAATGAGATATTACTTTACATACATTGAGATGACTGTAATAAAAAACGGACTGATAAGTGTTGGCGAGTATATGGAAAATGAGAACCCTCATATATTGCTGGTGGGAAGGTAAAATGGTATAGTCACTTCATAAAACTGTCTGGCAGTTCCTCAATAGGTTCAACATAGAGTTGTCATGTAACCCAGCAATTATACTCCTGGATATGTACTCAGAATAATAAAAATATAGGTCTATGTCAAAACTAATACACAGATGTACACAGCAACATTATTTTTAATAACCAAAAAATAAAGGAAACAACCCAAATATCCATCAACTAGTAAATAGATAAATTAAATGTGATGTATTAAAACAAAAGAAATACTGATAAATGCTACAACATGAATGAAACTTGAAAGCATTATGTTAAGTGAAAGAAGCTAGTCACAAAAAGCCACATATTATGTGATTTCATTTGTATAAAATGTCTACAGTAAGCATATCCACATAGATAGAAAATAGATCAATGGCTGCTTGGGCCTGGATGGGGTGGAGAAAATGGGGAGATAATTGTTGAATGGTACAAGGTTTTAGGGGGAGGGTGATGAAAATATTCTAAAATTGATTGTGGTAATGGTTGCACAAGTCTGTGAAAACATTGCAAATCACTGAGTCATATACTTTAAATAAATGAATTGTATAGTATTTGAATATTTTAATAAATTGGTTGTTCCTTAACATAAAAAGGGAGCCAGAGGTTGGAGGAGACCATATTTCCAAGGGTGAGAACAGAGTTGGGGAACCTCAGATAGAATGACTGAGCGTACGGGATCATTGAGTATACAGGGGCTGGCAACTGGGGAGAGGATAGCACCACTGCTGGAAATGGAGAGAACTCATTTTTTTATTGACTGTATTGGGGTAACATTGGTTAATAACATTATATAGGTTTCAGGTATACATTCTATAATAGAATATACAGAGAACTGTAGTTTTGATATAGCTGAGGAGACAATTGCCCAGCAGGTGTGGCCTTTGGTAGAGGAATGCAGCCAGCCATTGTCCACTGATGGCCTTGCAAGGAAGAAGCCAGAATAACTTTTACCCAGATTCCACTCTACTCCCACACGATAATCTCTACCTAGTGCCTCTCCTTGATCAAGTTCAATCAGCCCCCCTGGGATGGTGCAGTCCTCAGAGGTCAGCTTTTTGGTGCACAGAGGAGGCAAAGAAGGATTCTTGAATTGAGCCTTGATAGGTGAGCAGGTTTTCTCCAGGTGTCCGGGGAGGAAGGAGACAGTGGAAGAACTTAAGCAGTATGCTCTGTAGAGCTGTGTGGATGGGCTCTGTCTATCCCTCCAGATTTATGCTTCACCCTTATCTGCCTCCTCTGTGTCTACATTTGCTGGTAATGGGCATATAGCAGATTTATCAGTTGTCTATGCCTGTGTAACAAATTACCCCAAAACATGGTACCTTAAAACAGTCCCCACTTATTATTCCTCATGAGTTCTTAGGTGAGTTGGGTGCTTTTGATGCTCTCAGCTGAGCTGGCTTATTTGCCTCCAGTTGGCTGTAAGTTGGGTAGCATTTTGCTGATCTTGACTGGGCTCCATATATCTCTGGAGCTGGGCTGAGACGCCTGGCTGACTGGGCTGGTCCACATGGTTGTTCATCCTCCAGCAGGCTAGTGTGGGCTTGTTCATAGAGGGGAAGTGCACAAGGCCCTGTGAAGCCTGGGCTCAGACCAGCAGAATTTCTCTTCTGCCACCGCACTCTATTGGTCAGAACAACTGACTAGAACATCGGATTTAAGTGTAGGGGAAACAAGCTCCATCTCCTAATGGGAGTTACAGCAAAGCCACGTTTTGTAGATACTTGGGACAGGAAGGAGAAGAATTGCAACATTTTCCTAAATAATCTATCACATTAGGTAAGCAAAAGATTGTTCTATAAAATAATAATTACAACTAACATTATTGCAGGCTTACTCTGTTCCAAGTTTTACGATAAATGTTTTATAGGCATTAGCTCATTACATTCGCTAAAAAGCCCTTGGATGTAGATGGTATGATTAATATTGTCTCCACAGTTAGGATTTAAAAAACAAGGCTCAGAGAGGTTAGTGAATACAGGTGCACCAAGTGACTATGGCAGATTAATGAACACCATCTTCTTCTGTTAGGATAATTGGTAAAATCAGATGTGTCATATAGAAAACAATGAAAACAATCCCAAAAGACTGTGTGTGCATCTGGTTTAAAATTGTTAGGCCTTGGAACTAGGTAGAGCAATGTTTCCCAAAAGTGTCCAATCGTAATGTCACCTTAAGAGCACACGTTAAAAATACAGAAGCCTAGGCTGTATCCCAGACCTCCCCAGTTGGAAGCTCTTAAGAAAGATTCAGGAATCTGCATGTTTAACTAGCACTTAGATGTCTCTTAGTGGTGAGCAAGTCTTGGAAACACTGAGCCAGAACACTTTTCACCCTAAACCCCAGACTGTCAGGAAAGGGGAAGAGTATTTCTTCCCTGATACCCTTAGTGTGCACAAAGAACAATGAACTCCTGGTGCTCCAGTTACCACTCTTTCTAGGTCAGAGTACATCTTTTTTTTTTTTCCCTTTATTGATTTTAGAGAGAGAGGAAAGGAAAGGAAGAGCGAGATAGAAACATCAATGACAGAGAACATCAACTGGCTGCCTCTTGCATGCCCCCCACTGGGGATTTGGCCCACAACCTGGGCATGTGCCCTGACCGGGGATCGAACCGGCGACCTCTTGGTGCATGGGTTGACACTCAACCACTGAGCCACACCGATCAGGCCAGAGTACATAATTTTTTATATATATGCACATATACATATGCATATACATATACATACACAGGTACACACACACACACACACACACACACACACACACACACACATAAATGTATACATATACATTCCCACCCACTCCAACTGACAATGTGAGACTGTTTCTGACATTTGGATCCAACGCAGAATAGGTCACTTATGCACAGTGGTGTAAGCCAACGAGTGTTCTCATTACCATAATCAGGGTGCCAGGGTGAAGTCAGAGCTAGTGAACCATGTCATGCATTCATAGGGTGGAAAATAAATGTCTTCCAGGTTTTAGATTGAACACAAATTAAAGATATGGAAATCTAAGCTAAAATATTTCTTAAATTCCTTCAAAAAGAGGTCTGCTCTTTGGGGAGTTTGAGAAGTTTGCTTAATGATGAGATGAGAGTATATTGCCAGCGAAAGCTCAAGGAAGATGTAGGTCATGACCTCCTTGGCTAGTCTGTCAGCACCTATCTTTCTGAGTGCCTGTGTTTAATAACTTTGGATTCTTCCAAATTTCCTTTTTCTCTGCAAAACTGAGGCATTGTGTGGACAAATTAAACCCTCACAGGGAGTGATTTCCACAGCGACCTGTGAGTGCACTGTGGTTGGGTGCCTTTAACCTCCCATGTTGGCCACTCTGTCATAGGATAGTACCCATCTTTTGTGTAGCAGCAGACCCTGTAGTTTAAAGCAGAGGACAGAGCTGACCTTGAGGGGAAGGGAGAAATGGAATCAATGTTCCTGAGTAAGAGAAAGGTTAAGAGAAATTCTCTTTCAGTCTTTTAGGTCATTGTATCCTTCTATTTGATATGTTTTCTTTATAATCACGATCTAGTTAAAATAACACCTTTGTTTTCATTAATCACAACTTTTTAATTATATTTTTACCTTTTATTATAATTTTCCCATTTTTAATCTTTTATTATATGTATTTCCATTTTCTTTGACTTCAGTATTCAGTTTCTAAATTCTAAAAATTAATAATTCTAAAATTAATATTAATATTACAATTGATATCATATATTTCTTCTTTTCTAATATAAGTATTAAAGCTATGACTCCCTCTCAAAGGACCACTTTGACTGCATCTTATAGATTTTGTTTTATAAGTTTTTCATTGTTTTCTATTTCCATATAATCCTAGGAACAATTTTTTTACTTACTCTTTTATTTATACATCATGAATTAAAAATTCAAATATACAGGAATTTTTTTCTTTTAGCATTAACAAAAGTTCTCTAAAGGCAACACTAGTTTCTTTACTGCCATATTTTCAGTATCTGGAGAAGTATCTGGCATATAGAGGGGATCAATAAATGTTTATTACATTACCTAGTCAATTAGTAAAAAAAAAAAAAAATCACATGGACTCAAACCACAGTAAGCTTTGAAATAAATATATCTATATTTTCCACACTGATAATGGTGACAGCAAAAATAATGAGAAGTCAACAAGAAGCATGACCTAGTTTCATGCAGCATTATGTTTAACCTAAATTGTGTTTATTTCTTTATATCTTCTTCAATTCATAAAGGATTTATAACAGCTGTTTCAATGTGGATGTTGACAGGAATTTGAATAAGAGTTAAATTGTGGATGGGACCAGCAGCCCATCTTCTAAACTCTCATCTGACCACCCAGGAAACATCCGATCAGCAGGCATCCACTCCAAAACCAAATTATGTCTACATGAGCACTCACCTCAATGTCATTAATCTTCCAGAAAATTTTTTTCAGATACTAAATTGAAATCTCCAATGGTTTATTAATAATTATTTCCTCTTGTCTTTGACTCATTGAGGAACAACAACTAATCATCATGCTCATTTTAAGATAAGTAATGACTATTAAAAATGTATTATTTCTTGTTCCACTTAAATCTAATACTGCACATATGTACATATATATGCATATATATTTATATTTTGCATTTAAGCCTTCAAAATTACCAACTGCTCTGTAATTTTTTTTCTCCTCCAAGCATCAAAGATTGCTCTTTCATTTAGAAAAGTCATTAACACAAAAAGGAAGTGCTTAAACCCCTCAGAATATTAGACCCCATCATTAATGGATATAAGGATTTGTCTTCCTAGTTAATTAGAAAAAACATTAATTATCATTGTCTGAAAAATGATCCCAGTTACTATCACAGAAATATAAAATTTAATAAACTCCTTCCCAACATTACCTTCACTGGCTGAAATGACAGAATCCCAGAATTGCAAGACACCTTAAAGTTACCTAATTCAATGTTTGAATGTTTGAATCAAATGGTTTAAGTGATTCTGTCAGCTTGTGCTGAGCTGACCCAAAGAAAAGTGACAACTAGAAAAGGATGTCACACTAATAGCTCATCTTTGGAGAACAGCTATCATGCCCTAGATAAAAGATGTCCTTTTAAGATTTGTCCCTCTCTGAGAGCAGAGAGAAAATTCAAGCAAAAAATCACATCACCTTGTATTACTGTCAAAAGAATACTTTTGTCCCTTGATACTTTAACCCAACCTGAAGCTTATTCATATTGTACATGCTTTTCTTCTTGCCCTTAGATATAACAGGTCCCAAAGCAACAGTGGGAGAAAAACATGGTAGTGACAGCACAGAGCAGCATCGGAGGTTACAACACCCACATTTTTGCTCCTGTCTCACAGCTTATGTACAACCCTCGGCTGTGGAAAGTGCCTAATGGGAACCCGAGGGGTTAGGAAAACCATCTCTCACTTTCAAAGACACCAGGGAAGCCTGGCCGGTGTGGCTCAGTGGAGTGAGCGTCGTCCCATGGACTGACAGTTCCCTGTTCAATTCCCAGCCAGGGCACACGTCTGTGGCTGCAGGCCCAATCCCCAGTAGGGGGCGTGCAGGAGGCAGCTGATGGATGTTTCTCTCTCACATCAATGTTTCTCTCTCTCTCTCCCTTCTTCTGTCTCTAAAAAATCAATAAAAACATATTTAATAAAATCTTGAATTGATCCTTGATTCTTACCTTATTCTCAATATCTACATCCAATCATTTGTCAAATATTAGATTCCTCTACTGCTATGTAGAGGAATGCACTCCTCTCCAATTTTACTTTCAAGTACCAAGTTCAGGCTTTCCTTTGGTTTTACCTTGACTTTTCCAGTCAATCACCTTTACTGTCCAGCGATCCCGATTTTAGATTAATCCTTCTAAATGCAACTCTGACCATGTTATTACATGTTATTAGCTGTCTCAAAAACCACCAATAAATCCCTTAAGGAAACTAAAATCAATGCAGCTTCCTCTGCTTTGAACTTGGTGTGATGAAGCCCATCTTTCCTTCCTAAGGTCTTCAGATTCCCACGGTTCATCCAAACTCGAACCTCACCGTGCCCAGCCTGCATCCTCGTTCTCTGCTATTTTTGAAGGCCTCCTTTGGTTTTTTAAAATCTTCTTTTCCCTTCAACACCCATCTCACATTTTCAATGGTCCTTACTTTCCATCCCCTTATCCTCATCCCCAGACTGATGAGAATTTCTGTTTCTTTGAACCTCTATAAAAACAGTTATCGCTCTAAAGTGATCATTTCCCTCTTGCTTTAGTTATATGTGTCACTGTTATCTTTCTCTTCCTCAGCAACCATTCGCACACTCAGGAGACCAGGAACGGGGTAACAGTCATGTTTGTATTGCATCAAGTTCTCAGCGTACTGTCAGACACTTATTAGTTACTTAATAAGTAACTAATTCAATTGAGTGAATATACATTCCATCTCCCTTTTCTAGTTAAGTGATAGATCATTTATATTTGGAGTGGTAAATTAAGAAATAGATGAGCTGTAAACATAAAGTAGTTGTTCAAGTTTTTCTTTGGAAAACCAGAGTTTGATAGCTTCACAAAGTTAACTATAACAATTGATCATGAGGGCCATCTAATAAGAGCAGGCGATGATGGCTGGATGTTAGACCTCCAGTCTCGGCAGCTAGCGAATCCATACGTTTGGTTATGCCCAATGGTGAGCCTTAATACCATGATTTAAACATTGATAATTACATATAATGAGACTACTGATGGTTTGTTGTTTGCTTCGAGACTCACACTGCCAGCTCTGGCCCAAATTTATTACGAAGCATTTTCTCTTAGGTGTTTCATAATGAGAAAGTGTCTCGGTGCCAACGAACTTCTCATGTGATTGATGCTGGGATGCCGAGCTCCGACGGCCTGAGGAACCACGATTGCCAAGCCCACACTGCAGTACCGTGGAAAATCACTGGTGCTTAAAATGTGACTTCAGAGTGGAAAAACACACCGGTGGAAGAGGTAGACAACACTAAGGTGAAACTCCGGGAGCTAATTATGGCCTCGAGAGAAGCAAATGTCTCCCAACCTCTTGCCAAACCTTAGTGTATGTGCCCACCTGACTTCTGGACTTTTCAACTGAAATGTCTGAGAACTATCTTCATTTTCAAAAAGTTTTTGCTATTAAAAAATTGTGAAAGTCAGGATTTGGGTTTTAGTCTTTTTATTTTCTTATTATTTGGTCTGTGTATACATTCACGGTGTTGCTCAGCCCCCTGGGTTACAGTTTCTCTGTAAACACATTAGTAAGCAAAAGTTTTATATATATATATATATATATATATATATATATATATATATATATATGTATATATATATATGTATATATATGTATATATATATATATATATATTTTTTTTTTTTTTAATTTTTGAATCTTTTTGTAATGAGTCATCTTTAAACATTCACCTGAGAGGAGAAACGTTTGTCCCTATAGCTTAGGTAAACCTAGGTAAGCAAAGTACTAATACTTTTCTACCATTCTATTAAGTGTATGAGATCTTTTGCATTCCTTATTTCATTTTTTTTCCTTTTTAATGTTTTTATTGATTTTTTTAGAGAGAGAGGAAGGGAGAGAGAGACAGAAACATCGATGTGAGAAAGAAACATTGATCGTTGCCTCCTGCACGCCCCCTACTGGGGATCAAGCTTGCAACCCCGGCATGTGCCCTGACCTGCATCAAACCTCTCAGTCCATGGGACAATGCTCAATGCACTGAGCCACACCGGCCGGGCCTTATTCCATTTCTTGTTTGTTTTTCCCTTTCTCGTTGCATTTATTTATGCAAATGGCCATGAATATGAAATGTATTTTTGTGCCAGGCACATACAAGATGAATTGGGTTCTTAGCCCACGAGACTACAATCTACAAGAAGAAAAGAGCCACAGGGACCAATGCAAGAGTGTGGCATGGGCACTGCGATCTAAGTGATTATTAGTACAGAGGGGATCTGAAGGAATAACTGATCAGCGTTATCTGGATTGGGCTCAGAAGGTCTCACAGAGAGTGATGCATGAGTTGAGTCTTCAATGCTGCACACGTCTGGTAAGCAGACCAATAGGTAAAGGAAGCACCGTGATCAGTAGCTTGGCAATGTCAACACGGTGCGTCAAGGACACCACACATGCTTCAGTATGGCAAGGGCATAGGAGGCCTCTGCCAGGCAGTAAGTCTAGATCACTGCGTTTCTGATGAGCTTCTTGGCGTCACTCTCAAAAGCAAACTTGCCTTCTCTGTTTGGTCTCAGCTCTCTCTAGCCTTTTTCTCTCATATCCCCATGTCAGTGCTATGACATGTTTTCTCTGACTTTCCATTAACTCCTCAGCTTGCCCACAGCCCTTTTCCTTCACTTCTTAACCCTCACTTGCTCTAATTCCATTATCTAAAAGGCTTGCCTTGCTTTGTAAAGTTTCCATCTCCAAACGTTTTCATATAATATGAAGTTTCAGAAGAAATTTTTAAATGCATACCTTGGGCCACATTGTTCTGAGCACCAGTGACACCAAGCAGACATCACCGTGGTCGCTGTGAGGTAGAGACAGGGAGAAGAGCAAGCATCAGTGTCTGTCATCATCATCTCTGGGAAAAACGAAATGAGATTCACCTATTTATCTGTTACTGCATTCCCAGAAAATGCCTCGATGGGTTTTCACCAAGTTTCGCCCGACCTAAAATACGGAATATAAGATGCCATGACATCACCTAGGGGTGGGAGGGATCATGAAGAAGTAGGCTTTCCTCTTCTCACTGAAATAAGGGTTCATGGAGGCCCATGGGATTATTAATCGGCCGAAACATGCCATGGTGTTAACTACTGTGCAGAATTTCAGAAATGCTCTGAAATTCAAACTGTAATATTTCAATCAAACCACTTTGTACATGGAAAACCCTAATGAATTGTTCTAGAGTGAGTTGAGTAGAAATGTATTTGATTTATTCATGCTGTCTTCACCCTCGGTCTGTCAAAGGTTATGGTTCTCCCAAACAACGAGGGACAAGCCAGAATCTCTACACTTATTTACTGCCCACACAATGTCTCACACCGTCTGTAGGTCTTGTACGCAGACTGCTCTTTCATCTGGCTGTTCCTACAGCCCCGTGCATTTGCTGGTGGTACTCCCATTTTGAGGAAGACAAAAGGAAGACTTTACAAATTAACAGTGTGACCTAAGTCCCATCCTGTGGTTAGTAAGCAGATTTAATATCTGATTCTAAATCCCACGCTGAATAGCACATTGATTCTCGTAAATAATCTAGATAGAGTTCTGTTTCGAGGGAGGCGGAAGCATGTTACTGTTTAAATCTGGTAGAAACCATCCGTTCTGACTCTGGAAGAGTCAGTTTTGTGGAAACAGGACACTGAATCGGGCACTAAGAGTTAGCAAAGTGCTCTAAGTTTGCAGTTATCTGCACAAGAGCGTCTGCCCCCAGAGGGGTCCATTGCTATCAATACAAGGCGCCCACGGTGGAGAAGAACTGAGCGGTGGACTTTCCTATGTGGTCTCATTTTCTACTTTTGCTGCTCACTTGCTGTGTAGCCAACTTAATCTAATATCCCCTCACCCATCCCATCGAACTTAAATTTTATCAAAACTTGAAGTAATATCCGTGGCCACCTGAAGAATTTCTGAAGGATTTTGACATAATCTAATGGACATTTAATACAACCACCTAAAGCTATAGTTCTTTATATCAGACAATACAAAAAATATACTGGGAGTGTTATAGCTCCTGGTGTCTAATGTATTTTTCTCAGATACCATATTTTTATTTCTATTTCTCAGAAAATTCAACTCGAAGTTCTTCTCCGGGGACACTAATCCAGTCCAAAGCCCTAGAATTTTCAGTGTAACATTCCAGAAACAAGGGGTGTAACTGAGGAAATAATATTCTTATATGATAACTTCTTTCCAAATAAAAGCTGCCACCATATCTAATTTGAATAGAATACACTACACTGTTATGAAAATAACTAATTTATATATAGAATCAACAATAAATGCCTTATTTCCAAGATTACAGCTTGCATGGAAGTTTACTCTAATCGTACTGCTGTGTCTGAGTTCTTTGCAGCGGTTCTCAACCTGTGGGTCGCGACCCCTTTGGGGGTCGAACGACTCTTTCACAGGGGTCACCTAAGACATAACAGTAGCAAAATGACAGTTATGAAGTAGCAACGAAAATAATTTTATGGTTGAGGGTCGCCGCAACATGAGGAACTGTATTAAAGGGTCGCGGCATTAGGAAGGTTGAGGACTGCTGAAGGGTCTCTAAGTGACAGCAAGCAATAAAAAGATGCATCACAAGACTTTCATTTTAAAAGTCTAGGTGAAAAATGGAACGAGCATCCTCTTCGTTATACCTTGTGTGTTGATGGGTCCACAAGACCACCCCCAGGTTTGATGATTCATGAGGAGAACTCATAAGGCCCAGCAGATAACTGTATTCACGGCTGTGACCTCTGACAGCGAAAGACACAAAGCCAGGTCACCGGAGGATAAGATGCATGGGGTGAGGTCTGTAGGAAACCAGACACCAGCTTCCAAGAGTCCTCTCCCAGCAGGTTCACGTAGGATGCACTTAATTCCCCTAGCATTACATGGTAATTCACTGTTACTGTCTACCGGTGAGGCTCATTAGGGACTCAGTACCCAGGCTTTTCTTGGGAACTGGCCACATGCACATCTTCTGCCTAGCACATGCCAAAATTTCAGACACCCCGAAGGAAAACAGGTGTTCAACATAAATCACATTATTTGTACACTGTAGGCACAGTGAGTCAGTTTTATCAGTTCTCTGAATGGTGGGAACAGTCCCAAAAGCCAAGGTCCCAGATATCAGCCAAGGGCCAACCTTGTAAGCAGGTTTAACTTGCTATCCAAAGGGGAGCAGGCTCAGACCTGCTATGTGAACTCTGCACACCTTGCGAGCTTGAACGTAACACCACTTCCAGCCCCTGTGCCTGACACTGGCCCAAACAGAACCTAGACAGAAACATTGAAACTCGTAGCGAAGGAGAGGAGAAGATAAGCAGGTTCCTCAAAGTCACATCTGGAGACGATGATTACTGAGCTATTTTCCCAAGGCCCTTGAGTCTAGAGCAACACCTAATAATGGGAGCTGAAAAGTAACCTTTCTCAAGCACACTTGCTCTCAGAAATAATAATTAATTATGAAAGATTCCAATCACATCGCTAATGTTATTTGGCATGAAATTACTTCTCCATACCGTGATCTAAGTGATAGTCATTTTTTCAGTTCTTTGGAGAAATACTAGGCACCTCTTGGTTCACTGCCTGGCTTCACTGTCCCCCAGCAGCCCCAGCTCTAAGATCAGCAAGGATACATTCCAATTGGCCGACCTCAGGGGTAATGGGAGCTAATTTAGTTCTTCATGATGATGTGATAATGCTCCTTCTCAGGGGTACGAAATGGAAATCGGCTCCCTCGTGAAATACCAAGAGGGAGGAAACCATGCAACTGGAAAATAAGTTGGGCTCTTTAAGGCTAAAATTTGCTCTTCTTCTATAAACCCTAAAACTGTATTTGCACGAGGCTTGGAGTAGGAGTCAGCAGGAAAGGGGAGAGGGAAAAGAATGCCAGCAATTACCACTGTGGCTGTTCTCCATTTTTCCTGGGGGCCGTGCTTAAGAAGAACAGAACGGATGACAATTTGCTAATTGTTCTGAAGAGTTGCAGACAGGTCTGGTTTTATGACAAGGAACACAACCAAGGTCTCTGAAATGCCTCTCTAACACGAGAACTTCTCCCTGGGGAGCACGAAGCCAGGAGAAAGGATTTAAGAATAAGTTTCTGCGAATTGTTCTGATAATCTCCATTCCTACCTTATAGGCTTTGGAAAAGCAGAAGGTCATTTGGGGGAGGGGACTTTATTATTATTTTTTTGCTTTCCTTTTTATTCAATTTACTGGGGTGACTCTAGTTAACAAAATCATACAGGTTTCAGGTGCACAATGTGACAACACACCCTCTGTACACTGTATTGTGTGTTCACCACCCAAGTCAACTCTCCTTCCATCCCCTTTAAACACGCCTCTTTAGATACTTTCTTAAATACTACAGAGATTTTAACCTTGCTGTTTTAAATAAGCTTCTGAATTACCGTCTAAGTATCTTGCTTTCTTTGTATCTCACCCTCAGCAATAAAAGAGGAAACATTTTATAGAGCTCTCCCACAATTCCAAATTTCTGCATGCTCGTGGATTCATTCAAAGTGTAAAATATAAGAGAAGTATTTGTTCATTAAACAATGTGAGAAAATGTACTGTTCACATTACTTTGTGATTTTAAAGGTGGAATTCCTGCGGAGGATCATTTTCCATGTGGGTGCAGTTCCCCTTCAGAGGCTGATCCTGTCGTCCGTGGTGTCCCTTAGACCTACTCCCATGCACTTGACAACGCCCTTCCTTAAAAGAATTACTTCGTTTCTGCTATTGCACTAGACACCCTTCATGTGTGAAATCCTTCCACTGAAAACTTGGAGAAAAATATCCATCTAGCTTAAATTTTACAAAGACATACTTCAAGAGTATTTTCAATGTTATTAAAGATCTGTATTTATCCTTTTTATAACCATCCCTGTAAATGTTCAAAGTAAAGCCTGAAGGGAGGAGGAAGATGGACTAATGCCACTTCGGATTAATCAGTGGTGTAGGAACATGCGTCCGAAACTAAGCAGCTCAGACAGCCCTGGCCTTCCAAAGCAAGACAGAGAACATTGAAAAACCGAGAGCGACAGCTGGGTGACAGTGATGACTAAAGCGGTGTGTGCAGACTTGGACCAGACATGAACTAAGCCTGGATCAGTCTACAGCAGCGGTGGCGACCCACAGGTTGAGGAAACCTTGTGTAAGGAAACCTTGGCTAGCAGTTCAAACCCCAGGCTGCAAGGTGACCCTTGGGCCACAGGGGTCGCGACCCGCAGGTTGAGAACCGCTGGTCTACAGCTTTCCCCGCTATCGGAAAGTACACTGTTCCTATGAAACCTTTCCTAAGCTGAAACCACGTAAAGTGAAGAAGCAATGACCCTTACTTTATATGAAAAATTGCTCAGCATTCCAAGGCCCCCAAATAACCTACCAAATCACACTAAGAATGCTTAATCACATCAGTTTTATGTTAAGCATGACACCCTCATGAGCTCGTTTAGGTTTATCTGATAGCTTAGGACACACCTTGCTAATGGGTGCACAGAGTAAATCGAGATACACACAGAGGCTACTGACCCAGCCCGCAGCTGGGGGGCTTGAGGCAGAGATGCAGAGTGTGGTTTCTGGGGACGGAGCTCGCTGGGGCCACCCTTGCAGCTCAGGGCGCGGCTGCCTCTTTTTAACGCTCTCTGCAAAACAAATGCTGAGCCCTAATTTTGTTTTTCACCTTTTTTTCCTAAAAGTGAAAATTATCTTTGAATTTCTTTTAGTGAGCGAAAACAGGTACTAAAGTAGGACTTTCCTAAAAGCGAAGTTTCATAGTAATGCACCCTTTTGAAAAGTGTGTGGTGGGGGAGGGGGGACCTACATATCTGTGGAAACTACAACTCAGGGTCATGTTTGTGAGGTATTGGCTATCCAGACATTTACTTTAAACCTTCTTTGACCAGATTTGCCTTCTACTGAGGATCTAAAGATTAGATTTTGTTTCAGACTTTGTCCAAACTTAGGCCCAACTCAGAATTCTCAAACCTAATTTCTTAGTCTATATTGGCAGATTATTACGTTTTTCCCCTCTTGGAAATGGATGTCAAAAAGACTTGCTGACAACTTAGGCTCCACATATGAAGCAAGACATTCTAGCCCAGCTGGTGTGGCTCAGTGGGTTGAGCGTCCTCCCATGGACTGAGAGGTCCCGGTTCGAGTCCTGGTCAGAACACATGCCTGGGTTTTGGGCTCGATCCCCAGTAGGGGGCTTGTAGGAGGCAGCCGATTGATGTTTCTCTCTCTCACATCAATGTTTCTATCTCTCTCTCCCTTCCTCTCTCTCTAAAAACAATCAATAAAGACATATATATATATATTAAAGTAAGACATTTTTGTGCTAGAGAGAGTATTTCAAAGAATTCAATTGTATCCCTGAATTTAAAATGCAAAGTGGTTCTTTTTCCACTAGTCAGTGCAACCTGGTGAGAAAAATTATTACAATTTTTAATTGTGTCATTTTTCTTATGAAAGATCAAGAAGGTAATCCAATAGTAATTCAATGAGTTCCTCCCCAACCCCTGAGCAGTTATCCTCTTTCTGACTGAGTGTTAGGAAGGCATAAGCCAGTTAGGGTCGAGTTGAACCCTACGCCCACCGTACAGCGTTTCCCTCGGGAGGAACGGTGAAGTGAAGGCCTCCTTCCAGCAGAAGGAAACTGGGGGGCACTAGAGGAAGAGCTGCTCCTGGAGCTGACGAGATCCTTTGCGGGGCTCAGTGCAACAGGGAAATGCAGTCTCTGGCTCAGAAATGGAGCACAGGGACCGCAGAGTGCTAAGTGAAGTGTGGGCTCTTTGGGGTGTGGTCCCTGTGTGCCCGCACAAGTGGCACACCCACGAAGCTGCCTGGGTGCCAGCATCAGCCACCCCCGCTTAGAGCTGGCTCTGCCTGGAATGTATTCTCTTATGGGGGTCTCCTTCTCAGGGTCCTCTTGTCCCTGGGTCCATGGGTTCCTCAAGGTAGAAATGGAGAGGAGCTGTGACGAGCAAAAGTAGACCTCGGTGCTTGAGTTCTGGCTAGGAAAAGAGGGGAGGAGACGATCAATGGGGGTGGGGGGACATCGGTAATACTTTCAACAATAAAGGTAAATTTTTTAAAAATTCAGAGCCAAGACTAGAGAAGATTTAGTAAGCAAGCAAAGAAAGAGAAACTTGGAGCCTGAGGCATAGGCTAGGGCTCCCTTCAACCTCTCAGAAGGGGCATGAATGTTTTGTTCTTTGAGCCGGCCTATCGGGGGTCTGTCTGGTAGTCCTCTGTCCTTGTGTGGAAGTCAGACGGGGCTTTCCCCCAGCCCCCTTGCTCTCCTCTAAGGGTGGGGTCTAGCGCATGACTAGCCACCTGCCCGGGGAGAAAAGGGAAGGTCAGGGGAAGAATCTAACAGCCACTGGAGGTCACTCTAGGGGAGGGAGGGTGCCTTGGGGGCGAGGTCCTGGGTCACAACACTACCTCCAGTACTTGCTCTAAAAGTTTTTCCCATTGTTAGGTGTCCCCTGAGTTCTGCCCTGGTGACCTTCTGTGACGGACCTATTGTCCTTGCTCTGTTTATGTCTGTCTAACTGCCTACCACAGGAACACCAGAGAAATTTCCAGACACTCTTTATTAAGCTTATGCTTGAGCACAAGGGAGGCAGCACAGAGTAAAGGAAGGTCCTCTGAAGTGACTCTCCGAAGGGTTCTGCTTGACTGCTTTTATAAACTGGGGACAAGGCAGGCTTGTGCAGGGTATGTGGGGAGAGGGGGGTTTTCATGGCAGGGTCAAGGTACTTCCCCTTTCTGTCCGGTTGCTTAGCAACTGTCTTCACCCCTGCACTGTGAGGGCAGCTTGCTTACTACTGCCACTCGGGAAGGTTGCACAGCGGTCAGACTTTGACCAACTGCCCATGTGCAACAGTGGCTTGGACATCGGCAAGGGGTAAGTGGTTAGAAGGGAGATAAAAATAACTACTGATACATTGTTTCTAGGAAGTGGAGGTGTGGTTGCATTGTTGCAGCCAGCTCACTGATGCTCCTTCTGGCCACCTGGCATTCCTTCGGCCCTACGCTGTCCCGCTCCAAGGCTCCTTCTGCAATGGGATAAGGATGTCACTTAACCAAGCATCTAAGGTGGGTGTTCATATGTTTAAACTCCAGTCTAAAACAATATCCAGATCTTTGAGATTTTTTCCCAGTTGTGGGAGCCTCTGTTTCTGTGTAATCCACGGACGCAGGTGACTGGGAACTGGGCAGAGTGACGAGGACTGCTGACCTGACGCGGTCTGTTGGAAAGTGAGAGGCACCACGTCCTCTCGATGCAGCTACCCCCCCTGCCCCCTTGCACTTTCTTAGACGTGCTCCACAGGACGCCTCGACACATACTTGGCAGCTACACAGTGCACTTGCCTGTGAGACGCAGCGACTGAACAAGTTCAGATGCGATGAATCAAGCAAATGTCGCGTTGATTTTGTTTTCCTGTGTCCTTCTGTCAAGGAGATGTGCTTCAGCCCAGCAGTTTCACGCCCTCCTTTCCCCCTAATTACTTGGTCAGACCTTAATTTGTTAAGATTCAAGCACATATTCACATGCAAATTTTAAGTGCCTCTGATTGCGGTGACCCTGGGGGCCGAAATCACTCCTCAGACAAGCAATTGCAGTTGGTGTTCAGCCCACATCCCTGGATCTGCTTGAAGTGTGAGAATAACCCCACCCTGAGTCATGAATGAGTGATTCAGCATTTCCAAATCCTCTTCCTTTCAAAAATCCAATCAAATCAGGACAAATACATTCTTCCTGACACACTGATAAAGATTTCGGGTAAAAATCGAGAAGGGCACTGGGGCTGCCCTCAGCTCAGCTTAAACCAGCGCCATCTCTTACAAGAATAGTGGCAATCAAATTTGCTCTGGCCTTCCTCAAAAACATAATTAAAACGCAGGGAGAAGCACATGAAAAGGGATGGGATTATTTATAAAAGTTTTAGAATAAATCTTTCTGGGTCAGAAGATTCGCCCAGTGGCAAGAATTTAATATATAAGCTTAACTCCTTAGATAGCTCATGCTCCCGGGGTCCCCCCCCCCCGCCCCAACGAGGAGGAACTTGAGGAAATGAAAATTTTCAGAGATGCTGGAAGTGGATAGGCAAAACCCAATTTGATCTCCACTGTAATGGTATTATTCCATTTTTGCATGAAAGAATAATATCCGTAATGTGAAGATTATGCCAAGTGCTCTATGAAAGAACGCAGACCTTGAGGCAGTCATCTCTGACCTGCCTCCAGCTGTGCTCGAAACCACACACACACACACACACACACACACACACACACTGAGAAGTGCAGTGTCAGCAAAGCATTTGGGGCTGGCGGTTTGAAGAAATAAGTCTCTGAGTCCCACCCCCAAAATACAGAAACCAATTATGTATGTGTGAAAAAAAACAACAACAAACAACCACCGTCATTTGGAGGATGAAGAAGTTGTCTACCAAATGGGTATGGGTATACTTAAAGTATGAAATAATTATAAATTTGGCTTCCTTGATTTAAAAAAGTATTCCATATATGGAGAGAGATGTAAATATATATATACACACATCTCATACATGTAAATGTATACATACACACATATACATGTATTTTTAGCATAATGTATATATCTTTTGAGACAAATCATATATTGCGACACTGAAAGTATGTTTCATCCACATATGAAAGCCCAAATTTCACCTTTGTGCCATTTTATGCTGACTTACATCACTGCTCTTATTCGTATAAAAAGTTCAGAGACCTAACCGAATGTAGCAGTTGGGTTTTATCTCACATGTCAAGTCTGTGATGACGGTTTCCTAGAGAGCTATGTTAAGAAGAATTTTGTGATGTGTCTGAGATCAACAGGAAAGACTAGACTGATTGATTAGTGATATCTTTCCTGGCACACAGGGAAACTTCACTATGAATTCTTCATCTCTGTTCTGGACTTAACCAAGGTTTGGGAAATAGATGTGTGATAGGCAGTTAGACAGACATGAGCAGAGCAAGGACAATGAGCCAGGCACAGAAGGTCACCAGGGTGGAAAGCCCTGGGTGCCTAGCGAAGGACAATTGTAGGGTGGGACCCTGTCCCCAGGGTGACCTTTCCTCCCCTAGCATAGCGCTGGTCATGCGGTTTGGAACCCGTGACCTTTCCTTCTTAAAGAAAATGTCTAGGCCTCAGTTGTATTTCAGCTCCAGGCGCAGAAAAGCAGCAAAACCAGACAAGCAACACCAAGGAAGGCTGACCTCAGGACCCGCTGCATTGAATAATGACCCCCGGCCCTGGTGCCGGCCGATCAATCAGTATAGACCCAACCCTGAAAGGATACACCCAGAAAGCTGCTGAATAGACTTTTGAGATCTTCCCCCAAACTCTCCACCCTTAGAACGCTTGGGACAGAGGAACCAGTGCACTCTCCCTGCAGGGAGCACACCTGCACCTTTCCCTTCCCCCTCCCCTCCCCCAGGTGTGTCATCCTTACCGTCCTCACTCCCGAGCTCCAAGTGTCCTTCCTTTGCCTCTATAACTTGTTTCTTCAGCCCATTTCTTCTACAAATTACTTCTTCTACCTCTGTGATTTTCTAAATAAATGTTCTCTTATAGTTTGAGCCTTGACTCTGAATTCTTTCCTAGCCAGAACTCAAGTACCTAGCTTTCTGAATCCAGGTTCGGTCTGACCTCACCGGTCTAACACCTCGTGCCCTTCTGCTGCCATCACCAACAGATGGGGGAAGGTGGATTTATAGCTTGAAGTGATGGAAGTGATTTGGTGGCCATGGAGGTATATAATCTTTTTTCAAGAGTGACCCAGCTACAACACGTTTGGGATCCTATGAGGCCATGAGCGACCTGGCTGCTCCCAGCTAGGCTCCTCGCATGGCTGGGACACTGGAGCCAGGTCATTTCTACTTGATGTGAGACTCTTCCAAGGAGCCATCTTTGACCTGGGGCTCCTCACTGGCCTGATCTAAACTTTCTCAGAGATGCAAGGCAGTTTAAGACTCTTCTTATTCAATCCTTCTTCTTTTCCTCTCTCCTTTGACAAGCGTCCTACCTGAATGTCATCTGAAGGCTCTCTCTCCCTACTTCTGTTCTCTCTCTCCTGTAGGCTTCACAGATGTTTTCCCAATCAACATCTTGAACTTCTAATTCTGTCTACAGCATCTCATTCCTGGAAATCAAGAATTGACACACGGGATAAAAATTACCCCTACTTTTGGCAGATTATCTCAATAAAATAAAGCTTATTCCCTGCCTCCCTTCCCCATTTTATAATAATACAATTAAGAAATATCAATATTAATTGATTCAGAGCCTAACACAGAAGCTCCTCTATATAAAATTTTCATAGAAATGAACAAAGCTAAGTGTGCAGGCAATAACACATCATTGACGTCCACCCCTAATAGTCCAGTGGTGTAGGATGACTTGGGATTATGGATTTGTGTCCACCTTACCCGACCTGATTGCTTGTAAGTGGTGAAGATTCTCAGATGATTAGACTGAGTGCACAGAAAGGGGATCTGTTCTTCAAACCCATTATGTTCCCGACTTTAAGCTTGAATTTTACCTACGCTTACTGTGACAGAAGTGATTTCTGTATCTGTCATTGTTGGCTCAGAGGGATTTGGTTTTGAATCTGACAAAGGACCTTTCATTATTTTTAGCATGGTTTATACCTGGAGAAATAGCCTATGAACCCAGTTCTTGTAATCACTAAAAATCATGACATTTGCAACAACAAGTCAATTCAACCTCAGATAAGCAATTTAGCATTGACTGAGTGGATGGCACAGAAGCCGGCGTTCCTCCTTTATTTCCTCTGGCCCTGTATATTAGGCTGGCTGAAGAGAGGAGGGAATTTCCCACTTGGTTTACTTTTCCCACTGTGATATGGCTTCAGGAGCTTCTAGGCCCTGCCGCTCATTCACTCCAGCGATATAAACCTGTACCGTCTGTTCTGATTTCATCACCCGCTATGGTTCCGTCCTTCCAAGTACGGCTGTGAAATGACAGAGTCAAACGCATAATGTTCAGTCAGTTTTGACACATATGAGTTCAAGGTATTGGAAAAGCTTTCTGCAGAACACATGTATTTTATAAAGGGACACGCTCTATATATCCACTTTAAATAGCAAAGGATTGTCATTGTATTTGGTACAGGATATAGATTTTACTTAAATATTCATGAGCATTATGGATTCCTTCTCTTTACATTTGATTCCTTAATGTTTACACTTACAATCTTATAAAAATATCAAGTAAGGAAACTGAAGTAGAGGCACCTCAAGAAAGAAGTAGTAAAAATGATTGAGAGAGAAAGCTGAATCCCTTCTAGACTCGGACAGAGTTACATCAGGTCTGATAAAGGAAGAGGAAGTCAGCCGTCGGCACGTGCTGCAGAAAGATGAAGGGATAACTTCCCCACCTGGTGGGACACAGCTTTCTGATCCAGTTCTTAGGTAGCAGCAGGATATGTTCCTGTTAGGATTTTAAAAGCCTATTCTTTCTTTTTCTGATGAATAATTTATTTATTTTTTATTCCTCCCATATTATTTCAGTTCACCGAGGATGCTTCTAAAATTCTTTTCATAGGATTGAATTTCATTTTGCTTCTGGTGAATCCCTCTGAGAAATCACACACAAAAATGAAAGTCTATAGCCTTGGGTTCAGATCACATTTTTGGACTCATCAGTAATGTACAGAATACTGATTAGAGATTTAAAAGAACCAAACAGAGTTTTGGGCAGGAGTTGACTGCTTTGTAACTAAAGTACAGATAATAATTTCTATTAAAAAAATCCTAGGTACTTTTGTTCACTGTCCAGAACACACTTCTGGAATTTTGATTTAACTGTCATTTTTAAGACCACATCATTGAACATTTTTACTTAATTTTAACCATGTCACTTTAATGTTTACACTGGTTGGAATCCATTGCTAAAATCAATAGTTATTATTTGGTTCAGTTTATTGGCAGGAGTTTAATTCTAGAGGGAGCTACATCTCTAAGATATCTGTGATTAAAACGGGTATCTTTGAATTCAGTGAGTCCGAAATGCAGGTCTTAAAGCTTTTGGTTTGACATATATGGTTATTCATTAAACCAATAATTAAAGCCACCTTAATGCATAATGTGTCCATTTCAGCTGTCAACATGATGTACAATTTTCTCTTAGTTCAAAGAATGAATGATAAAGTGAATGCTTTGATATTACTCTTTAGTTGCTAGGGGCATAGAGAGTCTATTAGGTTCCTTATGCAGAACAAAACAGCACCAAAGTCAAGAGGCTGATTTTTCCCTTTAGAGAGCATGGAAATAGCAGGAATCAACAGCAGACTGCACGTCCACCTTCTTTACTGGGTGACAACTTGTACAAGGTTTTAGCTTCTCATTTCTGGTTCTCTACTTTGGGTTCATACCCAGTTTCACCCACCTGCCAGCTGTGTGGTCTTGAGTTAGCCAGTTTGCCTCTCTAAGCTTAGGAGTCCCTATTCAGATGTGGGGTTAAAACACCAACCTCAGATATAGAGACAGCGTTTTCTTAACTGTGCCTAAAGTGCTTAGCAAAACCACTAACAAGAATCTAAAAATAACATTGTTTATACTTCCTAAACACAATAATCCACATTTGAGATACTGCCCTAGAGAAGTAACTTAATATATAGAAAAAATCATATGTACAACAATATTCACTGGGGATATAAACAGAAGTAAAAAATCGATAATGATGGGGAATTCTAGAGAACTGTTAAAGATGGTTAAGTAAAGGTAGTTTTATGCAATAATGGAAAATGATGATCCATAAGTGAATATATAAAAAAGCAAAGTATAAAACTAAATTTACTATGTGATCAAAAATATATAAGAATACAAATGTCCAGAAAAAATATACCAAAATTATATCACTGATCCTTAAGATGGTAAATTATGGATGAATCAGAGGTATTTTTCCTCTGTTTTTCAGGATTTCTATAATGTGGCCATATTCCTTTTAGAAATAAAAATTTTACCAAGGAACTTATCATTGTTATTTGTGGTCTGAAAGCCTGGAGTGATAGAAGCAGAAAGTTCTCTTCTCTGAGCTGGCTTTGGAGCATTGGAGATTACTGGAGTGAAGGCAGCTTCAACATCAAGGTGGCTAGGGAGCCATTCTTGACTGAGAAGGCTGAGGGGGAAGTCCAATTTTAATTCTGAAACAGGCAGGTCAGGTCAGAAGAGTTCTTCCATATGATTTCTACTTGAGGTGAAAAAAATTCTTTAAAAATTTCTGTCAGCTTGCCCCATCCCCATCACCATTACCAAAGCCCAATAAATCTTAAGTACTAAGCAGTCAATACCTGGATTATAAATCTTTGAGCAGCATTATTTCAAATGAGTACCTTGGGATTCATTAATTTCACACACATATTTACACAATCTTCAATTCTGCAATCCTATGCCTTCAGCTGTCTCCAGTCTCTACCTTCTAATCAATTCATGATCAACAGTTACTAGCCCAAGTAGCTTCTCCACGTTGCTTTGGCTTTGGTGATCTCATTCCTAATTATCATCATTTTCTTCTTTTTCATGTCGATTTACTCCTTGCTCCCTTAAATATACTCTATGCTCTGAGTTCTCTGGAGCTCTTATTCTGATGGAACACATTGACTAGAACAATATTTGAGAAAACCACTTCTCTTTAAACTCTAAAAACATTTTGAAATGGACATTCTCCCCACCCCAATTCCCATGCATCAAAAATTTAAGAGAAAGGAAATCGCCGTGTTCCCACCTGCTATTTCCAGTTGTTCGTTCGGCTTCCGTTGACTCACAACTTCTCTCTTCATCCTCAGAACATCCTTATCACTGTTACAGGTTCTTTTTGTGCAAAAGCCAGGACTAGGGCAGTGAGTCCTCAATATTTTTGGATTTATTTCCTCTTCTGAGAATTTCTGGCAGCAAGTTTAAAAATGAATTATAAGATCCAAAACAACATTTAAGAGAAAGCACGCATTGTAAAGCCATCGCCACCTCAGTACCACAGCAATTCCAGTCTCTGTAAAAGCATCCACTGCTAATGGCCCATTTACTTGGCCACTCTGCAGGGCCATTGTTGGACAAGAATGCTTTATTCCCGGGCTGGGTTCATTTCCTCTTCATGAGATAATACAGCAAGATTGTAAAGTTTTTCAGAAAACAAGATCTTTCTTTGGTGACCACTTCATGTTGAAAGGGGCAGGAGAGAATAGTAGAACTGATCATAATGGGGTGCTAGCCATAGTTACAAGAAATGTTGAACATCCTTGCTCTGTTCATTGTGATTGCTTTGTTCTGATGAAAGAAAGCCCATTCTGACCTGGCTGGGAGCTATATGGCCTGGGAGTTCACCTCAGGAATGCTGCCCATTCTCCTTACCCAAGAACCGCCCCCTACCCCTCTATCATGGGCAGACTAACAACCTTGGAGTCTTGGAGGTGGTACACTGGAGACAGCCCACATTCCCCAGCTCCCATTACTTCCCCAGGACTAATCTGTAACTGTTTAACCAATTGTTACTCTCTTTGCCTACTTCCCCAACCCCGTTTTACCCATGGTTGTTCCCTTTGCCCATTCCCTCAACCATTTTACCCATTGATAGTCCCTTTGCCTACTTCTCCACGTAAAAGCCAGTATAAGTGACCAGCTATGGAAGGAGGGCAGAGCAGGTTTCTCAGGGATGACCTGCTGCTCTCCCATACTGCCGGCAATATTGGAATGAACGCTTATATATGATTCAACCTGGTCTCTGCTTAATTGGCTCAAGCACTGACAGGCAACTGGACCCATTTGTTGTCCGGTTTCAATGTCACACTGAGCCTTTTCCAAACGATTTCTTGCAGCAGTTCTCATGGACTGAGCAGTTCAAAGTTCTGTGTCACCCACATTAAGTTGTACATTCATTTCATTACAACTTTTGCCCACTAATCAAAATGGAGTGGGATCGGGGTGACGTTAGCAAGATGGCAGAGTAGGAAGCCTCCGACCCTCCCATAGCGACGCCTACTCAGTAACAATGCACGGACCGATTCCATGTGTGAGTAATCCAGAAATCAGTTGAGATGCTCCTGTACCCCAGGTGCACAGGAAACCAGCCACATCAATTCCAGTAGGAACATTTGTGACACCCACTTGCCTTAGTCCCTTCCCCAAGCTCAGTGTGGCGTAGGTGGGAGAAAACTCCCCGATCCTGGTTTCTCCATGGAAAAAGGGAACATAATACTGAAACACTTCCCCAACATGCAGACGCTTCAGGGGCTGCCCAAGGGAAGGGTTTCTGCCTTGCCTGAATCTAAGTACTGACAAGGAAACGGCCTCAGATTGGAAGCGGCTGAGAACCAAGGCCGAGGTTGGGACTAAGAGCATTTACTCTCTGGGGCCCCTCACCCCCAGTCATGTGGAACAGGAGGCAAAACCCAACTCCCAGCTTCTCCCTGGGTAGAAGAGGAGTTGGAACATGTATCGCATGTTCTGGCTTTTCAGGAGACTGTCGGAAGGACTGATTTCTGACTCTCCCAACTCAAAGAGCTGATGGGACCAGCTTACTCTAGGAGCTTGGGACCACTGGCAACACGAGAGAGCTGGACGGCTTACAGCAGCTCCACGAAACCCGCACTGAAGGTCAATATACAGACCAGCGATTTCACCCACTGTCATCTCATCACTCACATAAACTAATTGGTGAAATCCTGTGGCACACCAAAAAAATGTATTTTTTGACCATGTGACAAAAAAATAGTTATAATTTTGATGAATTTACACCAAATGGCTATTGTGTTGGCTGTGGTTGTTTTTTTATTTGACCAACTAAGGGAAAAGAGGTCAGTGCCCCTGACTAAATAGTCATGTACTGCATGTTTTAAAAATTCTTGTGGCCCGGCTGGTGTGGCTCAGTGGTTGAGCGTCGACCCATGCACAAAGAGGTCACTGTTTCGATTCCCGGTCAGGGCACAGGTCCAGGTTGTGGGCCTGATCTCCATAGTTATAAGAAATGTTGAACATCCTTGCTCAACATCATCGATATTTCTATTTCTCTCTCCTTCTCCCTTTCTCTCTCTCTAAAATCAATAAAGAAAAAAAGAAAAAAAATTCTTGCAGCACACCGGTTGAAAACTGCTGACAGACACAAATACAGAATCCTGTAACACTATACCTGCAGTACTGGAGGCAGACACCAGAGGGATCGAGGGAAGTGAGTTCCTGAAAAAGAAATTGGCAAAACCCTCCAGTTGGAAATTTACCTGCCTAAGTCCAGAGAAAACACGTCCATTTTCGTTGCAACATTATTCTCAACAACCAAGCTATGGAAACAACCAAAATGTCCATAGAAAGGTGAGTGGGTAAATAAATATGGTATAAACAAACACTGGAATATTATTCAGACTTAAAAAGAGAAAGAAATCCCTTCACATGTTGCAACATGGATGAACCTTGAGGATATTATACTAAGTGAAATAAGCCAGCCACAGAATGATTCCATTTCTACGGGGTATCTAATGTAGTCAAAGTCACAGAAGCAGAACGTAGAAGGGGGTTGCCAGGAGTTGAGATGAAAGGGAAATGCAGACTCATTTTTCTAGGGTGCTATGGACTGAATTGTGTCCCCCTCAAATTCACATGTTGAAGCCCTACCTCCTATGTGACTATACTGGAGATTCGGCTTCTAACAAGGTGATTATGGCTAAATGTGGTCATCACAATAGAGCCCTGGTCTGATGGGAAGAAATACAAGATCTCTCTCTCTCTCTCTCCCCCTTTCTCTCTCTCTCCCCCTTTCTCTCTCTCTCCCTTTCTCTCTCTCTTTCTCCCCCTACCCCAAGAAGTCATGTGAGCATATAGCAAGATGGCAGCCACCTAGAACCCAAGAAGGGAGACCTCACAAAAAACCCATGATGCTTGCTTCCTGATCTCAGACCTCCTACCTCCACAACTGTGAGAAAATAAATGTTGTTTAAGCCATCCCCTCTAATGGAGTTTGTTATGGATGCTTGAGCTGACTAATATAAGCGAGTGTAGAGGTTCAGTCATGCAGAATGAATAAGTTCCAGAAATCTGCTGTACAAAAATAAGTGTATAGTTAACAATACTATACTGTATACTTAAATGTTTGTTAAGAGGGTCGATCTCATTTTACATGTATTTTACCCAATAAAAAATATGTAGTGGTATTTCTGTACAGCCTCATGTTGCCCCAGTGTGTTGCTGTCCTTCAAGCCCACGTCCTGTTCCTGTACACATCACCCAGGCCTTTCACCTCCTTCCGGCCCAGGCTTTGTCCATTACCACCTACATTTTGTCAGTATCACCTATATTTCATTTGTACTGCTTTTACGTCACCTTTATTTTATTTTTGATTTTGAAAATTAATTTGATCTAAAAAACAAAATAAATGAACAAACAAAACAAAACAGAAACAGATATAGATACATAGAACGAACTGGTGGTTGCCAGAGGGGAGGGGCGTGGGGTGATGGGTGAAAAAGGTGAAGAGAATTAAGAGGTACAAACATCCAGTTATAAAATACATAAGTCACGGTGGTATAATGTACAGCACAGGGAATATAGTCAATAACGTAGCAATAACTTTGTAAGGTAACAGATGGTTCTTGGACTTAACACGGTGATCCCTTCGAAAGGTATATAAATGTCGAGTCACTGTGTTGTACAACTGAAACCAATATAATAGTGTATGTCAATTACACTTTAATTTTTAAAAATTAATTTTAAAAAGTAATAAAAACACATGGTATAAAATCCAAAAGACACAAGAGTATACAGGAAAATGTGTCTCCTACCTCTGTCCTCTGTCTCCCAGCCACCAACTGTCTTCTCAGAGACAACCTCTACTTCTTGTGTAGTCTTCCAGAGGGAGTCTCTGCATAGATAAGCATAAATATTTTTTCACATAAATGATAGTCTATAAAATACAATGTTTTTTACTATCTTCTTTTCACTTAAAATTATGCCTTGGAGATCATTCCATTTAAGTACATATAGGTCTACCTTATATTTTTAAAGACAAACAATAAAAGACCTCATTCTTTTATAGAATAAGGCATATCTGCACCAATGGTTATGAGACTGAGCTCTGAGTTCGAATCCCAGATCTATCATTTAACCTACCTCTCTGTGCCTCAGTTTCTTCATCTATAAAAAGAAAGTAATTGTCATCTGATATCACAGGTTTAGAGAAAATAAAATAGTCTATACAAACACATACTAAGCACTCAACATTTTTTTGTTATTATTTACCCAGTTCTGTAATGAGAGACATTAGGTTATTTCCAATATTTTAATGTTACAAATGATTCTATAATAAATATCTTTATAAAAAGTCATTCTGTACATAGGCAAGAATATCTGGAGGATAATTTCTGAAAGTAGAAATTTCTAGGTCAAACGGAACATGCATTTTGTATTTTCATACATATTTCCAAGCCACTCTCCATCCAGATTATAATAATGTATTCTCTACCAACAGTGATGTGAGTGCCTCTTTCCTCTCAGCATTGCCAATGTGACTGTTAAAAAATGATAGTGCAGCATAATTCTAATTTCAATTACCTTTTTATGCTAAGCATTTTCCCATATGTTTAAGAGCCTTTTGCATTTCAAGTTCTCTTTTTTTTAGGATCAATTCATTTATATACTTGCCCAACTTTTATTCCTTTCCTTTCTCTAACAATCACATTTTTCTAAAGTGTAGGTGGCCAGTGCAGACCTTCTAACTCACTTCCCTTTCCATGGAAATTGCAGCCTCTGCCTGAGAAATGCTCAGAAGCTGCTCCCTGGAAGTCACCAGTGACCTCCTAATAACCCCCATTGAACTGTGTCTTCTCAGTCAGAATTCTTGCTCCTTCTCCCCATCCTGGTGCGTTCAGGAGCTTCTGGATCACACACCTTTGCTTCTCCACGGAGTGCTCCACTTGCTTATCAGTTCTCCAAATGTGACCACGTGGACCACCTGCCGGTTCAGTTTAGGGTCACCATATAACCTATCATCTAAACCAGGATATTTTTAGACTAAAACTGGAGCTTGTAATAATCATTCCAGGGCAACAGTTATAAGCAAATTCTGCCCCAAGCAAACCAGCACATACACTCACTCTAATCAAGCCCTTTTACTATCTTTCAGTCATCTGGCTTCTTCCTTCTCAAGCATCCAGCACTTTCCCTCATAGCTTTGGTGATGTGGCTTTGCCATTTATTTCTTAGAGGGGCACTCTTCAAAGATGAGGCGAGGAGTCTGTTCACCTCAGAACCCTGTTTCCTTGCTGTATTCAAATGAAGCATTAAATTACTTGGAACTTTAAGGATTGTTGTGCTAATAACTTTAGGGATATCAGAGAGGGTATGTTATCAGACACGCCCATGTCTGAAACAGTGACCCAGTAGCTAAGGGGATAACTTAAAACAGAGCATGTGGCCAGAGAAGATGAGCTGACCTCATAAGGTGAATACTCAAGAGAGCTCTAGAAGCTCAGAGTGCCCACACCTTTGCAACAGATGATGTTTAGTTGTGAGCCATCTGAAGACCCTGATATTGTGATAACTGTGCAAACCACCTCAGTTGTTTTAAGTGTTCTTGAACCATAACAATGGAAGGGATTCACACTCTGCCCAGACAAGGAGACACTGCTGGAATAAATGATGGTAGGTGGACCTCCGATGGGCATATGGCAACTGTGGACATTGAATTCTACTGGCAGGATGCCAGCTTGTCCACCCTGAAGACCTGCTCCTGACATTTCATTCAAGCTAGACTTGGGCTGCACCAATCAGTCTTGGTTTCATCCTTTCCTACACCCATATGTAAGTCTGGCTTATGGGGATCACTGTGTGTTCTTTTGTAGCTGATAAAAGGGATTTTTGTAGCTAGAGGCTGAACTATGTGATATAAAGGCTGAGTTTGTGGAACAGGAATCCAGAAGGTGAAAACTGATTCACTTCTATGAATAAGTTTTATGTGGGAGCCAGGTAGGGCCCTGACCATAAACCAGTTTCCTTGCACTAAAAAAGTCCTCCATAGAGACCCGCCTATAGGCAGAAGACCTTTTCAACCCCCTCCCCTTGATCTCTTTGCTCTGCTTTCCCTCTCCCTCCTTATAAAAACCCCTGACTTCACTGAGATGTTGAGATGGGCTTTGGGATAAAAGTCCCCCATCTTCTCAGGTAACCAGCTCTTGAATAAACCTCTTTCTCTCTCACTTTCTTTCACTGCAGCAAGCAGCTGAATCTGGGTTTCAGTTACATAATGATTTCACAGTGAAACTAGCCATCCTTGTTGGTTGCCTACCCAAAATCTATTCCCGCCTTCTTCCTCATTGACACAACCTGAGTGTCTATGACACTAATGAAACAGTTTGGCCTTTTCACTTTCTCCCACTTCCAATCCATTCTATACACCACTTCATTCAAAGATAAACTCTGTCCAGCTCATAAATTTGCAAAGTTTTCTCCAGTTTCTAAAAAAAAAATTTTAAGTATGCATCATCATTTTTTTCCCACTGAAAGCAGAGTACATTACATCCAATATGTGTTGTGCAAATATTTATTTTTTAAATTTGCAACCATGATTAACTTACAAACAAAGCCACAGAGAAAGTTACCTGACAAGTCAGGGGAGAAAGAAGACAAGAATGACAAGCCCTGGTTTTGACACTTGCAGATTCCTCACGAGAGTATGATTCGTTCTTCTGTTGGGCTACTGAAGCCAGCTCATCACCCAGCATTACTGAGGCACAGTCACATTAAGGACATCTTGGGCTTTTCCTATTGGTTCTCTGGGAAAAGATGGAATTCTTTGCAGTTTAATTCAATTGTATACCAGGTGTTCCCTTAAGGCATGAGAGTAGCATAATTCTAAGAAAGCCCTATCGTAATTAAAAAAAGAGGTAACCTTGGCCAGTTTGGCTCAGCGGTTGGAGCGTCAGCCTGCAGTCCAGAGAGACCCAGGTTCAGTTCCCACTAAGGACATGTACATCGGTTGCAGTTTGTCCCCGGCCCTGGTTGGTCGTGCGGGTGGCAGCCACTTGATGTGTCCCTTTCACGTCAATGTTTCTCTCTCTCTTCCTCTCTCTCCCTCCCACTCTATCTGAACAAAAAATGAAAAAAAAAAAAAAATAAGAGGTAGACCAGAGTGCATGGCAAAGATGTTTCGTAGATGAAGGAATAAATGCAAATATATAAATCTATAGGACCACACCTTTGCCGTAAAGGGTTAACTCGGCAGGTTTGGGGAGCTCAAACCCTGCACATTCCAAACAAAGACTAGCCTTTGCCAGCTCCTGGGAGATAACCTCAAAGCCCTTGGAATATCCCCCCTGATAAGAGTGTCTGAGTATGGGCCTTGGGCCACACTGGAGAGTCCATGCTAACAATGTCCTGTATGGTGGGGGACTTGAGCCATACTGTAGCAGTTTGATTTCTGAAGAAGCTGAAGAGTGACTAAGGTCCGCCACATGGGTGCTCTGTGCCAACATGACTGATCCCTGGTTACAACCCCAATCACCCAGATGCAGGTGAGCTTTCCTGGTTGACAACACTCTGTATGTCTTACTACACATTGTTCCTGGGTGAGTTCAGTGCTGCCCGTACAACTCCACTGGAGAGACCAGCAGTTTGTGTCCAGTCTCTCCTGGACCCTGCCTTGTGCATCTTCTAACTCTGTTGATTTTAATCTGCATGCTTTCACTGGAATAAACCATGACCATGAGTGTAACAGTGTATCAGAGTCCTGGGAATCCTTCCAGCAAATCGTTAAACCTGAGGATGATCGTGGGGACTCTGACACAGTACCACCTTTTAGTGGCTTATTCAGAATTCAGGGGAAGCCTAAGAGCACTAGGGTTACAGGAAGTGTGATAGATGGCCCTGTAAAATCACAGTAATCGGCATTTGTATTGATATTTTTACCATATGCCCTCTTTTAACCCTTCTAAAACTCCATGACATGAATGTTATCTTCAATTATTTTAGATGAGAGACTGTATTCATTTTTATTACTATGGAAAAAATTACCTCAAAACTTATTGGATTAAAACAACACACAGGTATTACCTCTCAATTTCTGAGTCTGGAGTCCCAGAGTGGCCTAACTGGATGATTTTGGCCCAGGGTCTCTTGTGGGGTTCAATCACCTGGGGTTGCATTATAGGATTGGAGAGCCCTGACCACAATTCCAGGCTCTGCTTCTGAGCAGACTCCCTCTAATGGCCCCTGGCTGGAGCCCTCCGTTCCCTGCTGGCTGCTGGCTGGAAGTCTCGGTTTCCTGCCATGTGGGCCTGCCCACAGGGTTGCCCGAGTGAGCTCAAGACAAGGCAGCTGGCCTCCGCCAAAGCACATGCTGCCTAAGACAGAAGCTGCAGTTTCTGTAACTTAAACCCAAAGGGGAGCCAACGTAATTTCTGCCATTGATCACACAGATGAAACCTGGTCCAATGAGGGAGTGGACGGATCACACAAGGGGTCGTCGAGGGCCCTCTTGGAGGCTGACTGCCACTGGAACTGAGCAGTTAGCTAATAAGGATAAGGTCACACTGTGAGAGGCAGAATCAGGAATTGAATTCCTGCCTCTGACTTCAAATTCCTTGGAAATTCTCTGCACCTGACCCGTAAACATTCCTTTTAGCTGTAGGGGAAGGGAAGCAGATGAAAAGCTTATTTCAGTCTGGCAGCACAGCTCTAAGTAAATATTATCTCATTGTAAACATCAGAACAGAGGTTCAGAGAAGTTAGCTTGTTCTAGTTATTATGTAAAAAGGCTAAGGAGTAAAACCTAATTTATAATGATTTCAAATGTTTCCGTATCCTGTTATTCTAAGTGGCCTCTGTATCATGCTATAGGAGCAATATGTAAACTAACTCATCCATCTTTCTCTTCCTTTTCTCTACTTCTCATTACTGTTTATTTAATCTGAGACATCAATGACTGTACTACTAGGAAAGAATGGTGTTGATTAAATTATGAATCAATGCTTTAATGAATGTCCTACACAATTCATGAATTAGTCACACTAGCCTCTCCATGCCTTGAAACTGTTTTTCATCTCTTCGGAAGAACTTGTCAACTTCCCCTGCCTTCAGTTGTATTGCTTGGAATCGAAAAAGCAATCCTTTTGTATATGTTCCATTAAGAAAACATAACATAGCTTCATTATTTATTTGTCAGTATTTTCTTTCTTTAATCCTTTGCCTTGCCAACCACAACAAAAAAGAAATGTATAGTTTTAGTTATTCCGCCAGCAATGAATGTGCGTTTCACTAAGAACAAACGTATGCCCTGCCGTCCAGTTTCTGTGCCTTTTTTGCTTACATCACAACTTCTCAATCAATGCCAATTAGACTCGATCTGCAGTCAGAACAAAGCACATATTAATAAATTGCCGGAAGTGAAGAAAATGAGAACAGCTATGAACTGTACCCACCCATCTGCCTGGAAGTAGTGGTAACACGTTACTGGTTCTATAATGAACGTGGATTTCTAATGTGTTAAAATAGGAAAGCCTAACTGTCATCGAATCAATACAATTCCATTACTGGCCATGTTTTATTCTAACAGGGGTAGTCTGGGACACAACTTGGTTAATTTTAAGGTGCAATTCAATCTCACTAACTCCAAAGCAGGCCTCGTTCACCTCACTTGTTACAGCCTCAAGCAACTTTTCCGTTGCATTATGTTTAGGATCTCTCAGGAGTAAGTGAGAAGTCAATTCAAAATATTAAGTCCGACGTCCAAAGGAGAGTTAGGAAGTCAGCCATCGAAGCAGCTTGCATCAACACGGACCTCCCCTGACAGCCTGACGGAGCTTGACGAGCCTTACTTGGGCAAAATGAAAAATAAAAACCACTGTCTTTGCCAAGCAAGGGCTTGTGAATCTCTTCTAACCAGCAGTTTCAACAAGGGCGAGTAAACTCTCAGGAAAAGGTCAGGAGCGGTGATTGAGCGCTAATGGAGTGGAGATGAGCTGAGAGGCAGATCCAGACACAGCACTTAGGAGGCATCTTTCGTTTATTTTACGAGCACTTGTTTACAGCTCAGCTGTGTCCACTGTGAACTCAATTTGAATCAGTTTCCCACCGGCTGCTGTCACTGATTGCCGCAAGCTAAGTGGCTTGAAACCACACACATTTTTCTCTTACAGTGCCGGAGGTCAGCAGTTCGACACGGATCTCACGGGGCCAACATCAAGGTGTCAGCAGAGCTGTGTTCCTTTCTGGTGTCTCTCGGAGAGAACGATGCCTTGCCTTTACCAGCTCCTAGAGGTCACCCACATTCTCCGTGTTGCACCTGCTGTAGGCACAGCGCCTCTGCCACGTCTAAGGACCCTTGTGATTACATTGGACCCACCTGTATAATCTAGGACCTATTTTAAGGTCCTATTTTAAGATCAGCTGATTACTAACTTTAATTCCCCTTTGTGATATAAGCTAACGTATTCACAGGTTTCAGGGATTCGCTCATAAGCTCCTTTGGAAGCCATTATTCTGCCTAATATACTACTTTTGCTCTTAAGACGGTTTCTTATTTAAATTACAAAGTCATCCCAAATTGTTTGAATTTATATTAGAGAGCTAGAGATTTTAGGCTCTGATTTCACAAAGTGTATGTTCAGTCCTCACTGCCGGTTTCATGAACCACGACCAGACTGGGTTATAAAATGGAAGTTGCTTTCTGGGGCCAATCACAGCACTTCTCTGAATGGTAGTTTCCTGCTCAGAACATGTGGGTAATTTCACATATTCTACTCACCTCACAGAGTTATGATGAGATGAGCAACTATGTATATTCAAATATTAATTGTCATTGCTATACAAATATGAGACAATGTATCTATGAGCAATAATGTCGTTATAATAATTTAAATATTCCAATTTAACTCCTGGTTCCTTATCACAGAGCTTTAAGATACTAAACGTTATAGGAGTTAAAGGCCCATAGGAAAATGTCTCCTGCATTTAAAAAAAACAAGCTATTGTATATAAGTAAAGCATTTCCTTCATGAGTAACTGCTCTTGGAGAGCTCTAGAACTCCCGTAATCTCCAGGTGCCTCATCTTTCGAGGATCTGGTTTAAAATAGACCATAAAAATGGAACTGCCATTTGACCCAGTGATTCCACTTCTAGGAATATATCCTAAGCATCCTGAAACACTAATCAGAAAGAATAGATGCACCCCTGTGTTCATAGCAGCACTATTTACAAAAGCTAAGATCTGGAAACAGCCCAAGTGTCCAGCAGTGGATGAGTGGATAAAAAAGCTGTGGTACATATACACAATGGAGTATATGCAGCTGTTAGAAAGAAAGATCTCTTACCCTTTGGGACAACAAGGTAGGACCTCGATAGTATTATGCTAAGCAAAATAAGCCAATCAGAGAAAGACAAATGTCACATGATCTCACTTATTTGTGGAATATAATGAACAAAATAAGCTGATGAACAAAATACATCCAGAGACACAGAGGTAGGGAACAGACTGACCAACCTCAGATGGATGGGGGGTAGGGGGAGGGAAGAGATAAACCAAAGAACTTATGTACATGTATGCACAACCAATGGACACAGACAACATTACAGTGGGGTGGGGGTGGGGCAGGGAGGAGGGTGTCAATGGGGGAAAAAGGAGTGACATCTATAATAAATAAACTAATTAATTAAAAAAGAAGAAGGCCCAGCCCCTGTGGCTCAGTGGATTGAGCGTTGTCCCATGGACTGAGAGGTCCCAATTCAATTCTCAGTCAGGGAACATGCCCAGGTGGCGGGCTCGATCCCCAATAGGGAGCGTGCAGGAGACAGCCAATCGATGTTCCTCTCTCACATCAATGTTTCTGTCTCTCTCTCCCTTCCTCTCTCTCTAAAAAATAAATAAATAAAAACGTATGTAAAAAGACATTAAAAAAAAAGGTGAAAACAAAGTAAAAAGGAAGAGTATCATATGTTATGTAGCTAGTAATATTACTTCTGGGATATTTTTTTTTCCTATGTTGAAAACGATACTCTTTCTGTTGCTCTACAGAGTAATAAAAGCAAGGCCTCAGGTCTCCTTTACCAATCTGTTTGAAACAACGACAATAAAACAGCGTTTCCTGTCACCCACTAAAACAAACAAACAAACAAACAAACCACAGGCCATCTGCATCACAGAGGTAGGGTGGGGGCAGTGATGGTCAGCTACATCCCCCACCTTCTGCAGTGGCACCTTTGCCCCTGTGCACACCTCCACCTGCATCATGAGAGGAGGCGGCTGCTTGTGTGGGTGTGAGGACGCGCACGGTGGGCCAGGGCCCGTGTAGTCAATTTAAGGGCACATTTTCATTTTCGATGCAATTAGCTGTCTAATTGAGCATCCAAATTTAGCAGTGCATTTGCATGTGCAATTAATTATGATTTAAAAGCACTCTACGTTAATGGTTTCTTTTCCATTATCTACAAATGTAATTACTGAAGGATGGATTGAGTTTGGAAATCACTGGGGAAAGCGGTCCTGTGCCCCTGGAGTCCAATGCCGTCAGTGGTAACAGTGAAATCAGAACACCGTACCCAGAGGCACGAGGCTAAAGCGGGAGTCATTTTGAAAAGAGGGGCTGTAAAAGAGGACCAGATTGCTGATTTGGGTCCAGAGTAATCTTTTTCCTGCTTACTGGAATTAACTCAAATTATAGTCACTATATGATTTCACCCAGACAGAAAAAAAAAATAAGCCCTGGACTTGCAAAAGTAGATTTTAAACGGAGGAAAAAAATCACATTAAAAAAATTCTGAAAGGAGACAATGATATTAGTCATTTTTAATAAATAAAAATATTAATAACTAATTCAGCTTGGGAACATTTTTTATAGTTGTTTTTATTACAGAAAGTACAAATATAACCTTAAAAACTGAGATAAAAGTCAGATTAGAAGCCAGGAATAATTTATAGAGAAGTGACTGAAAACACATTCATTGGAGACAATGTAGAAACTGAATAAGCAGATCATGTCCATTTAATGAATAGTGGAAATACTCTACTATTGTTTCCTGAAGGAAAGTACACTAAGCACTTTGCTAGCCTGAGATTTCTACCAACGTAATGTCCAGAGGTTCAAGGACCATCATGGACTAGAGGCCCTTGATCCCTGTCCCCACAGAGCACAAAGACTGGAAGGTGCAGGGACACTTGCTTGGATTTATCTGATTAGAAGGGTGTCTGACCTCCTTGCTGGGAGACGCTAAGAGGGAAAGTGGTCAGTGAAAATGTGAGGGGCCCTTCTGAAAGTGGAAGGAGGGGAGAAAGGGCAGGAAGGTTGTGTGAAAGAAAAATTCTCACTTAATCATTATATTATGTTTTAATTGTTCAAAGTAAATTGTTTAAAAATTTTTATTTTAAAATTAGCCAACATTTTCTATACTCCAACTTATAACTGCACATTCTCTCTGCCTAAATATGTTATTGAGACCCAGCTGTTTGGAATTCTGTTGTTTTGAATTATGATACCGAACAGTGAAAGAAAGAATATGAATTTTCTATATCGTTAGAGCGCACTGGTTATGTGACTACTGGAATGAAAACAAACTGTTTCTCAATACTTTAGAACTAGAACATATTAAATAATAGCATCCATATGATTTATGTCTAGACCTTCAAAGATAGGGGATTTCTACAAGAAGGCTTAATGTTTTAATCTTGGTTTTACTGAGAGATGAAATGTGTAGGCCATTAAGTTGGAACTGTTTCAAAGGCCTCAATGATTTGCATCAAGCAGCAGGAGGAGGCCATAGTGGTCTCTAACTACTCAGGGAGGAAGGATAGAAGGACGGAAGGGAGAAGGGAGGGAGGGAAAAAGGGTCAACACGTACAAAGCAGCTCCATTCTCTAACCTAAGGGCTAACATTGAGCGTGCGTAAACTCACAGAATTGGCACGGAAGATACGCTTCCATAGGGTTACATCCGGCAAGGCAAAAGTGTTCTTTCTCTTCTCCCCACTTTTTCAAGGAGGAACAGCATAGCTCATTATGCCGCTGTTCAATTCCACGTCCATGGAGTATGATGCTACCTGTTCAGTAGTCTCTAAGGCAGAGACAGACCTCTGTAATTTTATCATCATCCCAGTTTCAAAGCACTCTTAGTTCAGTGATAGAGCCAAATGGCCTCACCCACACCAGGCTGACTCTTCAAAGTTTCAAATGGAAAGATGAGATTAAGCATGTTCATTCTGGATTTTTCTTGTTGGGGGAATGAGTAAAATTTGTGAGTAATCTGGGATTATATTGGGAGAAATAAAGTGTGTACTGAACGTGATTAATAAAGTATAGCCTAAGGAAGCTTAATATTAAGTTTAAGAGCTCATCTGGGCCTTTAGGGCTCAATGAGGGATTGAGTTTATAGGAAATTTGGGGAAATGAATACTCCCCCTCCAAAATTCCATTATACTTGAAACTTAACAGCCTAAAACTGTTGCACGTTTCAAGCTGTTTGCTGAGTATGGAAGCTTTGTGATTCAGATTAATCCCCTGGCTACTGTCTCCACCCCCATTGTTTTTATTATTAGGAAGCAAAGGTCCCCATATGTTTCCTTGTAAGATAGAGTGACTCAGGCGTTTTATATTTAATGTTCCCTTGGATAGCTGCTTTAAATTTTATATGCTGGTACAAGAACGCAGCAATCGACTGTGACACCGTCTGTTGATGAAATGTAGAGAATGGCCCTGGAGACAGAGTTCTATGTTCTGGTTGAAAATATGCAGAAAATCTGAATCTGTTTGATGCTATTATTAGCCAGTATCTCTCAAATGGACTCTTCTTTCCAGCATTCAATCTAATCAAATAGTAGAAGCGATGAGATTGCCTTGATGAACGCAGAGGTCAGATGCTAGATGCTTATCCCCTAACAGTCCTCACAACCAGCAACATATTTCAGGCGCTCATGGAGGCCCTGAAAGGAGGAGCTATGAGAGAAATTCCATTTTCTCAAGAAGAGGTCTGTCAATTTCACCTGCTACTGAATGCTTCTCTCTGCGGACTCTGCCTTCAATGTACTAGGACCTAGTAACTAGGTGAACCTTGTCTGAGGTCTATAGTTTGTGCGGGCCTCCAAATATCAACCCAGAAAGTTGGATTGAGGAAAATGTACTTTCCCATCTGCATGTTCATACATGAGGTTTTTATATTCTTCATCAATGAGTCTTAGCACCATTCATCTATCAAAAGGTTGGATTCTTGTAGAACCAGTAACAACAACAAAAACCCTTGAGAATCATTCTCCATTCATATCTAAAAATTCAGTCACCAGATCCTATAAATTCTGCTCTCTAAATATTTCTTATTTCTGTTTCTTCCTCTGCTTATTTCTTAGTGGAATCGCAACAGCTCTGCCTGCCTATGGTAAATATTCATAATTAATCACCTGTACTCAGTGTCCCCTCCCCCTTATCTATAAAATCCTTGTCCACACTGGTGTCAAAGTAAAATATGGTACTGGACACAGGTAAATAGGCAAGGAAGACCTTATTTCAGGCTATTGCAATAGGGAAGAGACACTGAACTCTGCCGAAACAAAAGGCTGGAGAATTTTTTAGAGGTTGGGTTGGAGGAACTGTGTCTGCCAATTGACCTTACCCACTTGAAAAGTAAACTCTCTCCTATCTTCATGATAGGAAGTAGTTTTACAACTTGAACAAGTAGCCCAAGGTAGTTAGGTTCCTACCTCCCAAAGAGACTGGGAGATAGAGGAGCTACCTTTTTTTTTTAAATTGATTTTTGCTGTTTTTGTTAATCCTTACCCAAGGATATTTTTCCATTGATTTTTAGATAGAGTGGAAGGGAGGGAGGGAGGGAAAGAGAAACATCGATGAGAAAGAGACACATCGATTGGTTGCCTCCTGCATGATCCCAACTGGGGTTGGGGATCGAACCTGCAACCCAGGTACATGCCTGGATCAGGAATCGAACCCGAGACCCTTCAGTTCATGGGCCGACGCTCTAACCGCTGAGCCAAACCGGCCAGGGTGGGAGCTATCTTTCTTGATGCTTACATTTCAAAGGGATGGCTCCCAGGTCCATTGAGAAAGATATTCTCTGGGTCCTAAAACTGGCAAGAGATTTTGAATGAAATTTACATACATTTCATAGGGACAGAGAAATAATTCACAATTATAAATTTTCTAAAGTAAATGCTCTAAGAAAAAGGAGGTCAGGGTCCTTTATATGTTATGTGCCACGCTACTGAGTTGGCCCTGACTCCCGGCGACCCTATGAATAAGTGATGTCCACCATGTCCTGTCCTCAACAGCCCAGCTCAGCTCCTATGGACTCACGCCTATGACTTCTTTAATGGAGTCGATGCATCTCCTATTTGGGCTGCTGTTCTTGTCACCTTCTATTTTTCCCAGCATTATTGTCTTTTCCAAAGAACCTTGCCTTCTCATGACATGCCCAAAGTAGGACAGCTTCCTTCCCCCCCCCCTTTTTTTTTTGCCTCCAGCGATGTTTCAGGCTTCATTGGCTCCAGGACCCACTTGTTCATCTATCTGGTGGTCCAGGGAATCCACAGAGTTCTCCTCCAACAACACATTGCAAGATATCTAACGTTTAGTCAAGTAGAAGGGAACTTCAAGGCCTTCTTGGTCACTGGCAGCAAAGGAATCTTTCTGAAATAGGAATATGGATATATTAGTTCCCTGCAGAAGAATCTATGACTTTTGTACTTAGGTAAGATAGAACTGACCCTTCTGACATTCCTACAAGACCTTTTCATCACGCAGCTCTAACGACTTTCCCGTGCCCTGTGGTTTTTGATTATTTGCAAATCCTTAAACATAGCCTATCTCCCTCGGCTCTGTGCCTTCACGCTATCATACAAGGTGTCCTTTCTCTCGGGACTAGGTTTTCCTGCTCCGTTTGCTTACCAAACTCGTATTTCTTCTTTGTCACTGCCTCTGTGCAGCCGATCTCGGATAAAGTTAATTACTCTTTCTCTGACCACCATAGCAACTTTTACATGGACTTAGGAAATTGTGTTATCATGAGGCTGTGGGAGCTAAAATAATGTTCATACTTTTCGTCCCACCTTCTAAGTTCTCCGGCTGGCTGGGCTAATAACCAAATCAACAGAGACTGATTAACAGGAGAAAATCAAAGTTTAATACATGTGCATGGGGAATTCACACAGACATGCTATAGCCATGAAAATGCCAAAGACAGTGAGGCGACATTGGGTATATAAGACATTTTGGACAAAGGAGAAACGGGGGGAAGGGGCGTTAGATTTCAGGAGTGTGGGTGATTTCCAGGTAGCTGAGGGAGGGCGGGACACACCTGGCAGAAGAATCCTTGCTAGTGACTCAGAGCATGCATGTGAGATACCTAGCTAACAGACACCTGCCGAAGCCCTCTTGTTTACCACATTTAATTTAAATTAGGGGAAGGCAGCATCCGAAGATCTCCTTCCTAAAGTCGGTTTCTCTGTCTGAATCTCTTGGGCAGGAAAGGGAGGAGGGTTAAAGTTTCTTTCTGAATTGAGTCCTTTGTTTCTTAATAAACAGCTGAAAATCGATATATCAAAAAGCAGCTTCCAGGTAACAGAATTTTGGTCCCTTCAAGGTGCTTCTGAGTCTCTTGAGGACTGGAGCAAGAGTAGGCAGGAGCTGTATATTTTTCATATTGTCTTCCTAGCACCTATCATAATGCCAATTACCTTGAACGTGCTCCTTTCATATTTTTCAACTAAATTAAAGAGGCAATTTTTAGAAATAATACCAGGACCTACAAATAAGGCTCTTAAATGTTCTTAATGGTAGCAAATCACCGTCTTTTGAGGGTAGAATTTTAAAAAATAATAATCAAATGTAATTTGGAATTGTATTTGAATAAAGAACACGATTAAGCCAATTTTTTAAAATCTGCAATAAATATTTTTCCCTGTAATTAAAAAAAATTAACTCTTAAGGTTTTAAGTGAAAAGATTACTATTTAAATGAGGGCCTAGATCCAAGGATTTTCAAGGACAGCACTGATTTAGATCAGTGAGACCGCTGTGCTTGTTCACAGATTAGTTTTAGCACTCTATCGCTGTTTGCAAAGCAGCCCTGAGTAGGACTGTGTCTTCTTTGAGCTCTTAGCAAATGTAGGTTGACTAAATATTTCGAAATATCCCATTGTTTAAGACATCACAGCAAAATAGGGAATAATCCCCTGGCTTAAACATTGAAACACAATTGCTACACTGTGAAATCATGCTCCACATGACAATGAATCCATTAGTCAGTTGCTTGTACTGCTCAGACACTTCCCCACAGGGCCGCTGTCCTACACCTGCTAGTGAATGAACCTCACTCACTACGTGTGCTTAGTTCACTTAAGGTCGGGTCTATATCTGTGAACACGAATTATTTATACTCACAAAGACTTAGGAGGAAAAAGACACTCTTTAAAAGTTTTTTTAAAAGATAGATCAAATCTGACTATATTAACTCTACAGAGGGGGGAGTGTCTCAGGCCATGTGTATTTGATAAAAAGTAAGATTGGAAAATTTAAAAATATATATTTTTGTTGAATATAACTTACATACAGTGAAATACAAAAATCTTCAGTGTTGCCCAGCTAGTGAGGCTCAGTTGGTTGAGTGTTGTCCCATGCACCAAAAGGTTGCTGGTTCAATTCCCCATCAAGGCACATACCCAGGTTGCAGGCTTGATACCCAGTGGGGGGAGGGGGCAACTGATGTCTCTCTCTTTCACATCAATGTCTCTCTCTCTCTCTCCCTCTCCATTCCTCTCTCTAAAATCAAGGGTTTTGACAAATGCATACGTTGGTATAACCCACACCTCCATCAAGGTGTTAGCATTAGCCCAGTAGCCAGGTAGGTATTAACAGAAGAGCAGGGAGCTAAACTGGGTAAGCCTGATTAAGTCTGGAAGCTGCAGCTTCACGATGACCCCAGGGGACAGGGTAGCCTTCACCAAAGGGACCTTAACCACGCAGGCAGGAAAGACTGGCTTTCCAATCTCCCTGGGAAACAGCTGGCCCTTCCCCGCATTATGGGGTTGGGGGGGTGGGGAGAGGACTGGCCGGGAATTCCCCCTTAGGCATGCACGGTAGAAGCCAGATGACAAAGCAAAACTACGAGGCCTGTGCAGTCGCCACCAAAATGGCAACCATACCGGCGAGGAGTCTAGCCTGGGGAACAGACCCCATGGAGTAAGGACAAGAAATTCTGGAAGATTTGGGAAAGGGATTGAATAGGGGGAGGTACCAGCATAGCCTGGGAAGAGCCAGGAAAGAGATTGGATAGTTTGGAAGGAAGTTTACCCCTTCCCAAACCCAAGGAAATATAATCAAAGCTTTAAAAAGGGCCCGAGACTCTGCGCTCTCTCTTCAGCAGCCTCCAGGCGAGGTGCCGCACTGATGGGCCAGATGGGCGCAGAGACCGCGGACTAGTGGGACCTCGGATGCCGGGCTAATGGCACAGCAGCTCTGGTCCTGGCCCTCCTCCTGGGCTTGGTGGGGACAAGTTCGAGCCTGTTGCCCCGGAGGCTAGACTTCTTCCGCAGTGAGACAGAGCTGAGTCACCTGGTCATGGATGGGACACGGGGCATGATGTACCTGGGGGAAGCCCCTTGTTTTCACAAACATGAATGTTGCCACTACAACTCAAACCTTCCTATGAGCGGATCCTTGAAACGCATTTCCTGAGATGCTGTGGAAGAATTCTGTTTTCTCCGGCAACACAGGCACAGAATGCTTTTGTCACCACAGCGAGTTTCCCTGTGTCCTCTCCAGCTAAAACTGCACCCGAAGCAAACACCATGCATTTGTTTTGCCTGTTCTAGAACTTCATATAAATGGAATCTTACAATAAGCACTTTGCTCGGTCTCCCTTCTTTTATTTAGCATAATGGTTTCAGTGACTGTATAGCCGTGAGTCTCAAGATCTGGTTGCATATCTTCGCAGCTTGTTCCTTTTCCCTGTTGAGCAGCTGTCGAGTGTATAGACTGCACACATTTTGTTAATCCGTTCTCTTGCTGGTGGACACCTGGTCTGTTTCCAGTTTGGGGCAATTATGACTAAAACTGCTGTAAAAACATTTGTCCCTAAGAGTGTAGTTGCTGGATGGTATTGAGTATGTGCTTAACTTCCTAAGAAATTGCCAACGTGTTTTCCAAAGTTGTTATAGAATCCAACACATCCGGAAGCAATGACCAGGACACCACATCCTCCCCATCCCGCCGTGTTATCAAGCTTTTTCATTGTAGCAGATTCTGGCCGGGGTTTTGAATTGCATTTCCCCGATGACTAATGACGTTCAGCACCTTTTCATGTCCTTGTTGGCCACTGGTTGATCTTCTCTGGAGAGGTATCTGTCAAGTCTTTTTCCACATTGGGTTCTTTGTCTTTTTATGAAGTTGTAAGAGTTCTTTATTTAGTCTGGGGCAAAAATCCTTTGTCAGATATTTTTCTCCAGTCCAGCTGGTGTGGCTCAGTGGATTGAGCATCATCCCATGGCCTGAGTGGTCCCAGTTCGATTCCCAGTCAGGGCACATGCCCCAGTTGCGGCCTGGTCCCCATTAGGGGGCATGCAGGAGGCAGCCAATCAATGTTTCTCTCTCACATTGATGTTTCTGTCTCTCTCTCTCTCTCTAAAAAATCAATAAAAACATATTTTATTTTATTTTTTATTTTTTATTTTTTAAATCCTCACCCAAGGATATTTTTCTATTATATTCAGATAGAGTGGGAGGAAGGGAGAGAGAGAGAAACATCGACATGAGAGGGACACATTGACTGGTTGCCTTCCACACAACCCGACCAGGGCTGGAGACGAACCAAAACCGAGGTACGTGCCTTTGACCCAAATGGAACCCACAACTGGTCCGAGGGCCGGAGCTCTAACTGCTGAGCCAAACCGGCCAGGGCTTATTTGTTTTCTTAATGGTGAATTTTCATGAGCACAAGTTTTAATTTTGATGACGTGCAGTCCATCAATATTTTTCTTTATGGTTAATGCTTTCTGAGTCTGCTCTAAAACATTTGCCTAAATCAAAAAAAGAGTCTGTGCTATCTTAAAGAAGAAGTTTATACTTTTAGCTTTAGGTCTAAGACTATAATTCATTTCAAATTATTTTTCATTATGGTGTAAGATATTATTTTTTTTTCTCTATGGATATCCACTTCTTCAAGCACTATTTGTTGAAAGATTTTTTTCTCCATTGAATTTTTGTTGGTATTCTTGTTTGAAACCATTTGACCTTATACATGCAGGTCTGTTTGCAGATTCTTCAGGAAAAACTGCCTGGTCTCCAGTATAAGACCTGGGATGCTAAGGGCTCCCCTCAGTTTTGCTTCTCAACCACAGTGCCTTTGCACCTGTGTGGGGGGTCTCTCTCAGCTCTTAGTTGTCTTCCAATGTTTGATCGCCATTGCATAGCACTAGGTGGAAGGCTGTGAATTCCTGTGAAGTTTCTCTCAGATCTCCTGCACGTCATCATAATTAGACAGGCTCCATATGTGTGGGCCTCCAAAGGCTCCTTCTGGGCTGTTCTGCCCCATCCCCAGTCACAGACTGCTGCCATCTCAGTCAGCAGAAAGCCGGGAGTGTGAGAGGGTTTCTTTTTTTACAGTTCCTTTGCTCGGCCCTCAGACGACAGCAGGTCGGGACAGTTGCACCTCAGAAGGGACTCAGTCCTGCCACCAGTCTCTGGCGGGCGCTCAGGGAAGCCCTGTGTGGAGAGACTGGCAGATGGTATAGACTGCCCTGTGTACGGGCCGCTCAGGGTTTCCGAACTCTCACACCAGCCCGTACTCTTTCTAGGAGGAGTTAATATATTTTTAACATGAGTATGCTTTCTTGGGGTAAATAATTAATAAATGTTAGTTCTTAAATCTTCCTTAAAATCATTTGGCATTAAAGTCAGGGTCCCAGAGACCCTCTTCTCTTCCTATTTAAAACAGAAAAAAAAAAAAGAAAAGAAAAGAAAAAAGAAAAGAGAGAGAGAGAGAGAGAGAACGCTAATTTATGGAAATACAGAAAGTGTACTTGTAGGTACCTAAATTGTTTGGTCCCGTTGAAACCAGGGTTGACTATCTATTTATTGCATGTCTTGTTAGCTCTGCTCAGAGAAAAGCTATTTTAAAGCCATCGAGCTGCTTCTGTAAGTACAGAGCCACAGCTCAGTGACACCAACAAACACCAGCTCAGAAGAGGACGATCATTGAACATTTGTAATGGGATGAATGACTGCCAAGGGATCCTCAGGCCAGCACCGCCTCTTCCTCTAACAAGCCAATGGGAAGGCGGCTTCTATTCAGCGAAGAGCTCATTGAGCCCAAGTCAGAGCAAAGGGAATCAGTAAAATGCAGGTGTTCAGTGAGGGTCAGGCTCTGAGAGCGCGATGCTCATGTCACTGAGAGGGACGCGCAGCTGTCTCTGGCAGCGAATAATTCGAATCTTGAGCCGAAGAACCTTTTCCAAGGAGCAAACATAGACCTCCCCCCACGATTTTTTATCTCTTTGATACTCCTTTATCTTTGGTCCACTTATGACCAAACTTCTTAGCACAGACTCACTGCTTTCCAGGTATATGAACTCTTTCCATACGGTTGTATTGTGCTCTGTGCCTCTCTTAAAAGGCTTTGCTAAAACTTGAAGTTCGTTCTGTGCAATGCAAAACTTTTCCTTTGCATGTTCTTCCAAATCTAACCTTTCACGTTATCTTCCCCACGTTTTTACTGGTTGATATCGCCAATACCCACAGAACGTTTTGGTCTGCTCGAATAATGTTTAACAGGCAGATGACAAATGCGTTAGAGTCTAGAAAAGAATTTAAGTATATATGTGGAAGAATAATCATTTAATAAGATGCAATTTGTTAACGTTAGGGGGAAATAAGAAAGTAAACGGTCAAATTATTTAGAAAATAATTGTTCACAGTGATCATTTCTAAGTAGTAGTACTATGCAGGATTTCAGTTTTAATTTTTTTCTATTCGAATCTGAATTATCGAATCGTCGCATAACAAACATGTAGGACTTACATAATTTTTAAAAATTAATGAAAGGAGAACTGTTGATTGGGTCAGTCACGAGGAAAGACATAGCAGTGTCAGAAATCAAGGAACAATAGAAGTATCTGGGTTATGCAGGGACCACTTCCTAACCAATCAGTAATTGACTCAAAGGCTTCAGGTAAGCCTCCCCCACATTTCTTCTGCAGAACTGTCTCCTGGCTTCATCTTTTCCTTTTTGACCCCACGTTATCCACTCTCCCTGGCAGGTGAACTAATTTTGGAGCTATGCAGATTCGCTCATCTATCCATCTGGCTGCACACATCTGCAAGCAGAATGAATGCATGATTTACTAAAGCCCTGGGAATGCTGGAAATAAAAAGATTTCTCGCGAGAGAAACCTGCTGCCAACTTGATGCCTATTTTGAGAAACAAATCATACCTGCTTGAAAAGAACTTGATTACTCTCTCAAGATAATATGATAATGTGGCATGATGTATAGGCTTTTACCGAGGACTGTGAAGAGAGGTACAGATTGGAAGAACCGGGTGTTGTGGTGAAAGAGTGTTGGAGAAGGTGCTGCTTACCCTGAGCACCAGAGCATCTGGGATTGAGACAAGCAGAAAGGAAGGACTGAGTTATTCCAGGATGGCACAACCGAGGAGGTTGGGGGAGGGGAAACTTTTAGGGAAATAGAGAGATCGGGTTGGCAAAGTAAAGTGGGATGGAAAGTAAAGATGGAAAGTTTCAGAATCCAGATTGAGGACATTTTGTTGAACTTCAAACATTAAGAGAAAATTTTGAGCTGATCTCAGTCATTTGATTCTCCGTAATTTCCCTACAGCTTTCCTAAGGAGCCCAGTGTTGGGTGCTTTAAGGGGGGCTCAAGGCTGCTCCTTTTCCTTTTTACCATTTCCAGGCAGTATCACCCCCAACCAACAAGATCCTCTCCAGGACCACCATGCAGGGTGAACTCTCAACACCTCTCCTCAGCCACACAACATCCCGACAACTTGAAGACATAGTATCGTTAGCCTCAAAGGTGTTCTGTTGTACTGTTGTGCTAAATACGGCGAAGTGTACATGACAGGGAAGGACTAAAGGTCTGAGTCAGTGTGTGTGTGTGTGTGTGTGTGTGTGTGTGTGTGTGTGTGTGAGGGTGGTTTTTCTTTTTTGGTTAATCCTCACCAGAGGATATTTTCCCATTGATTTTTAAATAGAATGGAAGGGAGAGAGGGAGAGAGAAACGTCAATGTGAGAGAGAGATCGATTGGTTGCCTCTTACATGACCCCACCAGGGCCAGGGATTGAACCTGCAACCCAGGTACATGCCCTTGACCGGGAATCAAACCCTTGACCCTTCAGTCTGCAGGCCGACGCTCTAACCACTGAGCAACACCGGCCAGGGCAGAGGGAGTGTTTTTTGATTCTCCTTCGGGAACTCTCTTCTTCTCGTGGAGCTGGCAATGTACGCATTCCTGGGCTGTGCAGTCGGTCAGGCTAATTCTCCTGAGGATCAAGGAAATGTTCCATCCTTTGTTTTTACTCACTGATATTTTTCTAGCCCTCTTGACCTTGGTACTGAGCACTGAGATTCAGGGGATGGGTTTACATTGTTAAAGTCAAGAGGGACCATAGTGCCATCATCCAGCATAGCTGGCCAAGATTCCATACTGGGACTTGGAGGTACCAAAACCCCAGGTAGTGACAGCTGCTGAGACAAGTTGCCTGCCATCTGCCTTCTCTTTTTGTACTTATATCTTTCTCAGAAACCTCTCTGGAAGAGGTGGCCTCCAGGGTTACTAAGATGACACCTTAATGTAAAACCCAAGCAGTATGGTCTTTCAGTAGTTGGACAATCAAATGGCTGCAGATCACAGAGTTGTACCGATGTGAAAACAGGCAGATGTGGGGGGCCTGTGACTAGAATGCCTATGCCACTGGTGGAAGAGACAAAGGACTGAGCTGAGTACACACAACCGCAAAGTGACCTCATAAGTCACCAGAATTGCTCAGAAATGTCTGAAATGTGAACAACACAAAAAATAAATCTAAGCCAGTCTCAAAGATTATTAGAAAAGCCTGGGGTCACGCACTCCATTTTTCTTCCCACAATGTAACAGCTTCCATGTGGAATGAGCGACCAGAATTCCCTGGCGGATTGTCTAGGCCCTGTCCCTCTGTGGACCCTGCCTTCTTTTTCCAACGCCAGTCAGCTTTTTAGACTGATAAATTTCTCTGTGTGTGATGGCTAGGACATTCAAACAACAGCCTTCAGAGCAGTGATGTTCAACCCATGTGCCATTAGAATTTTTAATGCACGCACTACCTGACTATTTAGTCGGGGCCACTGACCTCTTTTCCCTTAGATTATCAAATTAGAGAGAGAGAGAGAGAGAGAGAACAGCCAATGCAACAATAGCCATTTGGTGTGAATGAATCAAAAGTATACCTTCTCTTATTTTTGTCAGATTGGCAAAAAAATATATACTGTATATTTTGGTGTGCCGCAGAATTTTAGTAATTAGGTTGTGTGTGCCATGAAATGAAAGATGTTGAAAATCGCTGCTCCAGAGTAACAATTTTGTTCTTAAGTTATGTGGGGAAATAGCTGTACAGAAAAGATCAAATGCTTAGTCCTTGGGGAAAGTGATGTTGGGTAGAAAATAAAACATAATCTTGTCCTTGTTCTAACAGAATAATCTGTGAAGCACTTTCACTATTAAGATTCAGTCTTTATTTATCTCACTGAAAGTGAATATTCATGCATTTTGCTATAGAAATCTCAATAGTGAAAAGATTGTAAGAACTTTCCTCCAGAATGAGCCCAGGGTGAGAGATATATGCGTTGCCCGAAGAATGAGGAAGATTGAGACAGTCACAGGAGCAGGGAGAGAATTCAAAACAGGTGAAGTGATGAGAGCGAAATGGCAACAGCAAACATGCTAAGGTCAGGGCAAAGGTATTGGAAAGGACTTTTCTAACCACCTCTTTCGGCAAACTTCTAGTCATCCATTAAATGTTTGATGTTAGCTCCTTCGAGAGACATGCTTTGACCTCCACCAGACTTCTTTCAAGACTCCTGAGTTCCTCAAACACTCCAAAGAATGTGTTTAACAGTAGGTTTCCATGTAGTACTCTGTTGAGTTAGAGCTAGACAAAGGTGTGACTCTGCCTCCCTTTTCCCCACCTGGTCCTCCTTCAGGCCTGGGCAATTTAGGTCAGAAAGGTAGAACACCCAGGGTTATGATTCCCAAAGTTCTGCAATACATATTATAGAGACAAGGGGGAATGCTGTGGCTTTGCATTTGCAAAGTAAGTCTAATGGTAAGTTACCTATAAGGTGGTAAATTTGCTGTGGGAATTTGTTGGTCACGCAACACATTTTATTAGCCATCCTAACAATGACTTCCATACATTTCAATTACTTCTAGAATCAAAGAGTATTTTACTGCCCCTATTTAAGGCTGAGAACAATCATCAGGTTTGTTCTTGTCACCAAATGGCATAGCCATCAATTTATATCCTTGTTTTACTGATGAAATAATTGAGATTCTGAAAAAATCATATGATAATTCTATAAGGGGTTTCATTCCTAGAGATTTGTTATTCCAATTGTCTTTTTGAGATTCTCTGAATGAATTTAACTGTTGTGATATTTACTTGTCTCTAGCTGTCAATGGCCAACCACATACATGGCCTCTATATTTTATTCATTGTCTTAATTTTATATATATATAATTAAGATGAGCAACCAAGGTCATACATCAAATCAATAATTAATTGATATATATTAATATATATTAGGACCAGTGCAGTGTTAATGATACTAGCATGGATTTCAATTACATCTAAACAGCCAAGCATCAGGGAGTTCTCATGAGGTCACACTACTCAATGAAGATAGCTATAGGCAGGCCTGTGGCAACATCAAAACACCCAGTACTATAGATCTAACACCCAGGAATTGGGTAGGTAAGTCAAATCCTCCCCTTTTTAGACAGAGACTCTAAAACAATAGCGTTAGAAACCACAAATCTTGATTTATTCCTGGATCAGCACCCAAAACCTCCTTCAGAAAGGGGGAGGAAAGCACTCTGACCTATGACCCAGGAGGATGGTATCCATCACGTTAATGGCTGTGGCTTCCAGAGAGATCTCAGAGGCAACATACATTGTCACTGATGTACTTGACAGCTCAGGGGTCCCTGTGGGAAGGATATTCATTTTGTAGCTAATGTAAACTAAAGTTCCTGTCATTGTACTGCAGTGATTCGAAGTGACATTCTATTAAAGGCGTTGCTGACATAAACAGGATTAGGTGGTAACAGGACAATTAAACAAGAATCATGCTTGGCTGGTAACCTTGAGCCTAATAGTCTTTAAGAAAAATACAATGGTCTTCCTTTCGCTCCTTTTTTTTTTTACAAGTGGCAGCTTCAAAATCCAAAAAATTATAGACGAGGACCTCTGTTTTCTACCATAATTGTTCTCTACTACCTGCTGAGAGACTTTTCCAATGATGAGAATTTGTAGTAGATCGAATTAACGTAAGGTCCATGTTAATCAGGACCTTGATACTTTGCCAATAAAAAGAGTAGTGACCAAATCGTTCTGCCTGCATTACTTAATGATGAGCGCATGAAACCCTTCGTTAGCAAGGGCAATGATCTAGACTACCAGAAGGAATAACCAACACGGGAACTGGGATGCAACGCAACCTAGACATGTTTCATTCTTGACAATCTGAAGACAAAAATTAAGAAAGATGACCAACTAAGGTCATATATCAAAGCAATAATTGATATCAATAATGTAAGTAAGCAATTATATTCAGCAGCAGTAATAAGGTAAAATTGCAGTTTTTGTTGTAGTGAGATAGGTGCAATCTAGCAGATGGAATAGCTTGAAAATGAATTGGGAGAGAGGATAAGAATGTGGAAATACTGTAGGATTCGCTGTAGTAGGTGAGAGTTAACCAATATAACTGGTGCAACCAAGTGTTGAATTTGGAATAAGGGTGAAAGAAGGCAGTGGTCAAATTGGCTTAAAGGCCACATTTCCCAGGGCAACCATCTGCTAAGCCAAAAAGCACAGCAAATAGACAATTTGTTTTGCCAGTTGGCTGGTGAAATGTGATGTGTAGAAAATACTAGAATGCTATTTCTCTTGAGACCAGGAGGTATTAAAATAAAGAGAACTTTTTCAAGAAAACTCTGGGCATATAAAATACTGTACTTGTTCCAACCTGAGGCTATCCTCAGTTTTGCTGACTATAACTCTTAAGTAATCACTTCACTAGAGTAAAAGGAAGCCAAAAAGTGCTCAGGAGAGAGGGAAGGGAAGAGAGCTATGTAGTACCTACTCTGTACCAAGAACTGTAGTCAGCATCTAATTTAACTCACAACCATCCTGGTGGCAGATAATATCATAATTGCCTTTTTAGAGACAAGAGAACAGGCTCCGAGAGGTTAGGCACATCTCGGGATCCAATGGCTGAGGCCACATCTGATTTCATGTCTCTGTGGTGTCTGTTCAGCAATGGCTGTGGCCTCCTGGAACAGCTCAGTCTGATGTAAAACTTTATGAGTTTTACATCCTTGTGGCTCAATGTGAGACCTATGGACCAACAGCAACAGATTTTCTGGGAGCTAAAGAGTCAAAAGCTGCACTTTAACAAGACCCTGAGATGTGCATTAAAGTATGATGCAAGTTTCACAAGATATAATCTTAATGGACCCTTTAACTTAATGGGGAAAAAAGGAGAATCCCAGAGTGGCATTTTTAAATCCTTCTGATTCATGGAACACCCTAAGAATCTGATGAAAACTGTGGACCCTCTCCTGCAAAACAATATATGCACCTTGTCATACACATTTCTATTTTCTTCCTGAGGGTTAGAGATCTCCTGGAACCCATGCATGGAGAACCTAATTATCTGTAGACCCCAGTTAAAAATGTCTGTGAGAGGTGATTAAGGTGACAGAGAAATCAAAACAGTATAGAGAGTTTGAAAAGCAAAACACATGCCACTGTCCAGCACCATGAGAAAGTAGTGTAGTACGTATCGCTAGGCTGGGAAAAGATCAGAATTCAAACTTCGAAGAGTGGCTTACACTTGAATGTGTATCACTTCTGCACCATCGTAAAGACAAAAAAAAAAAATCATTAAATTGAACCATTGTAAGTCAGGACCATCTGTATTTTTCGTCTGGCATCGTTTAGAATCACTGGCACATAGTGATCATAAAGGCAGACAGAACTTCAGTCTGTTTTTTAAAAATTTTATTAAATTTATTGGAGAGATACTGATTTATAAAATGATATAGATTTCAAGTGCACAATTCTATTATTGTTCTTTGATTCTCTATAGACAATGCACCCCCTTGAAGCCTACACTAGGGGCTCCTACAGCCAGCCCTCGGTACAACACTGTTTGCAAATATTAATTCCTTTGGGCACATTTTATGTTTGCTTTTCTTGGAAATAAAATAAAGATTACTAAGGGATGAAATGAATCTTTAGGGACAAGTTGGCTCTGCTGAGAAAACAGTGTGACTTCATGGGAGACCAAGTTCCTCCCAGTAGGGAAAGTCTGAAGCCCAAACAAATATGTCCAAGAGAAATGACTTCATGATGGTGACAAGGGTTGTATTTTGTCTTCCCTTTTCTGGTTCAGAGTTCAAAAGACCTCTCTGTGAAGGTAAAGAGTGCCTCTGCTTTGCAAACCTACTCTCTCTAACTAAAGGAAACCCGTTTGCCAATGCCCATGTCACCCATCAAAAAGCCACTTGACTGAAAAGCAGGTAATAGCATCATTGTGACCACTGAGAGCCTGTGGCTGCCTGTTAACTCCCTGTTTGCAGAGAAAGCCACTTTGCTGACCTCCATCCATGCTCTTAAACTGTGAAGCACTGAAAAATGAGAGTCAAACGACTAACAAAGACAATTACTATTTAAAAGAGTACTGCCAATGTCTGCAATTTTGAGTTGAATGCCTCTCCCATAGAAAGTGCGACATTTTTCTTCTTATACTGCAGTGTGGATAAAAGGTCTATGCTTTTCCCTCTTTAATAAACTCTGGGACACCAAGAGCCTACATTATATTGAAAAGAGTGGATTTCCTTTTAGCTGAGATGTTTAAAGCAATGCTATTAATAATGCTGTGTATAACAACCTCTTTTATTTATTCATAAATACAGCACAAACATCTTACTTGTCAAAAGGAAAGGATTTTCTTTTACTATAAAAAGATAATTAATTCAGGCTGGATAAGCTTAATGGTGCGTTTGCCATCTGGGCAAAACAAACAAAACCCCGGAATAGAATTGTGTGAAGAAAAATTATCAAAATATGGAAAATACGTGCTTAAACTCTGTTTTGATTTCTTTAACTACAAATAATTTTCCACTCCAAGTATTATGCTCATGCTTATTTGAGAGAAAATATAAAAGGCAATAGGGCATAGAATAAATACACAGATGAATGTGGACAAAAGTTTCAGGTGATTTCTTTCTTTCTTGTTTTTACACATCAATAACATAAGCAAAATGTTTCACAGGCCCTGCATCTCTCCCCATCGATACCCACGAGGGACAGAAACTCTTATAAAATAGAATAATACAGATAAAAGTGCTTTGTGAACTTTAAAGAACCATAAAAGTGTAAGAGGATTATTTCCATCAGCCTAGTGTCTCCTTGGAGAGCCACACTGGGAGCTCTGACGTTATTAAATCAACTCAGGAAACTGAACTTGGCTGATGATCATGATCTTTAATACCCTTGAAAAGATGGTGCTCGTCAAGTGGAACCATCAGTGCGCCGACATTCTAGTCTCACCTTTAGGCTCTTAGCTGTCACTTATTCAGAATTATTGCTCCTTTCTTATCCTCTCCTTAAGGACATCAGCCTTTGTCTCTTCTAAGCCACTCTACAGCCTGACCCCGAGAGTCCCTGATTACATGGAGTGTAACTGCGCTGTCTCTCTCTCTGCCTTGTCACGCCTGCCTGGCCTCCTTCCATTTCCCATTTGAACTGTGCCCACCACCTGTCAGCAGAGGGCTATCATTACACGCACCCTGGCGCCTTCCTCTTCCCATTTTTCTGGATGAGAAGGATTGGCCTCCAGCACACCACACAGTTCTCATTAAAATGTGATTTAGAGAGTCCTTCTTTCAAGAAGACTTCCCTGTGTTAAGATGTTGACCACAGCTCAATTCTAACTGTCTGCAGAACCCATCGCCGGCTTACATGTTAACCCTCATGACCTTTTGTCTCTCACGTTACATGGACGGTAAACAGGTTTGTTGTAGTTGACAGCAAACCAATAATTACTTGCTGAAGCTGATCTCCATTAAGTGTTGCAAGGAACTCATTAAATGACTGCAAGCGTGAGGCCCGTGTATGATGTTATTAGAAGTAATTTTGTTATCCTGGGATTCAGTGGTAAGGAGATTTTGACTTCAGCTCTTCTCTGGACACTGGAAACAAGGCCTCCTGTATATTTTATACACGTCAGAATAACAGTCCCTTTCTTTTGGAGCAGTGGTTCTCAACCTTCCTAATGCCGTGACCCTTTAATACAGTTCCTCATGTTGTGGTGACCCCTAGCCATAAAATTATTTTCGTTGCTACTTCATAACTGTAATTTTGCTACTGTTATGTCTTAGGCGACCCCTGTGAAAGGGTCATTCGACCCCCAAAGGGGTCGCGACCCACAGGTTGAGAACCGCTGTTGGAGTAAAAAGCAAAATCCTCACTAGAGCCCATCAGACCAGATGATACTTAACGTACCAGTCTATTCCTGTGCTTTCTCTGAGCCTGGCCGGTCTGGCCTTCCTTCCACTCTTTGAACATGCCATAATCCTTCCTTTCTCCAGTTGATCCCGGCCCCCAGATAATGCTACTATAATTTATAGTGGAACTGAGGAGTCATTACCTCAAAGAAGCTCTCTGACATCTTGACCAAAGTCTACGCCTCCCTCCACGTGCTCTCCTAGCGCCCTTCACAGATCGACCATGACTGAAGCAGCACCCCAGTGGTTAATTTGGTAATCCGACCTTCCTGCTGGAAAGGAAACCCACAAGGGCTGCAACTACGCCCGTCTTATTCACAGCTGTGGCTGCAGCACCTGGCCTACTGTTCACACTGCAGGTTTTCAATAAGTCGGGTTCCAGTGTAACTGAAGGAGTGAATTCCTTGCTGGAAGAAAACAGTCCGATGATGACGATGAACCACCTGCGGGGTGACACTGATGACAAAGCTCTGGAAGTGTTGACGTTTGTAAAAACCTAGTGCACGATTTTCCATTCTGCTTCTGTGTAACAATTTCCTCTTCCATTCCTCTCAAGCTTATTTTGAAATCCAGGGTTGGAGAAGTCAGATATCCGGACTCTTTATTAATGATTCCTTAATTTTTCTGCCATGTTGCATCAGATAGATTATACATCTGGGACTTTTCTATGACGCTACAGTTTGCCTTGCGTAATACATTCCTTAGTGAAAACAAAAATTCAGTTGTCAGACGCTCTCAGAAGCATGGAACCAAATCTCTATGGAAATGGGATTTCCTCTGGGCAAAGTGTTTACACCTGGCATGCACAGGCTATCCGTGACTCACCCATCAATGCAAAAGCTTCCACAAAGCCTGCTGTAGCACAGAAGGAGGAACAAAAAATGCACTCTCTAGTATTTCTGTGCATAGGGGAAGGAGAATATTACTTGATTTTTAAAATATTGCTTGCTTTTCATAGTGTATGTGTCAGTTTCACCTTACGAGCCATTGAATTTGATGGCCATAAACAGTAACACTCAACACACAAGCCCCTCTCACCACAGCAGCAACGGCAGCTAAGCAAAAGAATTCCATGGACTCTCTGCTCTAAGACAAAGAATGAGAGTCTACAAAGCTAGACCTGTGGCTGGGCTTTCAAAATCTCTGGGATCACCAATTCTGCTTTGTTCCTGTTTGCATTTCCACGTCCTTCTAGTCCTTTTTGCTTATTCTGGGAAAGGTTAGAAATAATCTAATGCATCTTTTTCTGTCTCTGAAATGAAGAAAAGATAATAATATAATTCATCAATAAGACTTTGGCCAGAATGGCGGCCATCAACAAATCCTCAAACAACAAGTGCTGGCCAGGGTGTGGAGAAAGGGGACTCTAGGACACTGCTGGTGGGAATGCAGACTGGTGCAGCCACTATGGAAAACAATATGGTGTTTCCTCAGAAAATTAAAAATGGAACTGCCATTTGGTCCAGTGGTCCCACTTCTTGGAATATATCCTAAGAAGCCTGAAACACCAATTAGAAAGAATTTATGTACCCCTATGTTCATAGCAGCACTATTTACAGTAGCTAAGATCTGGAAACAGCCCAGGTGCCCATCAGTAGATGAGTGGATAAAAAAGCTGTGGTACATATACACAATGGAGTACTATGCAGCTGTAAGAAAGAGAGATATCTTACCCTTTGAGACGACATGGAGGGACCTGGAGAGTATTATACTAAGCCAAATAAGCCAGTCAGAGAAAGACAAGTACCACATGATCTCACTTATTTGTGGAACATAGTGAACAAAATAAGCTGTCACCAAAAGAGATCCAGAATCATGGAAGTAGGGAACAGACTGACAAACCTCACAGGGATGGGGGGTGGGAGGGGTGGGAAGAGATAAACCAAAGAACTTATATGCATATATGCATCACCAATCAACACAGACACTAAGCTAGGGAAGGCAGGAGGAGGGTGGGAGGGGGAAGGAGAGGGTCGATGGGGGAAAAAAGGCGAGCATCTGTAATACTTTCAACAATGAAAAAAATAGGACTTTGGACTGTAAACCTGATTTTTGTTAACTTTACCTTTACTCTTTGAGGCTCTAAGCCTACGGATTTGTGCTTTATATATAGTGAACACTTTCAACATTTAGGGCAGTAGCCGAGACATGAACACAGTATCTTTGTCCAGGCAAATGACATCGGGCTGGTTAATTACGGAGGACAGCTCAAGAAGGAAACACTTTGAAACAGTAATAAAGCACTGATTTTGTTAAGAATATAGGGATGAAAAGTAAGAGGTCATGTTTTACATCATCATTTTGTTCTTAAGTTAGAAAGTGTGTTTCAAGAAGTTGCACATCTATGTCTCGAGTTTTTTAAGTAACTGAAATGCTCCATGCTAAGTAACTAAGGGCGGAGGGATCCTAATTTTTTTTTCATTTTTTGTTCAGATAGAGTGGGAGGGAGAGAGAGGAAGAGAGAGAGAGAGAAACATCGACGTGAAAGTGACACATCGAGTGGCTGCCACCCGCACGACCAACCAGGGCCGGGGACAAACTGCAACCAAAGTACATGCCCCTTAGCGGGAACCGAACCCGGGTCTCTCTGGACCGCAGGCTGACGCTCTAACCGCTGAGCCAAACCGGCCAGGGCAGGGATCCTAATTTTGAGGACTGAGTAGTGCCAAATTTAAAACCGCTTGCCTGTTTCTGTAACCAGAGTGGATCACTGGTCATTACAAAATATTGTTGGTCAGGCGACTGCCATTATGATTTTCCTTCCTCCATCCCACCAAACACTGAAGGGAGGCTAACTTTTGTCTAAGGATTGCCGTGGAAACTTACAGTTTGAAATGGTGCCATTTTCCTACTTTGCATCAATAGAAAATCTGTGGAGTGGGGGTTGGAGGGGGAGGTAAGTTTAAAAAAATTTCATCTCAGATGAAAATTTTTTAAAAACATGTAAAAACAAGTAAACAAAGAACTGCCACCATCACAGTCCCTACATTTTAAAGTGTGGCTGCCTGCCCGGCCAGTGGCTCCGTGGTTGAGCATTGACCCATGCACCAAGAGGTCGCCAGTTCGATTCCCAGTCAGGGCACATGCCCAGGTTGTGGGCCTGATCCCCAGTGGGGGGCATGCAGGAGGCGGCCAATTGATGTTCTCTCTCATCGATGTTTCTATCTCTCTCTCCCTCTCCCTTCCTCTCTCTCTAAAATCAATAAAGAAAATGAATGAATGAATGAATGAATGAATGAATGAATAAATAAATAAATAAATAAATAAATAAATAAATAAATAAAGTGTGGCTGCCAAATACTATTTGTTTGGACTGAGATCAGGGAGCAAACCAAGAGCTGACACATGACTATTTAAGTCAAATAGGATATAGATTTCTCCAAAACAACCTGGAAAGACATCTTTAAGCAGACATTGATGAGAACAGTGAGATACATGAGCATGGATGGGGCACTGGGGGACAGAATAATGTTGCAATAGAGAACCAGTTTGCACTGTGAAATGGAGAGAAAGCAAATTCATAGGAGATAACTCCTACCCTATAGTCTTCCGGTGAAGAGTCAGAAGTGAATTGGGTGAAAGAAATTTGCGATGAGATAAGAAAATTTCATTTTAGTTACAGTTCACTCAAAGAGAGCTTGCAAATTTTAGTATATTGCAAAAATATATAAACAATTAGTTATGTCAGAAAATGTTGGCTCTAACAAATCAGTTATTTATACAAATATAGCAAAAAGAAATACCAACTGAAAATAAAGTACCTGTACTTGGGAAAGCATGAAATATAAATGCCATTACAACTATTAGTTTTCTATATACTAAAAGGTCTGAGCTGGCGGCAGATCACATCCTCAACGTAAGGCCAGTGTAGAGAAAGGAGCATTTTATTACACCGGTGGGCTGTTACAGCGGCGGGCTTGGGGGGTACAGCTGCCCCAAATCCTCAGCCCCGAGCTTCCTTTGTTCTTTGCTTATATAGGCACAAACTACAGAAGAAAAAAACTACATTAAAAAAAAAAAACCACATTCTCTTGGCACCGCATAATTGGTGTCTAGGTTGGTACAAGTTGTCTCAGAGGTAAGGAGTCTGCTCCGGCAGAGGTCAGGGCCATCATTAATCTCTTTCTTCTCATGGTTCCTCTGAGTTTCTCAAGGCCTTCATTAACCCCTTATCTTTGGGTTTCTCAAGGCCCTTATGTTTACAGAAAGAAACTGTCAGGGTGCGTATGTGCAGTAACTGAGGGTCAGAATGGAGTTTAATTTTGTTAAAACATTATTAACCCTTTCATATACAACTCTAATTATCAGTGAAGGTTTTACTGCCACCCCATCCAAGATTTACTAATGCACATACATGCCAGGAAACTGCAATTTCTTTCTTTCATAACAGTACTTTCTATGTCACTCACTAAATGACAGAGGACAGCCCTTGTTTCACACCTACATCCTCCTTTCTCGCCGGCAGGCCGTCAGTTCTCCCTCTGGGTCCCTGACCCAGAGAAGCAGCGATGAAGGCTGGTGGCAGCGGTCCCACACCTGTTCCCACCGCAGCAGTGGTCCCAGCCCCAGCTGTTGTGCAATAATTTGACTATCACTTTTGAGCAAATGTCCCTTATTTTCTTAGAAGAAGTAAAGCATCCATGCAATTTCAAAGGATAAAATATGTACATAATTTTATTCAACATTTTATATTATGCTACAAATATGTACAATTTCAATAATAAATTAAAAATAAATGTTCATAGACACCATGTCACTCAATGCCATTTTTCTGCCTTCATGTCTAAGACTTCATCTGAGCCAGGTCCTGATCATCTTCCTGCTAGAAGAACTTGTTTTGGCGGCACGTCGGGAATGCCAAGTGTTCCGTTGCCTCTGAGCAAGGGGGAGATGTTCGTAAATGAGAGAAACGGCGAAGGGGATCGTTGCGATCAGGACGTGTTGATGAACATTTGCACAATTTGTACAAAACCCCGCAAAAATTCTTTAACATTTTTTTCCTCCAGTTCCTCACATTCTTTGCATCCAGATTCAGTTACGTTCTGCCAAATCAAGAAAGAGAAAAACGATTAGAGCGGAAAGTCTGATCTATGTCTTTCCTGGGACTATCATTTGAATCATATGGCGAGGTCTTGAGACATGAAAAGTTGGGCAAATGAATATCATATTAGGAAGAACTGGGGGATTTTATGTGGGCTTATTTTTCTTGTAGTGGATTAAGGACACAGAAAAAAAATAATAAGCCATGTCTATCTGACTATGGACTTCCTGCTTAGAGCCCTTCGGTGGTTTCCGATCAGCTACCCTAGAGTGAGTCCCTGCCTCCCAGCAGGCACACAGGCCTTCAGTGGGCTATTCCTTCCCTACTTCTCGTACCTCTCCCCTCGGCCTCCAACGTGACGCCCCAGGAGCACTGAGCTCGTGCCCGGATCCCGCACACAGGCCATGCCGTTAGATGCCTCACTGCCTTTCCTCTTCTCCGTCTGTTCGACACTTCTCGTTTCAGCTACTACCACTCACACCTAAGCTACTCAGCTCTGTCTCCACTAGGAGGCTTCTCCTGAACCCGGGAGGCCCCGTGGCTAGGCTAAATGTCCCACTGCTACCGTCTCAGAGTCCCTGGGTTAGCTTCTCCCTCGCAGCACGTCGCATGTTACATTGATGTTACGGAGTTTTCTGCTTTTTCTACCACTGTTCTCTACATTCTTCCAGAAGAGCAAGGCCTTGCGCTTTCGTTTCCCCAACGTTCAGCACAGGGCCTTGCACATAGGGTGCACACAGTCATCACTGGCTGAATCGGCCTGTTTAGGTGAACACCACAAATCATTGCGATTCAAACACAGTTTCACAGATAACTAGAACATTCCAAATGTAGCAATCATAAATACACGTTTTAGAGCTCATCTGAACCATGAAAGCTGTACCAGCAAAAATCAAAATTAGATTCTATATCCATTAAGCACTTGAAATTCAGATTCAGCGATATTTATCAAGCACGGACTCTGTGGCAGGCACTGGCATATTCCATATAATGCTGTCCCATTCAGTCCTGGAAATAATCATGTCAGATAGAAAGGCAGAGATACTAAATGACTCATCTTATTTGACATAATCAATGCAATTCTCCGCATGCAGGTACTCCTTCTGCATGTACCACACATGTCATGGTGTGGGTGACTATGAACGTACATGAAGGAGTTGACCATTGATACTGTTGTTAATTATTTGTTACATGGCTCAGTCTTTCTATCAATACGACAGAGATGACCTATCACAAGAGTATTTAAAACATGAATCTATTCATTTCATAAATATATTGAGTAACTAGTATACATCAGGCATTGTTCTGGGAGTTGGGATATAGCACCCAAAACAAACAAAAAACCCTGCCCCTTTGAGGCTGATGCTCTAGTAGGGCAAAGCAGACAAAGTTCATTAGGTAAAATACATAGTGCGTCAGAGAGTGGGATCTGCAGAGGAGGGGACACAGCATGCTGACGTGGACATGGGACTGCAACTGGAAGGTGGTGACATCACTGAGATGACATTTAAGCGAAGACTTACAGCAGCCTGGAATTCTTAGGGAAAGATCCAAGGTGTCCAGCCACACTAGCTTAGGGTCTCTGCACTGAGTTGTCCCCCCTGAACTTACTCCCCAGCGAGTATCCTTACGGCTCATTCCCTCACGTCTTTGCCAAATGTCAGCTGAGCAGGTAAACCTTCCCTGAAGGAGAGCACCTGCCTTCTTTCTGGCCATGGGACTTAGTGGATAACTGACTTATTGTTCATTTGCTTATAGATTGGTTTATTTATGCTTCCTCTCTCCATAAGAGCAGGGACTATACGTGTTTTTTCACTTCTATTTTCCTGAGGGCCTACAATGGGGCCCAAATAATATTTGCTAAATTAATCAATTATTATTATGTCTTCTTTGTTCATAAAACTTCTTTCTATCCACTTTGCTTTGGCCACTAGGGTTTTGCCATGAGAGCCACAATCCATTGTACCGCAGGGCCTTTGCATAGCTGACCTCCCAGACTACCATGGGAGTTCCCAGTATTTGCCTTCCTGGAACCCTGTACTGCTCATGTTGCCTGGGATAGTCCAAATTATTAATATCCAATACTCAAATTAATATTTATATTACTACCCTTTCAGTAAAGAAGACAGACTCTGAAGTGAAACTGCCTGGGGGGTCTGAATCCTGGCTCCCCATTTCCCCAGCTGTGTGAATTGGAGGAAGTGATCCAAGCTCGCAGTGCTCCTATTTCTTCGGCCTCAAAACAAACGAGGATGACTATTTCACAGATCCGTTGTGAGGACGACTCAGCGGATTACCGTGTAGCCCTTGAAGAATGGTGTCTGGCACAGAGTAACCACCCAATAAACATGGGTCACTATTACTCATGCCAAACCCTTCATTATGTAATTAGATAAATGTCTGTCCACTGCACCTGGTGACAAACACCTTGAGGTCAGCGACCTGACTGCTTCACCACGGTCACTCGGGCACCGGGGCACACTGCCTGGCACCATGCGGCACACATTTGCTGACTGATAAAGCCATGAGTGGGTCAGGACCGTGTGCACACGAGTGATGCTGCCACTTCTGGATGCCACTGCACTGGAGGGAACGCCCTCTCTCTCGGGAGGGTCTGCTTCTCCCGGACAGGCCAGAAACACCTGCTGTAACTGGGTGGGTATCGGGTAACTCACCCCATTAGAAGATAGACTGCTGTTTGCTAGGGTGATAAGGTTTTCTATCGTCTCTCTGATGTCCATATTATTCGACTCTTGCCAAATAACGTGTAACTCCAGGAGAAAGCACTTCATCGCTGTTACTTTGCAACTGGGCTGAAAAGAAAGTTACAAAGAACCATTTTGAAAAACAAATTATTTTCCCATTTTTCATTTTCACATTAGGGGCAACTTTGGTTTTTTAAAAAGTCAATGCAAATATTTTATAAAGAAACACAATACACCTAAAAAGTTTCACATAGGATGCAGCTTGATTTTTGGGGGCTTTCAAATCAAAACCAAAACAAACTGATGACGAGGCAATCAAGAAGGATGGTGACACTGCACCGAAGAAAGAATGAAACTGGAAAACATGGGATTCTTAGGCCACCTTTACCCACTGAGCTCATTTGTCCGTGTGAAAGGGTAACGATACTGGCCTGAGACTGAAAACTCCAGTATCAATAGCGGAAGAATTTGTAGGATCAGCTTGTACTGCTAACATGTGAAACAGTGCTAGCTGCCAATCATGCGATTCCCGCAAGTTCCAAAGTTTCAGAAGCAGACAGGATTCCAAGAAATTTATTAGAAAAGTCAAAGCGGGGTAGCCCCGGGTTGGCCAAATCAGAAAGATACCTTTTAGGTGTCACAAAAATACATTTTCCACAAGGGTTACCTTAACAAAAACCTCAACTGAAAATCAGAGGTATTTAATGACCATCTGGGGATCTGCCCGTGCCCTGCACGGTGCCTGGGACCCACAGGCTCTGAGCAGACGCCTCCTGCAGGGCGAAGCAAGCAGAAGCACACTCCTGGCGATTTTGCTTCCCAAATACATTAAATGAAAAATTCCGGAAATAAACAATTCATAGGGCAAGGCTCTATGATCCTCCTGACGTATCTTCAGAAGGTCAATAGTAGCTTAACACTAGGTCACAATGCTACCCCAGCCCCTTTGCTTCGTCCGATCACAGGCGTTGTATCATCTCACATCATCATGAGAAGAGTGAATATAGTACACGAAGATATTTGAGAGAGAGAGGCCATATTTATATAACTTTTTTTATAGTATATTGCTGTAATTGTTCTATGTTGTTATTTATTGTTGTTAATCTCTTACTGCACCTAATTTATAAAATAACATTAGCATATGTATTTAGGTATGTACAGGAAAAAACGTAGCGTATATAGAGTTCAGTACTATCCATGGCTTCAGCATCCACTGGGGTCTTGGAACGTATCATAGCCCCATGGATAAGGGGGACTAATGCATTCCTTTCCCCCCACAGCAGCTGCTCAGGATAGGAAGAGTAAATACTGTCACCAAGTTGATAATAAAATAAACAATAAATAAAATAAAATCATAAAATAAAACCACAGTTTAGTGACTTCCAAGGTAACACAGCTAGGAAGTGGCTGAGTCAGGATTTAAATCTCAACGTCAGTCTCAGCTTCTTCCTACAACCCATGAGTTGCAAGGTTGTCTTCTGTGCAAAAGAAGCAATTTCAGGATGCTCAGTGTTGGTGGTTAATTGACTGCTTTCTACTTTGAAAAAGAAATGCAAAGAAAAATGGAAAACATGCTGAAGCCAAAGGAGGGAGATGATTTCTGTGTGCACAGAACTATCCAAGTTTTTGGCTATGGCTTCTTTCCAATACTTGGAAAGTCCTGGTGGGGGCAAACCCTTCTATTTCAGGGAAGTTCTAATTGGGGAATAACAGAGAGGAGTCACTGTTCTAAACAGTACATAACATAGAGTTTGTTTTCCATGAGGTGAAGAAGTCAGGATTTGTTTCTGGACTTTAAGTAGCCAATCCAGAGGGACAGGACCAGCGGCATAACTGAAATCATTCATGCCTTAGGCAATGCCACTGTATTCACGGAACAAGTTCAAGATTATTTTTGTAAATTCTGATAGGTTTTCCGGGTTGTGTTTGTTTCTTTTCTCACAGACAGAGTAACCAGACAGAATCCTTTTCTGACAATTGTAGAGATTCATGCAAAATGTGGGCCATCAATGCATTTAAGCAATTTGTAGGAAATATGATTAAAGATGGTAATATACTACATCACTGGAAACAACTGATACGTTGGATACTTTTCAATTGAATCAGTTAACCTGATTCTTGCATTTAATCGCATCATGAGCTAATTGCATCACAAAATTATGTAATACAGTTTGTTTGACATTGATGGAAAAGGCTTTTATAGATTTTACAAAAATAGCATCTATGTAGCTCTTTGTTTCCCAAGTCCCCCAATTTCAACTATTACTCATAAAAGTTCATTGCTCATAAGAAAACACCAAAACTTAGATTTTAAAGCCATGCATATGTTAGTAAATGTATACAAATATACTTCTTAGACTTTTGAAAACTGGAAAATGTAGCGATTGAAAAAAACATCTATACTCACATGAGCATCATTTTCAGTATATAAAGTGGCATCGATATGTATAGACTGAAAAGGAAAAAATGAGATAATGTGAGAAACTGGGCACTGCTTTAGATGTTAATAATGAGAACAACTTACTGACATTAAATTAAGCTTTTTAAATCAAATTCTGTGATATAACTTTAGATTCATGTACAACTGTAAGAGAAAATACAGTGAGACGCTGTGTACCCTTCACCATCCCCCCCATGGTGATATCCTGCATAACCACAGTACAGGATCACAACCAGAAAACTACACTGATGCAATTGCCCACCTTCTTCAGGTCTCACCAGCTTTATGTGCACTAACGTGTGTGCGTGTGTGTGTACAGCTCTATGCAGTTTTTATCAGTGGTTTTGTATTTCACTCATTATATTTTTCTTTTCTGTAATTTCTATTTGGTTCCTGTTACATATTGCATTATTCTGCTAAGACTTTCTGATTTTTTTTCAGATGTTTCAAGAATCTCTGTGATTGCCTGCTGGTGCACTTTTATGATGGCTGCTTGAAAATCCTGTCTTACGTTCTGACATCTAAGCCACGTCAGTTTCAGAGTCTGTTTACTGTCTTCTCGCCCAAGCTGTGATTTTCCCGCTTCTCCATGTGATGAGTGATGTTCCACGTACTCGGGTATTTTGGCCCTTGCATTAGGAGACCCTCGTCCGATTTACATGTTCTAATGTAGCCTGCGGCCGTCTTGATTAGGTTTAGCAAGCAGGTTCTGACCTTTGTCTGTGTGCTAGGATTCCAAGGGTAGTTCAGTTTCCAGAATTTTTGTGGTGCTAATTTGGAAGAGTGGCTCACTTCGTGCCCCTGGGACTCCCCTGGTCCCTGCTGTGTCACCCACTGGGACAGAAGACGCTTCCTCAAACACACTTGTCAGCAGGCTCCTGTTCTCTGCCCCCTTCACCCAGCAGGTGACTTCAGGCTGGAGAGGGTCCTCTAGCCCACAGAACAGAGAGGCTTTCCCAGTGTCAGGCTATTGCCCTTGCAAGTGCCACACAGATATCTGCTTTCTCGAGTGGAGGAAGGGAATCTCTGGGCTGTGGTGACAGAGCTCTCCACGCTGGGCCACTCATAGACAGGGTTTAGAGATAATGAGGATCTCAAAATTGTAAGTAAAAGATTTCATTTGTGGCTTCACAAGGCTCACTAATTTCTACAAAAAATATTATTGTTTCAAGTGAGAGTGCATTAAGCCTGACAGCAAAACACAGGGACTGGCCACTGTAATTGGTACAGTAATTATACCAGATACTTTATGGAAAAATCAGTACTTACTTGAATGAGATTTTCAAATCTTTTCAAATCACTTATTACATCATGCCAGTTTGCCTCTGTTTTGGGAAGACTTGCACTGATACAGCTGAAAGCAAAACCAAAAAACAAAGCCTTTTGAATGGACGTAGTATTGTTTTTTGATAAATGCTAAAGGCAGAGGGGCAAGAACTCTTCTGATTTGGGAAAAGGTGAGTGTTATCCTTGCCTTTGCGCCTTCAACAGCCCTGCAGACGACCAGAAACACCGAACACACAGGACAACCTTGACACTTTAAGCTAACTTGGGGACAGACCAGCCTGGGTTAGAAAAATGCCTAATTTGAAGGGATAACTTGTCAAAAGAGGGTGCGACTTATTACAATGGAATAAAAACAGGACCTGACGTGCGGCAGGGTTCACTAAATGTTTTTGAACGAATTACTAGTTTTCTTTAAGTAAAGGGCCCATCGGGCTTTTAAGTCTAATAAATAGGTAAAATTCTTAATAATCGCTTTCGGGTGAGGATGCTGAGTTTCTATGTTCTTTCCAGTACATCAAGCCTGGCCTGTGCATGCGTGCACCTCATCGCTATGCTTGCAGCTGCTTATCCATCAACATCACACACTTCTGCTCGATCTAGGCGGAATACTCATGGACTTACTCATTTTGGTAAAACAGACATTTAAAATCTGGACAAAAGACACATACACTGACCACATGACAGTGGAATGATTCTTAAAGCTTCACAGAAAACAGTTGCACCCTGATGGATTTTTACAGAAGCATGAGAATCAACACCGATCTTTCTTGCGAGGAAGATTTACCTGCACAAATCTAGGGCTCCCCACACCGTGAGGTAAAGAGCAGAGTGACTCTGAGCTGAGTCAGAGCACAGAGCTACGGCTGGCTGCTTAGGCCAAGCGGCGCAGTGTGTTAGTTGCATCTAAGAAAGAAGAAAAAGGTTCACAGGCATGGACAAATATGTTTGTTAGGAGGAAAACCAAAAGGTTTAAAGAAAGAAAGAAATGCTTCCGAATGAACTGGGTTAGGGCTCGAAGGATAGCAGAAGTCAGTGCCAGGAAATAGACAGAAAAGTAACATGAGCACGTCCTAAATGTCTATTTTTTTTACTGCAAGGAAAATCATGCAGGATATTAATAAGGAATGTACTTCCAAGTGTAGTTATATACCAAGAGGTCCAATTTTTCTGCAGAATGTGAATACCCCTTTCTATACTGCTAGAATACAGAAATGCTCAGTGTTTCCTCAGAGTCTCCATTACCTCCCTCTGTAATACCCCAAATACTGGCAACGTAAGGTGTAAGCAAACCGAATGGAAACCAGTTTCACAGAGAAGATACTGAAGCATGGTGATCACGGCCACTAGCATGATGATATGCATGCCTAAAGATAAAATTACCCCAAAATGAAGACATGAATGCCAGCCTCGGTTAAAAAATGAATGTTCAGAAGTAAACACAAATAGCACTGGATGGACGTACTTCTCAAGTATGGTTTCTGAAAAATATAATCATAAAGAAAATGATTAATTTTATTTAGTTAAAAAGTGATATTTAAATTAGTAGTTTATCAGCTCTTTAAATCAAAATTGAAGAATTAATGTTCCTTATCAGAATTAACAAAACTAGAATTTATCTGTTTTGCTCCCTCCCTTCCAGTTTTGTTTCCTGTGGGCAAAATGCTTTAATATGTTTGTAACACATATGAATTTTAAGAAAATTTACCAATCTACTAATATCTCCATTAATTTTTTTATTATCCTTAATCTCCCTCTCATCCTTCTTTCATTTTTAAATAGTTCAACATATTTTATACAGCACAGATTAATAAAAAATTACTAATATAGGTTTATAGTTCTATATTAATTTCATGTAACTATATATAAATTAATTATAAAAAATATCATTTAGAGAAAAAACTGGATAGAAATGGAACCAACTGGAGATACTCTATGCCATCATGAGAACCACCATAAAATAGGTTTTCTTGGTGATTTAGAAATATCACCTATCTTGGGACTTCCCAGAGTTTTGATACTTTTGTCTGTCTCTTTCATGTTGTCAAAGCTTTAGAATTTCAGTTGACTGTCACCTTAACCACTAAGAATCTGTGATTCATTTAGTCTACGCTGAAATGATGAGTAACACCCAAACTATACAATTCACCAAGGAGTATTTAAAGAACAATAGGGTAAGATAAGTGAAATAATCCATTTACAAGACATGAAGAACATATCAAGGTTGTTGTTTTTTAAATATGTTTTCATTGATTTTAGAGAGAGTGGAAGGGAGAGGGAGAGAGAAACATCAGAAACATTGATGAGAGCGAAACATGGATCAGCTGCTTCCTGCATGCCCCCTACTGGGGATTGAGCTTACAACCTGGGCATGTGCCCCGACCGGGAATCGAACCAGCAACCTCTCGGTGCATGGAACGCTCAACCAACTGAAGCACACTGGCCAGGGCAAGGTTGCTAAAAGAGCTAAAAAAAACTATTATACAGGGTATCCCAAAAAAATGTATACAGGGTGTCTGTAGGTTCTATTACATTTTGAAATGAAATGCATTTCAATAAACACTGGTTTTATAATTATTCAAAATTGTGTATACATTTTGGGGGGACATCCTATACTTACTTTCAAAATAAGAACAATCCATGTATGAACAGACATGTGTTACAACCCAAGATCTTTAAATAGTCTTTAAAATATGTTTTTATTGATTTTTTTTTTTTTTTTAGAAAGACAGGAAAGGAAAGAGAAATAGAAACATTAATGTGAAAGAGAAACATCAATTGGCTGCCTCCTGCACACACCCTACTGGGGATGGAGCCCGCAACCCGAGCATGTGCCCTGACCGGGAATCAAACTGGGACCTCTCAGTCCATGGGACAATGTTCAGTCCACTGAGTTACACCAGCCGGGCACATGCCAAGATCTTTGAAGAAGAGTCATATTATGCCCTGGCCGGTTTGGTTCAGCAGTTAGAGCGTTGGCCTGTGGACCAGAGTCACAGGTTGGATTCTGGTCAAGGGCATGTACCTCAGTTGTGATTTGTTCCCCAGCCCTGGTTGGGGTCGTGTGGGAGGCAACCAACCGATATGTCTCTCTCACATCAATGTTTCTCTCTCTCTCTGTCTCTCTCCCTCCCTCTCCCCCTCCCACTCTATCTGAAAATAAATGGAAAAATATCCTCAGGTGAGGATTAAAAAAAAAAGAAGAGTCATATTATGAAATATCTGAGATTTAAGTGACCTTTTAGAAAAGTCCATATACAATCTTCATCTAATTATTCTTACCGAAATTCTCATTACTCAATGTCCGGGTAAATCCTTAAATATTGCAGAAGAGCTGGCTATGGCAATGGGTTTCCAGCAGCAATCCATCCAGAATAATTCCTACGATAAAATCCAGAGAAAAGTATGCTCCATTAAAAACCAAGTAAACTAGTGGGACGTGGGGGGGTGGGGTGGAGAAAAGGAAAGGAATTAGTATTTATTGAGCACCTACTTTTTCATGGGCACTCTAATCGTCCCTTAATACAGGCATCACATTTAACCCTGACAACAGTCCTATGGAGGAAGGTTAGCAGCATTTGGGAAGCTGCCCGGGCCCCACGGAAAGTAGGACAGCCAGGATTTGAGACCAGGTGTAATTATAAAGCCCAAACCCTTTCTACTATATGAAGGTCCTGAATTGGCAAATTCTAAAGTCATATTAGTGAAAAGAAGCAGCAGCTAAATGTCTGGATTCAGAAAAGCTTCTGACAATTTAATGTACAGCAGAAGTAGCTAATGCTACAGAAATGAACAGATGCTTTCAGTCTTGGCAATTGTGAAAGAGAAAACCTCAGCCCCACATGGCATCTCGTGTGCTAAAGTCCATGATAACAAACTCAGACTTAACACCTGACTTAATTACTGTTTCACATTCTCTCAGAAATATAATCTTAATCAGCCAGTGTGGAATTTTCTGCTCAACAGGAGATAATCTGCTACGTGGGCCCTCTCCATCTTCCCTAGAAAACTGAGTCAATCTGCCTGATAAGACTGCCTTCCTTCCCCCCACCCGCCAAAAAACAGATGTCCTGGTCCAAACATAATCCTTTCTCTTTTGTCCCTAGAAAGGATGCTGCCCAATGCATGAATAACTTCATAAAGCCAATTAGATCCTCACATTTATTCAGTTGAATTTTGTTCTTTAACAAAATCATGTTAACTGAAACATCATTTGAGAATTTTATAAGTAACAAGATTATATTTTTCTAACTCAGAGGTAAAGAATGTGATCACACATTTCCATATCCGACTCCATTTATTTAAAAAATTTAAAACAGACCATATAAAATATAAACAATGATTTTTTTCTCTCCTTTTAAAATAGCATGTATTTGTTGAACTCTCCCGCAAAAACAAAAATCCACTGTGTCCCTTGACATAAAGATTCACTGCAGTTAAATTCTATAAATTCAAATAAATAATTTTATTTTTCAGATGTTCCTGAAACATAAAAATGATTGCTCTTAAAATATATAACTCGTAAAAGGAAAAATCAATATTTATCTAGGTATTAAACGGATGCTATAAGAGTATAGCCAACAAGAAAGACTCCGCAACAACATATTAAACCGAATCCTTCTGTTACATAATCTAAATCACTCATTAATTAGTTTAATTAAAGCAAATTCTCCTTTTTTATTCTCATAAGCATTTTTGTTGTCTATGTCATCTCAGTGCTTCAAATTTTTTTAAATAAAACCTCAAAATTGTTTTTGTAGTTTCACCCAATGTCTCTTATATTCCCTACCTCCTTTTTCAGCTGTGCTAACCCAAGCTCCGTATTGTTCAAAAACCAGTGTTCATCAACTTGAAACTGAACAGCACGAAGGGTGACAGGACTGTTCCCAGGCCTTCGGAAGCTCCCCAAGGAGACTGCCGTCCTGGGTTTGCAGCAATGAGTCTCGGACCAGCAGGGGGTTCGGTTCTCGCCCAGCCACAGGGAACCTCCCTGCCGGCCCAACTACCTCCAGCTGGCGTGTGTCCAGGAAGGCCAAGTGCCTTACCCAGAATGCTCCAGGCAAGCATGTGGAATGAGCAGAAACGGCCTCAGAATCTCCTAACAGAATAACTATAAGGGAGACCAGTGTAGATAAAGAGGAAATTTTATAGTTTGCCATTTGGCCAAAGAACCGAGGTAGTGTTCTGGGCCGACAGCAAAGAATCAGGATTTCATGGCAGGTCTGGAAGCATTCAGTCTGCCACTTACTGGAGCCCTGGGGGCTAATTCACTAAAACTGTGTGTGTGGCCCTGGCCGGGTGGCTCAGCTGCTTGGAGCATCGTCCTGCACACCAAAAGGTTGCAGGTTTGATTCCCAGTCAGGGCACGTACCTAGGTTGTGGCTTCATCCCAGTTTGGGGCATGTACGGGAGGCATCCAATTGATGTTTCTCTCTCATATCGATGTTTCTCTCTCTTTCTCCTTCTCCTCTCTCTCCCTTCCTCTCTTTCTAGAAAAAAAAAAAAATCAATCAAAATGTGTGTTTGTGCGTGCATGTGTGTGTGTGTGCGTAATCCATGTTGATCAAAAACACCTGAAAAGGTAAAATATCCTATTTCTTTCTCTTTGGCCAGGACTCAACGTGAATTATTAATGTAATTATTATCAACTATGGTTATATTAATTAGACTAAGTATTGCTTACCTAGAGCTTTCAGGTTTACAGAATTATCAATCCTGGCAATATTGTTATGTGAGAGATATCACTCATATTTTACAGTGAAGAAATTGAGATCCTGAGAGGTTAAGTAGTTTGCTGCAGGTAAATGTCATACATGTAGCCATAAAAATGTTACCTCACCATCCAGGTTGGGGAGGGGGAGGAGGGATGCAAGGAATCCCACAGATTCCGTGCTGAGACGCGTAGGCCCCTCCCGTGGGAAGTACCTGGCCCATCACACCTGAGTAATGAAAAGCCTCTTCCCTCTGATAGTGGCAAACCAGGCCTTTCAAACTGTCTGATGCAAAACAGAACTTGAGTTCTTCCACAGCCATTCTCCGATTTGACTCTCACCAAAAACCCATCAGAGAGAAGTGGCTGAAACCAGGTTCATTACTTTACGAAAGACAAATCCAGGGAGGAAATGAACTGTCGACTTCCTTTTTGGCCCTATTTTTGGAGAACTACAGAAGCAGTGTTGACCCTTGGCATGTGAATTGCATATGGTCAGACAATGCCCTCATGATTAGCGTCTTCTGTTTGTCCTTCATTCACCTGAGTGCCTGCATCCGGGAATAAAAACATGAAGTCCCAGCCCGACCCTCAGGGAGCTCACAGAGTTTAAACAGGACGTTTTGGGGATCCTGTGACTGGGTCTCACCAGCCTTAGCAGGAAGTCACTGCCCAGGGTAACATCTGGAAGAGTGGACAGACACATCAACACGTCTGGCCAGTTCTAACAGCTTTAATTCTGGAGTGACTTGTGAAAAGAAGTGTAAATATGTTAGCTTCTAACCAATATTGTCGTTTAATCCAGTGAGAAAATACAATCTAACACATGACTGTTTTGTTTTGTTTTATTCTGCTTAATTGTTTACTTGCCTAGTCACACATGTCAAATAAATGTTAAGAGACTTAGCAACAAAAGAAGTGTTATAAGTATTAGTTTATGCGGTAGAGACATTTATCGATTCACTCTAGAACACGAAAAATGAGGGCTGAGTGTGGAGATAAAGAATGTGAGCGAGCACAGCTGTCCTTCGGTGGAAGGTAGGTCGCTGTGGTGGTGTAAGTTCTCTACTATGGTTTTGAAGTTCTCAGTTAATTAGCACTGAAAGTCATCAGCGGGAAGTGAGGACAGAGGAGACCAGAAGAAATAGCCATCGAGGTGAGAAGAATAAACTAAAAGTAGTATGGGAGGAGAGCCATTCCTATTGGAAGTCCACGGTCACGAATGGCCAGAAAGTAAGGCTCGTCGGCACGCCCGTGCGTTTTGTCCAGCCTCGCGGAGCTGCCAGGAGCAGGTGGCCTGCAACAGGTGGAAAACCGGACTTGGCCGTAGCTGTGTATGCCAGGCCAGGGCAAGCGAGAGGGAGGCAGGGGATTGTGGAGTACTTGTTAGGGAGAGGAAGGGAGCTACGTCCAGGGAATTCTATTTTCTTTTTCCTATAAAACTTCATGGAGGAACTGTTGTTGGAATCACACCTTAAAGCACGGGCAGATTTTAGGCACGAGTAAAAGGAAACAGCTCTCAGGTGGAGGAATGAGCCTCAGCGAGACCGTACACACACAGGGCAGCGTGCGTTCAGAGAAAACAGTATGAAAGTGTGGTGGGTGAGAGCGGACACGACTGTAGCCACTGTACGGAGCAGGAATTGGTAAACATTTCCTCGAAAGGGCCAGAGAGTAAGTGCGTCAGGCTCTGTAGGTCTTGCAGTCATGACGACGTGACTCTGCTGTTCCAGCGTGAAAGCAGCCACAGACGATGCATGAATGGATGGCCACGGCCATGTTCCCATGCAAAAGAGACAGTCGGTGAATCTGACCCACGGTTTGCAGTTGCAGACCTGTGACTCCCGTGGATCTCTGGATCAGCCCCATTTGAGTACAGCTGAGAATCCGGTATCTTTGACTGTCTCCGACTTGCCTGTCGCTAAGGGTGCTAGCATTTTTCAGTAATTGCTTTCAAGCTGCCTTCAATTGACACCAATATTATGAAAATGTCAAATGTAAAATTTCATGAAACAATCTGTGTTCACTAGGAAGTCTAAAACACATTATGATCTATGTTACCATGGTTACTACTGTGATTTTAAAAAAATTCATACAAATATAAGATCTGAAGTTGGGATTTAATGCTCTCATAAGGCCACACACATGTTAATAGGGTCTACAAATCTCACAGCTTATCGAAACAATGAAAATAAGCGATTAGGTAAGATGTTTCTTCTTTTAAAAATACTATTTCATACAAAGTTTATAAAATATATGTATTTTAAATATATATTTCTTAATAAAACGTTTAAGTTCTTGGGAATACTTCAAACAATACAAATTGCTTAATTATGCTGAAATGCTTCCAAAGCAAATTATAAACTTTTAAATATCTATGCTGGCAAGGACAAAGGCAGTGATAAAATTTGGATATCTTAGTTACCATTTCTACTCAGAAAACGTAATTAAATAGATGGTGTCATAAAAGGTGACTATAGAACGCCTCAGGAAGTTTGCTGTATAAGATGGAAAGTGATGATGTATATATGAGGCTAGAGGGTATATTTCTGATCACAGTTCTGTGTGGCAATATATTCATGTGCTTTAAAAAAAATTTTTATTTTAAAAATTTTATTGATTTTAGAGAGAGGAAGAGAGAGAGAGATAGAAACATCGATCAGTTTCTCCCACATGCACCCCAACTGGGGATCCAAACCCACAACCTGGGCATGTGCCCTGACCAGGAATCAAACCAGTGACCTTTTGGTGCATGGGGGCAACACTCAATCAAATGAGCCACACTGGCCAGGGCCATGCGCTTTTTTTTTTTTAATCATGAGGTACAAACATTTTTTTAAAGGTTTTGTGTGTTTTTGAAAAATGCTAGCTAGTACAGTTCTCTAGGACGGGTGTAATGGACAGCTTCCCCAGAGCAGCACGGCTGTGATGTTTTCCCTGCTGTCCAGGAACAGTCAATGAGATCTGTTCCTCCAGCCCATGTCCCAAAAGTGCTGCAATCAAAATACTTGGGAAAGCCCAGTCGGTGGGAAAGCTGAGTGGGTTGATCATCGTCCCATGGACTGAGGGGTCTCAGTTTGATTCCCGGTCAGGGCACATGCCCTGGTTGTGGGCTCCATCCCCAGTAGGGCACTGCAGGAGGCAGCTGATCGATGTGTCTCTCTCACATCGATGTTTCTATGTCTCTCTCCCTTCCTCTCTCTCCGAAAAATCAATAAAAGCACATTTTAAAAAACACTTGGGAGAGATGAAGAAATTCTTTCAGACCATAGTACAAAATGACAAAGAGTTGAAAATTATGAGATAGCTCTAGAAATTCCAACATAGTATTGAAAAGGAACTCCCAAAAGAGAAAAGAGAACAGAGGAGGAGATAATCACAGAAATGATTTTTTAAAAAATCATAGAGGTGGACAAAACACTAGCTGTCACACTGATGGGGAATAAAAGGATAAATCAAAACCATGGTAATTTTTAAATAAATTTCTTAATTCCTAAAGAAAACCATCCTAATAGCACCTATGGAGCAAAAACAAGTACTAAAAGGCTTCTGCGCAGCAAAAGAAACCAGCATCAAAATGAAAAGGGAACCCGCTCTCTGGGAAAACATATTTGCCAATGATACATCGGATAAGGGGTTAATATCCAAAATATATAGAGTACTCATACAACTCAACAAAAGGGAGACAAACAATCCAGTTAAAAAGTGGACAGAGGACCTGAATAGACACTTCTCCAAACAGGACATACAGATGACCAGGAGACATATAAAAAAATGCTCAACATCTCTGATCATCAGAGAGATGCAAATTAAAATGACTATGAGATATCACCTCACACCTGCTAGAATGGCTGCCATCAACAAATCATCAAACAAGTGCTGATGAGGGTGTGGAGAAAAGGGGACTCTAATACACTGCTGGTGGGAATGCAGGCTGGTGCAGCCACTATGGAAAACAATATGGTGTTTCCTCAAAAAATTAAAAATGGAATTGCCATTTGACCCAGTGATCGCACTTCTTGGAATATATCCTAAGAAGCTTGAAGCACCAATCAGAAAGAATATATGCACCCCAATGTTCACAGCAGCGCTATTTACAATAGCTAAGATCTGGAAATAACCCGTGTCCATCAACAGATGAGTGGATAAAAAAGCTGTGGTACATTTACACAATGGAATACTATGCAGTTGTAAGAAAGAGAGATCTCATATCCTTTGAGAGGACATGGAGGGACCTGGAGAGTATTATGCTAAGCAAAATAAGCCAGTCAGAGAAAAACAAGTACCATATGATCTCACTTATTTATGGAATATAATGAACAAAATAAGCTATCAACCAAAAGAGATCCAGAGTCATGGAAGTAGGGAACAGACTGACAAATCTTAGAAGGAGGGGTACGCATGGGAGGGGGGGAAGAGACAAACCAAAGAACTCATATGCATACATGCACAGCCAATTGACACAGACATTAGGTTGGGGAAAGCAGGAGGGGGGTGGGAGCAGGAAGGAGAGGGTCAATGGGGACAAAGGGGGAACATCTTTCAACAAGAAAAAGATATATTAAAACATAAAACATATGCATAAAGAAAAAACCAAGTACTTAAGGAAAATAATCAGAATGAATCTGATCATGGTACTTACAGGACAAATCGAACAAATCTTCAAAGTCTAAGGGAAAATGAATTTGAACCTGGAAAGCTTTTAGTATTAGAGAAAGAGGGCAAAAGAGCATTCATTCATACCAGATCTTTGAAAATGTGAGATCCACAGAATTTCTGTGAAATAATTATGTAAAAATGCTTTCCAGGAAAATAAAGGTGTTATCCAAGAAAAAAGAAAAAAAATGATATTTAAGGAAGTTTGGGGCATAAAACAAGTTAACATTTATACCTGGGTCTAAGTACTTTTTTAAAAAAAATCCTCACCCGAGGATATTTTTTCATTTATCTTCAGATATAGTGGGAGGGAAGGAGAGAGAGAGAGAAACATCGATGTGAGAGAGATACATCGACTAGTTGCCTCCCACACCACCCCAACCAGGGTGGGAGGATCGAACTGCAACTGAGGCACGTGTCCTTAACCAGAATCGAACCCGTGACTCATTGGTCCTTGGACCAGCGCTCTACCGCTGAGCCAAACTGGCCAGGGCCTAAGTACTTTTTAAAAACCTCATTCATTTATTTATTTTGCAAAAACAGTAAGATTCTTGTGGTCAGAGACCTTGTTTATCTCATTCAGTCCTGTACCTCCAACACATGAAAGCATCCGTGATACATAATAAGCACATAGTACATGTTTGTTGAATTTTATATTTAATTTGTTTATAACTACATTGCCCTCAATCTCACAACTATCAGCCTCCTATCTGCACTTGCCTCCCTATCCAGCAGGTGTCCTAGTCACTGTAATATTATCCTAAATAGCACCCTGAATTTCCCCCACATTTCATCTTTCTGCTACCTTTATTTTGCCAATTTCAAATTCCAAGCTACAAAGTATTGCTGGAAAAAAAGAAACGTGCCATTGTAATTCTTGCGATGCAACCTCTAATGGACCTTTTCTACATCCTACAGCCCTGCTCTCTCTGACATTCTCCACCACACTTTTAATATCAACTTCATTGAGGTATAATTTCAAGATAATAAAATACACCCAATTTAGGTATATGAAATGCAGAATTTTGCCAAGTGTATACATCTGTGAAGTCACCACCATCACCATGACTATAAATCATATCTAGAATCAAATTTCTTTCATGCCAGCTTGCGGTGGCTCCATCCTCAACTCCCACCACCAGGGGCAACCACTGACCTAATATCACTTTTCCAACTAGCAATGTGGAAAAAAAATCACGAGTAATCTTCCGTTGGGAAATGATGTGGGAAAAGAAAGAAGTAAACTCGTGGTCAGAGAATTCTTCTATTTGGAGAATATGCAACTCATTCATGATGATTAATTGCAGAAATCAAGAGAAAAGTTTGTTACAGGAAAAGAAAACCCTAGATATATCATTGTAATATCCAAACCAAAAGGACAAGGAAAATTTAACCTAGCTAATGGAAGGCGGTGGGAGGCAGTAAAGGACAATTACACAAAGGAAGCACAGTAAAAATCACACATAAAACAATGTGGCAGCAATCAGTCTAAACATACAAGTATATCCACCCACAGATGGAAAGATGTGATAAAAACTATCTGTTTACTAAAAGATAGACACTTAGATTGTGCTTTAAAAACAGGCAGAGAGAGGAAACTTTAAAATATACTATTTATAAGACATACAACAAAAATAAAGTGGCACAGACAAGAGTATGGAGGTTACCAAAGGGAAGGGGGGTGAGGGGGTAGTAAAAAGCAAAGGGGGTCAAATAAATGGTGAGGGAAGAAGACTTGACTTTGGTGGTAAACACACAATGCAATACACAGATGCTGTATCATAGAAATGGACATTTGAAACCTATATAATTTTATTAACCAATTGTCACCCAAATAAATTTAATACACAATTTTTAAATGGTCCTAAAAGCTTAAAAATGCAAGAACTGAAAAAGTATAGTAGTAATAATAGAATAATTAGAATTCAAATGATAAGTACTAACCAATACAAAAGATAATGCACATGTATAAAGGTTACAACCTACGACATATATTAATCATGAAACTTCATGTACCTAATAATAGAGCTTCAAATTATGTAGAGGAAAAATAAGCAGTTATTAAAGATTTTGAAACAGTTTTCAGAAATATATACATAAACAAAAATGAGAAGGTCTTGCCCAGCTGGTGTGGCTCAGTGGACTGAGAGCATCATCCCATGGACTGAGAGGTCCCGGTCAGGGCATATGCCCTGGTTTCGGGCTCAGTCCCCAGTGGGGGGGCGTGCAGGAGGCAGCCGATCAATGTTTCCCCCTCACATCAATGTTTCTACCTCTCTCTCCCTTCCTCTCTCTCCAAAAAAATCAATAAAAACATATTTAAAAATATATATGAGTAGGTCTATGGTCTGTGGAATGCAAGTAAGCTGGCCCTCAAAAAGAATTAAAAAACCACACTGGTTTGTAACATTTGTCAATTTCTGTTATGTCAATATCCTACCACACTAATTTCAAGCCAATGGTTTAACAACTGGTTCATAAAATACCTAAATATTTAACCATTATCTCTCACAAGCCAAGTAGAGCTGTCTCCAGCACACCACTGCTTGTGGTAAATTTTAAAAGATAATCAACAATGTTTTGTAGCATAAATGTATAATAGGTTAAATATAGAGAGATAGAGGAAAGCATTCTACATGACAGAAATAGCACATTAAAAAATTAACACAGAGAACATTCATTAAATGTTGTCAATAACCTAGACAAAAAATGTCTATGTACTAGCCCCGAAACAAAGTTTCAAAAAATTACAAAAATCTGAAATCATACCTGACACATTTTGTGATCACAAATCAGTATCACTACATTGGATTATTGAATTGAATAATATTGAATTAAGTAGTATCAATAATACTGAATTAACAATCAATAATAAGTTCTGGTTAGGTGGCTAAGTTGGTTGGACCCTCATCCCATACACCAAAGGCGGTGGGTTCGATTCCTGGTCAGAGCACATACCTAGGTTTCGGGTTCGATTTCTGGTCAGGACACGTATGGGAGGCAACTGATGGATGCTTCTCTCTTACATTAATGCTTTTATCTCTCTCTCTCTCAAATCAATAAATATGTCCTCAGATGAGGATTAAAAAAATCAATAATAGACTAGAAAAAAATTTAAAAATCTATTCACTTTTACATGAAAAATTATCCTTTCTAAATAATGCTAATATACAAGAGAACATCAATTTGAAAATTATACTTTGTTAAAAAAATACCTGTTGAATATGGCAAAAGCATAATCATAGAGAATTCTATAGTCTCTCATAGAATAACAAAGAAAATAGCAAAGTAATTAGTAAAGGTAAAAACAGAAGTTAATGAAGTAGAAAAAGTAATTAGTAAAATTAAGAGATGGTTCTTTGTAAAACAAATCTGATCAAAACTAAAAAGGACCGAAAGTCTCAAATTAGATATATTCAAAATAGAAAAGGGGTCATTATTAGTATAATTTTAATAAATTATATGTTCATGCAAATCACTTTGAACATTGTCTAAGAAAATAATAATCAAAATAGACTCAAGAAGATGAAAAACACCTGACTGAGGATTAGCCTAAATACAGGTAATAAAAAGACTGATTTCTTCATGGAGGTTTTACCAAACATTCAGGGAACTTATAAATCCTTCTAGTAATATAAGATTATTTTAATTCATGGGCACAAAAATCTGTTAGCAAAACTATGTAATAATATCCCAAGAAAGAAAATTATAAAGCAATTTCTTATATGAACGCAGATGCAAACTTCCAAAATAAAATATCAACAAATTTCATCACGCAGTGTGTTAACAGAAAAAAAATTAAATGACGGAGTCGGTTCTATTCTTGAAATGAAAGGATGGTGACCATCAGGAAGTGTATCGATGTATTCACTACATTAATAGATTAAAAGAGAAAAGTCATACGGTTGCCTTTGCAGACGGGAAACATTTGGACAAAATTTAGCATAAGTTCTTAAAGCAAAAAATGTGGAAATACTCTCCCACTGGTTAAAGAGTGTATAACACAGGACGCAGGGTTCCTACCTGGGGTCATTTTCACTAAGTACAGGCACAGAACGAGGAAGCCCACAATCAGGGCCGCCAGTCAGCACTAACGTGGTCACAGCTGTGTGCCTTCAAATCCTGGCTCTTTCCCCTCCAGGCGACTTCAAACATGTATATACCTCGGTTCATTTTCCCCCCAAATAAGCAAAATGGAGATGATCACTGACCGTACCTCCTATGATTATTGTGAAGATTAAATTTTACACGTACAGCATTTTAGATTGTGCACGAGGCACAAGGACTTACAACACCATCTATTAATATTACATTGGCATCTCATCAAGAATCTTTTGAGAATAATGCGGCAGGCATCATCAATGTCAGCCTCACTTTGCAAATAAAGTAAAACTCAGAGAAGGTAAGGCATTCGCCCAACATTGCACAGGCTGAGAAGGAACACACCTGGAGTTCAGTCCTGGTTCTTTCCTTCACTTCCACACTCGCCAACTATTTATTGAGCCCCTACTATGTGCCAGTCACCCTTCTTCTAAGGACACAGCACTGAAAAAACCCCAGAAAGGCCAAAAACAAATAACCGAGTAATCAGAAAGCATGGCTGACGGTGTACTCAATTACTGTGGAGAACAATAAATCCAGAGTGAGTGAAATTAATCTCTATAAGGTGACATTAAATTCAAGCACAGGCCTAAAGGAACAGAGTCAGCAAACAGTATCTGAGGAAATCGCTTTTCAGGCAGAGGCTACAGGAAATAGAAAGGCTATGAGGGACAAGGTCCAGGGGGGCTAATTCAGCCAGAAATTCAGGAGGTGAGGTCAGGGTTAGGTGGGGGAGGGTGGGGGAGGACTTGGTATTGCATTGGAAAACCCACATACAGCATGCTTGGCACAGGGAGGGGGTAACCGAGGCCCATGGAGAGCCTTGGCAGATGCACACACGCTGGCTATCTTACTGACAGCACCATGTGTGGGTGAGTGCAGGTGAGTGCGGGCTAAGGGAGATCACTGGAGGGTTGCTATAATAATCCAGGGTAATAGTAATGGAGCTGGAGGGAGATGTATATTTTGAAGGTACAGGATTTGCTGATGAATTGGATGTTAGCTGTGAAGGAAAGAAGCGTCAAGGATGACTCAAGGTTTTGGCCTGAAAAGGGGAGGTTGCCACTGATTAAAATGACAGAGGCCACAAGAGGAGCAAGTGTGAGGAAAATGTCAGGAGTCCAGTTTGGAAAAAATTAAGTTTCATGATTATTGACCAATTTCATCAAGATTTCAAGAAGAGAGCTGGATTTCAGGACAGAGATCCCAGAAAGAATCATGGAATCTCGATAATATACCAAATAAGCACTGAACCAGTACATGCAAAGGAAACTAGGGACCTCTTATCGTCACTACTCAGTTCTGTTCAGCAGACACTTACTGAGCACCTTCTGTGTGCCCGGCCCTAGGTCACACAGGTGAATAAGCAGAGTCCCTATGCTTTAGGAAAGTACAGAAACACACACAGACTCTCCTTATGTACTATAAATGCTAAGACAGTTTGGATACCCAGATTTTGAGGTTGAAAGAAAACATCCTAGAGGAGATGAGAAAAATAAATTACCTTAGAGGATGATTAAAGTTAGCCAGCCTAACGAAGGAGAAAAGGGCTTTCCAGGCAGAGGGAGAACAGCGGGCAAAGGCTCAGACGCATGAAACAACAGGAAGCGTGCGGTCCGCCCCCAGCACTCCACTTTCGGGAGCACAGAGTTGGAGAAAGGGCGTGGCAGTATCATAAGTGATGAGCGGGGTAAGTCATGGAGAGAGCCTGGCTTGACCCTGACCAGAGAATGTGTTGCTCACTGTGTCCATGAGTGCCACGGCGTGATCAAACGTGCCATTGGAAGTCAATCACCTTGACCACAGTGCAGAAGATGTATTTAAAGGAGCCAAGACAGAAGGTAGGGAAACAATTCGATTATTATTCTGGTGGTCGACATAAGGCGCTAAACTGAGAAAGTAGCAATAGAAACCGAAAAGCAGTAAAAGTACTGCTTATTGGAGTGCTACTTCCCAGTAACATTGGCAGGTCTTCTTGGCGGCCTGGGTGTTAGGGTGAGGCAGGAGGAAGAGTCCAGGATGACTCACAGGTTCATGGTTTGGAAGGTCAGGGCAGCAGGGCCACTAATTGAGACTGGACACAAGACAGGGCCGGGGTGAGGGGAAGATGACTCATCCAGTATTGGACGGCTTTAGTTGGGGAGCTCGGTAGGATATTAAAGAAATGTTCTGGCATTACAGACGGATATGCAAATCAGAAGCTCAGGAGATGGCAGGGCTGGAGAAATAATGCATTGGCTTAAAACCTTGAGTTCAGAGGAGATTAAGCTTGGAGCATGAGAAGAGGAAAGAGTAACCCTCTCCACCCTTTCTCCAGAGAATGGCTTCAGTGGAAGGCTTCTAAGTACTTCAGCTCACTGGTCGCAGCCACCGTGATCACACAGCAAGTAATTGCAGCACTTCCGTGAACGTAAGAAGCACGTTTTTCAATTTGAACATTTCTGAAATTGGGTCACATCTTATAAATGATCTCTATCCTCATCCCCAGAAGAGCTGTTGCTTCTTAAAAAATTGATGGTGTTTCAGGGCAGGTTCTCCGGAAAGGAGATTCTGACTGATTTATGCACAGGAGGTAGCTTGGAGAATGTTTGCAGAATCACTACCTGGCGGGGGGTGGGGGGTAAGAAAGCTGGACCGGGCAGAGGAAGAAGGGAGGCCACTGCAGCAGTAGGAGGGCTTCTTGGAGCTCAGGAGCCGGGGTGCCCCTCTGCAGATGTACAAGTCGGGGAGACAAGGACCTTGAGGACCTGGATCCCCTCCCCTCCCCTCCCCTCCGAGAACACTGGGGGAGGCTGCTTCTGCGCAGTGGGTGTGACCTTTGGAAAGAAGGTTTCTCTCGGAGAGGACTGTCAGCTGAATCCTCTAGCGAGCGGATCTCCCAGGAGCCGAGATAACAAATGCTTCGTTCCTGAAGGAGAACCTGGCCACAGCACGGCGTCCACCACAAACGATATTTAAGAATGAAAGAAACACAGTATTTTTATATCAGTAGGATTTTATGGTAATATGAGCATGAAGTATTAAACACAAATTTTGTCTGGTGCAACTCATTTAAAAATCCACTTCAGTAAAAGATTAGGTCATCTGAAGTCCTACCCTCCTTGTTTGGGATAAAGTAAAGAGAATGAATTATACCTAAAAATTAAAAAACAAAACAAAAAGTATATGAGATCACAAAAGATATTCACTGTTGCCCGGCCAGTGTGGCTCAGTGGTTGAGCATCGACCCATGCACCAAGAGGTCACCAGTTCAATTCCCTGTCAGGGCACGTGCCCAGGTTGTGGGCCAAATCCCCAGTGGGGGGCATGCAGGAGGCGGCCAATCGATGTTCTCTCTCATCGAGGTTTCTTTTTTTTTTTTTTTTATCCTCACCGGAGGACATTTTCTCATTTTTTGTTCAGATAGAGTGGGAGGGAGAGAGAGGAAGAGAGAGAGAGAGAGAAACATCGACGTGAAAGGGACACATCGAGTGGCTGCCACCCGCACGACCAACCAGGGCCGGGGACAAACTGCAACCGAAGTACATGCCCTTAGCGGGAACCCAACCCGGGTCTCTCTGGACACAGGCCGATGCTCCAACTGCTGAGCCAAACTGGCCAGGGCTCATCGAGGTTTCTATCTCTCTCTCCTCTCCCTTCCTCTCTAAAAATCAATAAAGAAAAAAAATGTTTTTTAGAACAAAAATACTCACTGCAAAATTCCTAGGAATTTACTGAAAATTATTTGGCAGTGAGAGAGTACAATGATGGTAAGTGCTAACTTACGGAGCACTTAGAACAAGAGGCAGATTGAACACAGAATGGGTGGGGTTCCAATGCCTGTACACTGCATTGCTCTAGCGGGGAAGCAACTGCCCTAGCCCTGGGGAGTTGGGGTACACGGAGGGTGTCCCAGAGGGTAGTCACCTTCTACCTCCTAGAAGTCATCCAGGGGTCATGGCAGGAACTACCAGCAGGCAGGCTGTAGGCACTTTCTTCCACCTGTTTGAACTCCAATGACAATCTAACCCCAAAAGACCTCATGGAGTGTCTGGACCTTCTGTGTGACACCAAAGATGTGAATACCATGTATCAGGGCCACTGTATCCAAGGCTCCCAGTCACTTCACCCTCAACCTTCACTGCAAGACCTTCCCACAGGGGCGGGGAGTCAACACGGCAGTGAGGACTCGCCCAGCTGGAGCCACTTCGGAGGCACAGGCCTCTCTGAGATCATGCCACGTGACAGCCGAAAGCTGGATTCTCCCAGACTTCCCTCCAAACCAGAGCCGCCTGAACGTGAAGCTCTAGGGGAAGGTAGAGACTGTTACGTCTGGTAATGCATGATGAAGGTAAATGAATACTTCCTAAACCATTAATAATAAAACACAGATTTCAATCTACTTTAGTAGAGAAAATAATACATTTTCTTTCCACTTTCTCTATAGAGAATATTAAAAATCAGTATCACCCTGGCCGGTTTGGCTCAGCGGTTAGAGTGTCGGTCCACGGACCAAAGAGTCACGGGTTCGAGTCCGGTCAAGGGCACATAACTCTGTTGCAGTTTGATCTCTGGCCCCGGTCAGGGTTGCGCAGGAGGCAACCAATTGATATATCTCTCTCACATCAATGTTTCTCTCTCTCTCTGTCTCCCTCCCTTCCTCCCACTCTGTCTGAAGATAAATGGAAAAATAGCTTCAGGTGAGGATTAAAAAAAAAATCAGTATCACATAAAAAAGGAAATACGAGTGCATGCGGACAAAAATTTGTAGGAAATAAAGTGTATACAGATGAATCAGGACGTTTATTAATCATGATGATAATATTTTGTGATGTATTGGTATTTTTCAGTTATTTTGTTCCTGTAATTTCTTTTCCTAATCTCATTAAGCCTTATAAAATATTCTCGTTGACGAATTTTGTATTCATAATTTAATATTCTTTTTCTTAAAGAGGGCCAGGCACTATACAAGCTTGAGGCCCCACAAACCTGGACTCTCCCTAATGTATGAGACACTTCCAAGCACTTCATTAACTTAATCGGGTGAATTTATGAGGTAGTCATCGTCATTATTTTACTTTCAGAGGAGGAAGTTGAAGGCAAAGAGTTTAAGAAACTTGCCCACAGTAGCTCACTGAACATAAGGTAGTGTCAAGATTTGAACCCGCCGCCTGTGCTGTGCTGAAACAGACAACTTACAGGTTACTTTGATGCACTTTGATTCGCATCCTTCACATTTACTAAGCTCCCTTTGGTTACAGAAATGTGTCAGGTGCTGGATAATGTCGGGTGGATTTGAGATAGCTCCTGCCCCCACAAAGCACAGAAACTAATGAGGAGACCCAAAATGCCGTAACGGAAAGCATAATGAAATACAAAGATATTAAAAAGGCTACGAATCAATAAAGGAGAAACAGTGAATGGAACATTCTGATCTGCCAAGTGACAAGTGTGTGAGCGGTGACACGAACACCTGCTGTCTTCCTCCCCTTCATGGAACACTGGGGAGCGAATGCCATAACACGCTACCATTTTAACTCAAGATAAGTGGATATTTGGGGGGCAACACATTTTAAAAGTTTCATTTCAGGACTAATAAACAGATGTTTTCTGAACACCCATGACGTGACTGGCATTTTAACAGGCATTAGGTGATCTAATCAAGAAAAAACAAATTTTATAACGGAGAAGAAAAACTGAGATCCCATAATTTATCTTCTTTTTTCCATGAGGAAGCTGGAGTCGTAAGATACATTAGCATATGCTCCAAGGGTGATTTTTTTCAGGAAGCCTTTCCTTAAATGATCACAGTCAGGTATCTCACCTTTTCCAAACCCAGCCTAGGATACTGTTGTTCTTTGGTGGCTCTTGCTCGTTCATTGGGTACTTGTTTTATACATACTGAGATCATGAGCTTTTTAACCTTTTATTTTCATGATCAATGACACCTTTAACATCTAAAAGCTATTCACATCTCTTCAGAAGAAAATGCATATAAGCACATGTCCAAAAATTTAGATAAAATCATCTCAAGCTAAAACATTCACTCCCCTAGAAGTCTCAGGATCTCAGGTTAAGGCTCTTCTAGATTGTTGGAGCCATGAAATAATTTTTCAATGCATGTCATTAACAAATATACATAAAATACGTTTATCTGTGTATCTCCTATGCTGTCTAACATTGTAATAATCTTGAGAGAAGCTTCATAAATATCTTGTTTGAATTACCCCAAAATTAAGTTGCAGCCAAAAGAAGACACAGAAGCAGCCTCCTAACTCCCTGCCAGGTCGTGTCTTACACTATCACAACCTCTCCTTAAAAAAACAAACAACCCATATAATTGCCATTATGAGCTCAGCTTTATCGAGGAGGGAAAATCAACATTAAAATACAGTCTCCAAGTATAAAATACATATCCAAGTATAATTACTTGGATATGACTATACAGGCAATAAAAACTCATGTTTGGGAAAGGACAGCACCTGTACCATACAAGGTACTCAGTAAATAGTTGTGGAGTGGTTGTGAATACATGAATAAATGAATAATAAATAAGAATGGATACATGCTGCTGCAGACGGAGAAGGCTTTGGATGGGGAGGCAATTGAAGGTTAATACTAAAGACTGAATAAAATTTGAATCCGAAGTAGGAGCATATTCCAGTTAATAAAGACCCCCGCATAAATAATACCATCTGAGTATGAGAAAACCTAAGAGGCACACTAGACTGTAAAGCACTGAGAGAAAATGCACTTGAATAGGCAGGTTGGGTGGATTGCACGTGACCTTCAGAGTCAAGCTGAGGAATCTGATTTGATTTTCTGGGCAATGGAATACAACTCTAGACACTTAGTGAGGTAACCGAACAGTTGTACATGACAAGAATTCGTAATTAAATGCATAACCAAAGAGAAAAAAATCACAAATCGTTTTTTAACATCAGCTAGTGTACATACTCAGACCCGTTATTTATTTACTAAATAAACTATTACCCTAATCTGTTAAATAGTCCTTCTATTTCCATAACTTAGTTTATGATTCTTGGTCATCAACTCTCATCCTTTTTACAGGAAAGACTGTCGATTCTTCAAGAGCGAGAGCTTGTAGTTGATTGCACAATGCGCCCTTGTGTCAACTACGAGCTGGACAGGTACAGAATTGGGTCCCAATGAGTTGAGATACTACATGAAATTTCCCAGCCTCCCCAGCACATCTGCCCCAATAGGAGCTTCTATCTGTATTGTGGCACTCTTTGTCACTGTTGTTTCCTCAGCTGTATTTTCAAAAACAAAACAAAACTGCTTTATCAAGTATTCATACTGTTTCTGCATTTTGATCGGCTGGTCATTCTTCAATCTCTGAACAAATCCATTCACAGTATGTTTGGGTTATAACCCCATTTAGAACTTGAACTCGAACTCTAGATAAAAGTGAGAAGTGAGCCATGCTTTTGTTTTATCCCCAGAAAATCTGTACCCTCGCCCCCTGCAGCCTAAAGCTTTCTTCTTCTTCCCCTCAGCATCACCTTCTCCACCTTCAAACAAATATCATACTAATGACTGATATAAAAGTGAATTTCGAATGCTGTCTTAATACACAGACAAGAGAAAGGTGAGCCAGAAGCTATTAAACAATTTGTTCCAGATTGCCACAGTTAGTAGAACAACCCAGAGGAGATATCAAGTTCCAGATTCTTTCTATGACACCATACAGTTACTTTCTGTAACTGCTAGGGAGCTTTCCGATGTTGGCTTTCCAGTGTGTGTGTGTGTGTGTGTGTGTGTGTGTGTACACGTGTTCACACGCACGAGCACGTCTGCTGCTGCAGAGAATGAGAGCAAAAATACTCTGCTCTTACAGAGCTTACATATTCTTAAACGTGATGACAGGTGATCTGGGCGGGTTGCAAACATGCAGAGGTAAAATAACACTAACTTTCTGATCGAAACGTCTAGCGAGTACCTTATACTTTAGGTAGTTTTCTTCAAAAGTTTGATGAGAAAAAATATGTAACTAGATGAAACTAATTTTCTTTGTGAAATTTGATTATCAAAGCTTTCCAAGGTTAGTCATCCAGTTTTCCTAGTGTTCGCTTTTTCTTTGAACAAGCATGAGTCCTAGTTTAAGAAGAGGGAGATAGAAATAAGGAGAACACAGCTGGATATTAATGTATTCATCATTTGCATGGGAAGATAGTTAAACTTGTCTTTGTTGTTCACTCTGAACAAATGTTGAGAAGATCCTGCGGTTCGGCAAAAAGGATTTCTGAAGGAGGAGAGGCAGACGATAAAACGACGCCTGACAATCTATGGTGGAGTACTCCAGTTCAAACGTGGGACCGAATGTTGACTGTTACCCCAAAAAAACCGAACAACTGGCTAGAAACATCACATCTCAGCAGAAATGTGACTTCAACACGAGCTATAAAGTTTGTGAACTAAATTGCAACCCACAGCCTGCATGATGCCAAAAGAAAAACAATGATTCTTGGCCTCAGAAACAACAAAATGGGTTGCTTAATGCCTGGGAGTCATGTACAACCCAAGGAGAGAATAAGCTTTCTGCACTAAAAACCCCCTCTATCAAGCCGATTGATGACTTCACCTGAGCACCTGCAGAGATTCTGTGGGTTGTCACCTGAAGAGAAAGAAAGTCCTATCACAGGGCAACAAAGTCATGCAGAGTAATTGCCTTTTGGGGTGGGGGAGGAGTACATGCTTCCCTGCCCCCAAGTTTCCAGTAGAAAGATATAAAACATAAATTGAATGGGAATTAAAATATGTTAAGAATCCTGTTATTTCACTTTGATTCCCTGGGACACCCATTATCAAGCTAAGAACTGAATATCTACATCAAATAAACACCATTAGCAGAAAAGAAGATCAAAGAAAACTCTGTCCCCACTCAGAGCATTTCAGCATCTGGCCACCGTGGCCACGAAGGCACCGAGAAACAGCTGTCCGGACTGGACTTCCACTTAGCCTTTTCTTTGTTTCTTTTTAAAGAAAAATGTGAAGAAATATCTGTATAGTTTAGACTCCACCTTGGATGCTGAGCAACCTGTTTCCAGGGAAAGCAAAAGATTACGAAGACTTTTATTCCCCTTCTAAAACTGTCTCCTCCTCCTTCTTTTCGCTCAGGTTAATTAAACATGCAACTCATGAGAAAAAATAAAGGAAGGAAAGAAATCGTGTTTCCCAGCACATCTCACGGAAGTGTTCAGAGTAACGATCAAAAGATGTTCTGGGGGGCCCTGGCTGGGTGGCTCAGCTGGTTGGAGCATCGTCCTGTGCACCAAAATGTCGTGGATTAGATTCCCGGTCAGGGCACATACCTAGGTTACAGTTCCATCCCTCGTCAGGGTGTATACGGGAGGCAACTGATCAATGTTTCTCTCACATCCATGCTCCTCTCTCTCTCTCTTTCTCTCTCTCTCTCTGGCTCAAAAGAAAATCAATAGAAACATATCCTCAAGTGATGATTAGAAAGAAAGAGGTGCTCTGGGGAAGAAGGAAAATGTACAATAATGGAAGACAGGCACTCTCAGGCCCTGCTTAGCTAACGTGAGACAACATCAACCAGTCACAAAATTACAGGGAGCGTGTCGCTGTGCATCAGCTGAACTGAATGTCCAAGACGCCAACCAGCGAAGATAAGACCAGGCTGACATGGCCACAAAATGCAAGTAGAAGACAAAGAAGTTTTAATAAGGAAGAATTGGCATTGAACTATACTCATTTCAGAAAAAAAATATCTCCCCCAAATGTTCATTTAATACTTACTGAGGACTCCCAAGCAGGAAGCACTTCTTCGGAGCTCTGTCTAAAGTAATAAAATAGGTGAATGACTGAACATAAATGCTACATGGTGTTGACAATGCAGATAGCCAGGGACAACACCCACAGAGCTCGGTTCTGATGTACAGCTGGGATGGGCTGGACAAGGCAGTCGAAGGAAGGCTGGTGGGAGAGATGTTCTGTAAGAAGAAAGTGGTAAGATAAAGAATGTGGCCAACTCTGGCTGGTTTGGCTCTGCAGTTAGAGCGTCGGCCCTTGGACCAGAGAGTCTTGGGTTTGATTCTGGTCAAGGGCATGTACCTCTGTTGTGATTCAGTCCCCAGACCTGGTCGGAGTCGTGCGGGAGGCAGCCAGTCAATGTGTCTCTTTCACATCGATGTTTCTCTCTCTCTCCCTCCCACTCTGTCTGAAGATAAATGGAAAAGTGTCCTTGGGTGAGGATTAAAAAAAAAAAAAGAAAAAGAATGTGGCCAAAAGATACACCGGGCATACATACACAGCTCTGAGTTAAAACTAACGATCCAGTTCTGAGCTTTCAATAGCACGGAGGGCAGCAACTCATAAAGACAATTTCCGATCAAGTTTTAGGGGACTTTCCTTTATCACCAAGACATAAAGTCATCTCCACGAAAGACGCTTTACAACAAAACTTTCCATCAAGTGTTCGGAAGAAACAGAACCATCTGACAAGTCTCTGATATTCAAACAACAAAATAATAAAAACAGTAATACAATATTCATTCAATAGAATGAAGCACATAAAACACAGGAGATGGCTCAGTTCTGGACATGGTACTGGTGGCATTAGGCTGCCTGCCTCTAATACTTCTAGTCACACACTCCCTCCAGCTATAATAAAATACTGCTACCCAGCTAGAAAATCAACACATTGGCTTCCAAAGCACATGGCCTCGGTAGTTTTCCTACAAGAATCCTACAGCTTTATGAAGCCACGTACTGACAGAATGGCAGTGTTAAGAGAAGATAAAACCAAAAGAAAAACAGATCAACATCTGTTTCCCCTTGTGCGAAGGCATCATTGCAAACGTATAGTACTAGAGGTTCTTGCATAGTGAAAATTCTGTTTGTTCTTTACATACTGAACAGCATCACGAAGAGTTTTGTTCTGTTCCGGTTGCTATTTTCCCAACTTTATTACCAGAAAAATCATTCCCGATGTTCATGTTGCCCATAATATCCTCCCTTCCAGAGAGAGAAGTCGTAGCTCAGACCCCATTTCTAATTTAACTGTTCAGTTCATTTTCTTTAACACTTTAAAACATCATATGGATGCCCCGACTTGTCACAACTGGGCCATCAGTTTTGAGGAGAACCCATCAGAATGACAACACCAGTGTCTCATATTGCATATTTCACAAAGACAGAAAAATTCAACCAGTCTGGCCACAGTCCGCCATCGTGATGCCTGTGTTTTAATACTTTGGTCATGTATCCTAGATAGCAGAAACAGCAATGAGTCGTTAAAGTAAGAACAACCATGCATAAATGGTGAGCAAAGAGCGTTCAAATACTGTAAAAGACATTTCTGGTAAAACAAGAGAAAAAGGAAAAAAAATGAGAAGTTTATTTGAGAAGAGCAGAGTGAGCAAAAAATTGTGACCCATGAAAGAGTTTTATTTTGTAAAGATAGAGAAATAATCCTATAGCTTAAGTATGATAAGCCCCAGCATATTCCAATCAATTTTACGATAATATTCACACACAATGTACAAAATTTTCATATATCTTTATGAGATCCAACAAACAAGTTTCTAAGCAGTGAAGCTGAAATAAATTAAATATTAAATATAAACAAATTAAATATAAATACTTTATAAGTTAAACATAAATAAAATAAATAAAACTTGGAAACTAACCAAAGTATGTCAAACGTGTTAAAATCATGGAATTTTGGAACTGCTTATTTTATAGTCGGAGACGATGAGTTTCAGAGATGTGCAGTGACTCGTCCCAAATGACTGAGTTATGGAGTAAGCCAGGACTGGCTTTTGTTTCACACGCAAAGCAAACTGTTCCTAATACAACTGAGCTGGTTATATCTGTGATACTCTGTCTGACCCGGTATGTCATGGGGAAAAAGAAGATTCCTATCACTGTCTTAAGGAAGAGAAAAAAGAGGATTCAAAAGCTGCTAACAACAAAAACAACAAAATCAATAGTTCTTTCAAAAACAAAATTAAATACTCAGCAGCCTAAGAAACATATGTCACATACATGCTTAACGTTATTTAAAGTCAACCAAATGACATTTAGCCGTTTTTTCGTCATTGTGTGCACCAGATCAAATGTTCTGCTTGGGAGAAGCCCACCTGGTCTGTAGTTAACGGTGACTTTCTACGATCAAGAATGGGACTTTTCTTGATTGACTTTAGATCTTTAACAGTTCCCTGAGCACATTCCCTTAGTCAGCCGTCTCTGAAAAGTGTTTAAATAAGGAGAAAAGCGATGATTGACCTCCCATTTCCCAAAGAAACTGAAATGAGCATGACTCTCAGTTAACCACGTTTTTAAGGTGTGTTCATAAAACAAGCAGAGGGGAGAGACAGGGTGCAAAGGACAAATCAAGGCTTGAAATAAAATAGGGAGCACTAACCTGACTTCAGTACAGTTCACAGAAGTACGTAAGGTTTCACTCACATGTGGAATTTAATGAGCAGACTGAACTACCAAGGAAAACAGAGACAGGCTCATAGATGGAGTGGGCGCACAGCCCTGGTGGGTGGGTGGGGGTGCTGGGGTGGGCAGAGGGATTGAGCAAAAAGGAAAAATAGAGAGAACTCATGGAAGTGGACAACAGTGCGGCGATTGTGGGGGTGGGGCATAGCAAAGGCCAGAGGATTAGGAACTGCATTGTATTTTCAAGAAAATCAAAGCCATCGGCTGTAGCTACAGACTACAGTCAACCTATGTAATTGCCTAGAAACTGAAAGAGTTTTACTTTGTTATCACTGCTTTATGTTTGTTTTGTTTTTTTAAATCAGGCAACACCAAACCTTAAGTGGCTAGGAGTGTTCCCTCTTATAATGTATTAAGTCTACTCTTCAATCTAGATCCTGGGAATATTGGTCAATGGGAAATTCTTGCTACTCACAAATGTTTGAAATCCCTTATTCTGAGCAAATATGTTTGTGCTTCTGCTTTGTCATATACACCCTCCAGATCTTGTGGGACAGTATGTAAGTTATAAAGTCACTGAGATTACAAATCAACAAAGATCGATTAATGCCACAACATAATATTTTGTTGTGAGATCATTGGAAAAGAAAGGGGACTAACCAGTTAGAAATGGCATTGAAGCTACTAGATTGAAACAAAAAAGAAAACAGAAAAGCCCCAGTTATGCACTGAGATAAAAGGAAAACGAGATGAAAATATACGTATCTTTGTGTCATGAAGGGGAAAAAGTGACAGCTATTAAGAGACAATTTATTCCTTATTGCGAAACCACTGGGAACAGTGTTATGATCTATGAGACTTTAAAACTCTGCAACTAGTCCATTTTCTCATACAGACAGACAGACAGATACTTGGCACAAAACAGTGGTTAGAAGTTGTTGCAATATTTCTGTAACTATAAACAACTACAGATTTAAAATGACTATGAACTATATAGAAGGCCTTAAACTATACCTTATTTCATAGTATCAGTTGCTAGTAATGATTACTGAAATACAAAAAATAAAAAAAATACAATAGCCATTGTATATAGAAAAACATTTACAATTATCACTTTACCCTATTCTACTGATGCTCTGTCTTCAAATACATAGAAGATGATTTTTAGTATAAATGATTATAGTAAAAGAATCACTGCTAACAAATACTATTTAGTTACTGCTCTGAGCTACTTCCATATTAACTAATTTTTTCATGGCAACTCTATAACAAAGGTCCTGCCATTATCTGCATTTTAAAGATGAGAAATCCGAGGAACAGAGAAAGGCTATACCTTGCCCAGAGGTACACAGCGAGAACGTGGCAGCCTCAGGACGGGGACCTGGCGGCCTGGCTGGCATCCATGTGTCTACCACTGCACTGCGATCCTCAGAACTAAACCAGTGTCACCTCGTGCTTGGAAAATCCCCACTGCCCTGCTTTCCTGAGACTCCTCCCTTGGAAATGAAACTTGGTCTGTGGGGTTTCTCCCAGGGTAGAGTGAGCACACCATCTCTCTGAAGGCTAGGAGCAGGCTGCCCTCGGGATAAAAGAGATGTGATAAGTAGATGTTTCAGCGGCAGAGTGGGAAGGCTGAGAGAAGCAGGTGGAAGAAGACAGGTGCGTGAGCCACCCTCCCCGCAAGGGGTGATGCCCTCCCGAGGAGGCTGACAGCTCTCTGGGGGCAGCCTTCGTGTTGCCCCTTACCTCCCCACCCTCTTGGGATTACTGATGATACAACAGGCGGGGAAGCCAGGCGCAAAATCCAGCCAAAACAAAGGTGAGAAATAGTTACATGGAAAGGACTGAGTGAACACACCCAAGCTTCCTCTCTGGAAGGGATCCAGAAGTTTCTGCCACAGCCCAGAGGAAGTATGGAAGAGGCTGGAGAGAGAGCCAGAGGCCTGCACGGCTGAGCAGCTGAGCTCAGCGCAACAGAGACACCTTGAAAGCATGACCCGGTGAGGCAGACAGAGGCTCAGCTATGCTCCCAAAGGCCCTGATTCTAAAGACAGGATCGCTTACCAAGGATGTGCCTATGTTTTCCAGCATGTGTGGCATTCAAGGTGATCTCTATCACCAACCCAGTCATTTAACAAGTGTTCATGACATTATCCAGCGATTGAACCCCAATTATGAAATATGTATTAATAAAAAGTAGTCATACATCCTGTATACCTCTTTAATGCACAAATGATATTTCTGTAAAGTGAATTTTACTAACAATGACAGTAGACAAAGCTTAACGTCCCATATAAAAAATGTTAACAATGTCAGGTTACAGTTCCACAGAACATTTAGATAACCTGTTGTATCAGAAAATTAAAATTGAGGATTAAATAAATAACCTTACTAATGACAGATGGCAATAGTGGGGTTCGTGCTTTTATGTGTAGGTGACTAACCCTCATAGTCTTTTCACAACTTTCTAAATACTATGTAGAGACAACACACATACACCACGCTCGGGGGCACCGTGTTGAGGGGATGAGCTGGGCAGAGAGGGTCAAGTGCCCACCGCTGCACAGAGCAGACTGGTGGTTGCCAGAGGCAGGGGGCAGGGCGAAGAGGTCAAAGGGTAAAAATAAAATTAAAACAACAATTTACAAAACCCAAACAATCAAAAGAGGTGTCACAAAATCCATGCACAAAAAGTCCTCGAGCATATGTTATATACCCTTTAACGAGTTTAGTTAGCTGGTTTCTTAACCCACAACAAGTTACGAGCAAAAACAATGGCCAGACCCTCTGCACGCTCGGGCCTGGCAGTACTTACTTACCAGGGCCCCAAGCAGTTCACGGCGCGTGATTCCCTCGTATCACAGTTTTCATCCATCCTCCACCACAGTGGAATTGCATTTCAAACTTTGTACATGAGGTCAGCGGTTAATTAGGAACCGCTCTATAGAAAAGAAACGAAGCCAGCTTTTCCGGACAGCCACTATTATCTGAAGCAAAGGCTATTGATCCGTCTTGAGCCCTGTCAAGTGACACAGAGTACCCAGTAGTCCTTGGGTCTATTAACTTCGATGACATGTCACTTTAAGCATTTTATTCTGTGTCCCACTGACTGTTCTCAACCCGTCACATTGTTCCTTGAACCTTAGTCCAAACCACCATCCAATTCCACTTGGACTACTTTCTAACTGCTCTCTTCACTACCCAAGAGCACCCCTGCCCCAAATTTGTTCTTCTTGGCCTAAAGATGTTGGTAAAACATAGATTGTATCATGTCTCTCCCCTGCTTAAAAATCCTCTAGAAGTTTCTTGTTGCCCTTAGGATTGAGTCCAAAATAATACTTGGAATAACCTCTAAGGCAATATATGATCTAGTTCCTGCCTACTTCTCCAAACTCATTACACTCCTCACTCTGCCTTTCTCTCTGATACCTCTCTTCCCTGGCCTTAAAAAAAAAAAAAATCTATCTCTGTGTGTGTGTGTGGTGTGTGTACACCATTACATGACAGAAAATAAACACACTCCACACCCTTTCCCATTATAACTAAAAAACCCAAAGAGTTTAAAAAATTAGTATGTGATTAAACTCTACCCTTTCTCTCTATAACTGAATAAATACAGCCCTGAAAAGCAGAAAATAAACGTGTTTCCTGCTCTTGCTGACTGGACAAGGCAAACCCACTTCATAAAAAGGAGAGTGGCATATTGGGAAGAAAAAGAATAGGGTGTGAATTGAACCATAGGTGCTCAAATGCAGGTAAACAGATGCATGCTCTTAAAAAGATAAGCCCCTGTTTTCTGGTTGGTGTCAGACTTGCTTTGCTCAAATTCTTTTGTCTCAGGTCGTTCCACAGATAAATCGTGCCATCATCTGAATAGATAATAAAAATAGATATTGCTTATTAAGTGTCTATTATAATCCAAAGGCCATGCATGAAAGGTTAAAGGCTTAGCTCACTGTTGTTTATAGAACCTCTCTGAGGCAGGAATGACTGACTGCTATGTCCATCTGACAAACCATGAAATTGATCATAGTGCTACTAGGCGGCAGAGCGTCCCGTCAGCCCCATGTCTCGGACACCGTGCCAACTCTGCCCTAAAATGCATTTGACGAAAGTCAGCACCCGTTCTTTTAAAAAATAATAATACATTCTTAATCAAAGGAATAGAATAATAACTGCTTAAGATCATCAAATCTCCCTTAAGCTAATACCACCTTTAAGCCTACTAGCAAATCACTGTAGGTATTCCTATTGTATTCAGGAATAAGAATACGATACCCTGGTGATATTCTTTAGCACTTTCCTCGAATTTCTGATTAACACAAATAATGGCAGAAAAACAGAAACTATAGTTATAATTATTCAAAACGATAAAACCACTACTGCTATATTCTACAATTAGTTAATTAACTAAGCGAAGCCAATTAGACGAGGCATCATAAGAACTAAAATAGCAAGTTCTATGAGATGGTTTGGAACAAACTAAATGACAAATAAAAATTAAATAACCAAAAATTATCATATTCATCATCCTACATTTTAGTAATATGTAGAAAAAAATTATCTAGTCCATGTGAATGACAACATTATATAATCAGAAGGAATATAGGGAATGTACTGAATTTACAACAAATTCAATTAAACCAGATAATTAACTAATTTGAGAAGTATACTTTATTCCTGAATAAAAACACTCACTATATACTACAGAGATATTATTTTTCCAAATTTTGAATTAGAGAAAGTGGAAGAGAGAAAGGGAAGGAGAGAGAGAGAGAAAAAAAAAAGAACATTGCTGTGAGAGAGACATATCAATTGGTTTGAGTCCTGCACAACCCCGACTGGGGGCCAGGGATGGAACCTGCAAGCCAGGTACGTGCCCTTGACTGCAATCGAACCCAAGGCCCTCAGTCAGAGGGTGGATATAAACCACTGAGCCAAACCAGACAGACAACCATTTTCATTAGTTCCTGTGGGTCCTTGAAAATGTCCTTATGAAATGCAAGCAAATTTAGAAGTATATGCTTATAATCCCATAGTCCTTATATAAAATCAAATAACTAGTATTTTATAGGAGGTTAAATATTTTTATGAGTTGAAATACTATTTGTGTTTCTTTTCATGTAAACTTTCCTTTCATGATCTTTGCCAATTGTTCTATTGCTTGTACTTCCCCACACCCCGACAATTTGTTACATATTAAAGAGAAAATTCTTGGTAATTTGAGAGGCAAATTTTTTTTCCCCCAATTTATCATTCTCCTTTAGAATCTCCCAAGAATAGCTGGGGTTTTTTTTTGGTTTTGTTTTTATTTGTTTTTGCCACCCAAAGGATTTTTTTAATGAGTCAGATTTATCTCTTTTTCTCTCTTTTAGATGCTGATATTGGATAATAAAAAATTTTTCAGATTCTTTGGGGTTTTCTAATTATTTAGTCATCTACAAATAACAGTTTTACTTTCACCTTTCGAAATGTATCCTCAAATTTATTTCCCTTGTCTAGCTTTGTTGACTAATAACTCTGGCAGAGCAATGCTGGTAGGGGTGAGAACTGTGCACCCTTATTTCGCTTCTAGTTATAGCAGAGACAGCAGAAATGCCCCTAGCATTTTGACATTATTTATAATGCTGTATCTGGGCTCAGATGTGTGTGAATGTGTGTGTTAGTGCATAAATAGTCTCTCAGTTTTCCAAGGTTATAAAATGTTTAACTCTTACTTTATTGAGCTGTCCTTTTCTAAAACAAAACAAACAACAACAAAAAACCCAGAATGGCTGTTGAATTTCGTCAAATGACTAGTCAGCATCTATAGAGATTAAGATATGCTTTTCCCCCCTTACATCAATGAATATAATGAATTACTCTAATGGAGTTCATGATCTTTCATTCGTGGAATGAACCCTACTTTATCATGACATATTACTCCTTTAATGGTTGCTGGATCGATCACTCAATGGTAGCAATACCTAATAAGTGTTTATCCCTAAGACTGTCAATAAGTTTCTTGAGTTTGGGGAATTCTTAATTAAAATTCTAGGAAACAGAGTAGTTTCAAGGAAGAAGATGAAGTTAGAGGATAAGTTTTACTTTGTAGGGAATTATAAGAAAAAGAGCATGATTTTCATACTTTCTCTTTCAATTTATATTTACTTGACTGTTTTCTGATGCCAGAAATGATTGCCCAAGACAGAAATCACCTTTTTCCTCTTAAGAGTCTTGTAAAGGGTTTCAGTTTTCATAAACCCCTTTATTTCACTGTTCATCCTCATCTATACACATGTTCCAGGATTTTTTCTGAAGGAGTTGAAATAACTGGAAGTAAAAACGAAATGTGTGTGTTCACTCTATCAAGAGGAAGTCGGTTCCTTGGATTTCCATGTCGGTAGCTTTATTTTATTTAGTTCTTGAAGCTAAACTTCCTTTTACATTGTTTCCAAGTAGTTTGCAAAAGTTTCAATAAGCTATTCAAAAAACTTAATCTATATTATCCTCTAACTTCTTGACATTGGTAAAATCATTCAGAAATTGAATAGTTGAATTTATTATTTAATTTATTATTTAATTTGAAGCACTCCAGTTCCTTCAGAATTAACCTAAATAATAGCAAAAAATGAGATACAGAATGTCTTCATCTTACACGCTATGACCCACAGGCCAAACCTCACCTGCTATCGGTTTTGTAAATAAAGTTTTGTTGGAAGAAAGCCACACCCATTCGTGTCTATGGCTGCCTTCCAGCAATAAGGCAGAACTGAATAGTTATGACTGATCATTTGGCTTACAAAGCTTAATATATTTACCACCTGGCTCTTTTCAGAAAAATAAAATAAAAATTGCCTATCTCTGATTTATGCAATGTTCTCTGTCCTCAGGAAATGCCTTTAAATATTCTATGACAAATGTCATTTTCTTTTTTAATCAAGATGCTCATTTAAAAGTTTCTGAGTATATATGTAACTTCACCTGGTTTGCCACATCTTTGTTACTATTAATTACATACCATAAAAAGATCTATACTGCCTGATATAATTCTTAAAACCTTACTTACATGACTTCCTGTCGGCTGGCTATCTGCTAGCATTGACTTCTCTGCGTCCTGTGATGTCACCAGCATGGCGCATGACGGGGTACCGCTTCAAACAGCCAGATGGCCATGTGCAGAAACAGATTCTGTAGGAGTCAAAAGGAGGGATAAAAAGATTTAAAATTATGTATTGAATGATTCTCCCTTCCTCAGATTTAGTTCCCTCCACACCGATCACGCTAGGAAAAAACAGGAAGACTCAAATGGAGAAAGCTTCAGAAATCAAGAGGAATTTCTGGGGGTTAATCTTTCCTAAAGTCTCCAGACTTCCCCATAACTTCACTCAAATCCATGTTGACCACAGCTATTTCATTTTGTAAGACAAATCATCATACATCATTTAAAATAAAGTATAATGTCTCATACAGTCTCCCAGTAAAATGTTACATTTTCTCACAAAAAAAGCACAAAACAAATGTGATGTCAAATGTATTTGTGGTCTCGATGTCAAGTTACTGACCACCTCTCTAAGGCAGGTGCTGAAAATGCAAACATCTATTCTAAGGGTGAAGTGACCAAGTCTCCACTCAGACACTCAGTAGCGAAATGCATTATAACATCATGTTTTCAAGGAATATGTGATTTTGAAAGGGTTTAAATATGTCAACAGATTATACCATTAGGAAACCATAAAGTAGTATATTTCCTATTTAAAAGGCAGTATAACTTATTTATGTTATTTTAAAGAGTTAAGCATTATAATTCCTATTTTATGTAATAAATTAAGAAACACCTTAACCAAGGTTCAGTATGGTTCATGATATAAAGAATAAAAGAATATCTATATTAATAATAATATTGTATATATAATCTTATTTCTGACTATTACTGATTTAGTAAGTTTTAATATCATTTTAAGTCCAAAAGTTTAGACTTTCAATATATATGCTTACACACTGGCACCTTCCTGAATTATTTATTTAAAAATATTTACTCAAAACTGTATACAAGGACCTATATTAGATGCTCTAATAACTGGTTCTAATCCTTAGGAATTCACCAACCAGTGGAGGGAAAAGACTTCAAACAACTAACTAATGCTGTTAGTGTTTCAACAGAAGAAAGCCCCATGTAAAAATAGAGGGAGTCAATTAATTCTATAAAGATAAGGAAGATAAGGAACTTGGAAAGACTTCAGTGAGCAGGTAACATTTGAGCTGGCCTTGATGAATGAGTAATGTTACTCTAGTCTAGGCAAAGAGAATGTTGCTTACAGAGGCTCAGAATTCAACAGGGTGGGTGAGGAATGGTATTTTAACAGGATTTTTGTTGTTGTGAATCCTCACCCAAGGATATTTTTTTCCATTGATTTTTTTTAGAGAGAGTAGAAGGGAGGGGGAGAGAGAGAGAAACACTGATGTGAGAGAGACATCGACGGGTTGCCTCCCACATACGCCCCAGATGGAGCCTGGGATTGAACCTGCAACCCAGGTATGTGCCCTTGACTGGAAATCGAACCCACAACCCCTCGGTGTGCAGGCTAATGCTCTAACTACTGAGCCACACTGGCTTTACATTTTGAATGTGGCTTTACATTTGCCCTGGAACTGGTGACTTGAATCCAATGTCGGGGAAAGAAGCATTAGGTTGGCCCACATTCTAAAAAGAGTTCCATAGCTATGTCCAGACATCTGCTCCTGGGCTAACTCAGAGGTAGGCAAACCCTTAGTATGTCTATGACTTACAAACCACTGATTCCACTTCAAGAGCCCATCCCCAGTCTATATGCAGGGTACCAAAATACCAGGCAAGGAAAGGCAAAGATTGAAATCAGCAGCCAAGGGCAGGATGGGAAGTGCTATGGGGCTATACACAAGAGAGACTGTGTTATGGACTGAATTATGTCTCCCCCAAATTCCTACATTGAAGCCACCCCCCCCATCCCCAGTGTTATGGTATTTGGAGATGGGACTTTTGGGAGGTAATCAGGGTTAAGTGAGGTCGTAAAGGCAGGGCCCTCATAATAAGATCAGTGCCTTTATAAGAAGAGGCACGAGAGAGTTTGCTTCCTCTCTCTCTCCTCACCATGTGAGGACACAGTGAGAAGGTAGCCATCTGCAATCCAGGAAGAGATCCTCACCAGAGAACTGAACCAGCCAGCACCTTGATCTTGGACTTCCCAGCCTCCACAAGTCCAGGTATTGTATTTTTTTATGGCAGCCTGAACTGATTAATGCAGACTGGCATTTTATCTCTTAGCTGAACACCATATCAGTTCATGGAATTACTGACTTGTTCTTACACTTACCTGGAAAAATAATGGAGAATAGTATCAGATTTTGTTTCCAGTGCTTGATTCAGCAAGGCTGTGATCAAGCCTGGTGTCTTTGTAAGGGCACTCTGATCATCAGACCTGCTGAGCTGTACCACCAGGAGAGGTTAAGCCTAATCACCCGCAGAGGCCCGGTGAGGAGGCCACTATATGTGTGTGGAACTCACAGGAGAGCCCAACTTTGGAACTCTCCCATACAGAAGATATCAAAGGTTAGTTGCTCTCAGCCAGGAAAAGAAGCAACAGCCAATAAAGGATGGCCTAGTTAAGCCAGGAAACATCTGGCCCTTTGGCCCTATGCCAGTACCCAACTCCCAACAATTAGAACTAGACAGCGGAGGCTAAAAGGCATGGACATGTGGACCACACCCTCTTCCTCCTGCTAGGCCCTCAATGATAACTTGAACTGGAGGAACATATGGAGAGGAGATTAGGACTTTAAGTAGACTAGACAAATAATTGGAAGTGAGCAGAACACTTTAGGCCCTGACACTTCTGCAAATGGATAGCTGTAAATGGATTATGAGTAGAGTGGTTCCAGAAACATTTCAGAGTTAGCATCCATACCTCCTGGTGCATGGGTTAATGCTCAACCACTGAGCCACACCGGCCGGGCCTGTTATGGAATCAAAAGGAATAGTCTGTGACTGTTAAGAAAATATTAAAAATTAAGGGCAAAACACTGCAGAGTATTAGAGAGCAGAGATTTCAATTCTTTGTGCAATCATGTATGGAGAAACTCTGGGAAAAAAAGGTATCACATATTCTTCAGAGTTATGTAGGCTATGGGCTCCTTGAAGATAGGAACCATAGCTTATTCATTTAGAATGCCCAAAACCTAGTACAGTGCCTGGAACAGAGGCGGCAGTCACAAATTTAATTTTTAATGAAATCTTATTGCTTCCATATGGCAACAGATTTGACAGCCTTTCTCTTTAACATGGGATCCAGGGAAACTCTAGAAATGGAGAAAGAATAGCATATCCTATTGACGTATTTTCCTGGCTTGGTTTTCCCATTAGCTTATAGTCTGCAACATCCAAAAAGTATCCGGAGCTATGCTGTGCAATGTAGTAGCCATTAGCCATATGCGGCTACTTAAATACACACACAAGTTAATTAAAATAAAATGAAACTGGAAATTCACTTCCTCCGTTGAGCTGGTCACGTGTCAAGCTCTCAAAAACACATGTGGTCACTGGCTACCATACTGGACACAGACGATGCAGAACCTCTCCATCACTGCAGACGTTTCTGTTGTACAGCACTGATCTAGTATAGCACAGACTTCGCTTTCAAACAGATCTGGGTTTGAATTCTGACATAGCCACTCACCAACATGAAGGTTTAGGGAAAGTTAATGAATCTCCAAGGGCCTGCGTTTCTCCCTCTGCAGAAGGGGGACAATCTGAATACCTATTCACTGGGCAGAGTAAGGTCCAAGTGAGCTCACTCATGCAAACTACAAAGAACAGGCCTTGACATACAGTGAACACTCAAAAGTGTCATCTCTTACTAGTGATCATCACCGCTGTGAAGGTCACCTCACCACGAACCAGTCATCCGATCTCTCACCTCAGGCTGTTCCACCCCTCCCCTGGGACTGGCAACGGGGAAAATGGCCGTGAACACCCTCACTGTCCAGTTCAGTGTTACTGACGAGTCACTGGACCATGAATGAAACTTGCCCTCGTTCCTTCCTCGGGGAAGCCTCGCTATGAACACTGTCGGTGAACCACACGCGCGTTAGTGATGCGACGGACTTACCTCCTGGTACCAGCTCTTTCTTGGGTTAAATACTGGAAACACACTTTTTTATCATTTGGATGGCAATAGTGTAGTTGGCAAGACATACCCCTTGATATAGTTTTCAAACTCACACAAATAAGAAGGCTTTCCAATGGCCAGGAAAAGGGCACAGCAGAACCAAGCAGAACAGCCAGCCAAGTCGGTCAAGGTCCGGTTTTTATAGCTGGCAAATTTGAGCTAAGTTTCAAAGAACATAAAAGACATGATGGGGGAAGAGAAATAAGTGGACCAAGAAGCAATACCAAAAGAAGGGAAAGAGAAAGAGGGGAGAGCAGCCGTGCAGTTTTAGCCCCTCCAAGAAGAAAGAAACATTCTCCTTTTATCCCCTGTGAACCTGTGGCTTCCAACAGCAGAAAACCAGGGAGGTCTAAATCAAGTAGTGGCCGGTTTCCTGCCTCTTTGGTCCTACTGTGCAACATCTTCATATAATAGGAATTATAAATATACATAATTTTTAACTCTCTCGCTCTCTATACAGCTATTTTGGCGACTTTCTAGCCCTTCAAACATTTCTAGTTAAAGGTAAACGAGCCAACCAACAGAAAGTTCCAAAGTATATGTCTGAAAAGGATTTTCTCTTGTTGACTTGTTCAGGTATTTATAGGAAACGATCCATCTAAAAATTATTCTTCACCATAAAAATCAGTCAATCATTACCAGACAATTTCCCAGTACTGCCACAATGGACACTTGTGTAACTACTCAAGTGTATGCTGTGATTTACAGCAGCCACGATGGCACCGATCTCTACGTGACGGCTTGGTGCTCCGCGGAGGACATACCTCCTCTGCAGTGCACGACGCCGTATGACAACTTGTAATGACACACATTTCTTATTACCTGCTGATAAAAGCCTGTCAGCGGAAACAACAGCTTAATTATGCCACATATGTCTGGCTGGCAAACCACTGGATGGGAACATTTCTGTTGCTTCTTGCCCGTCCCTTACAGAGGAAAAGAGGTACGGTCGCCACCATCCTCAGAAATAACACTTACAATGCCGTTGAAAAGCCTAAGGCAAAGCTGATCTTTCAGTAAACACAGATGCACTTTAGACCACATAATCCCTCAGTGCCCAGTCTCCAGACAGTTTCACTCGAGTTGGTTGTCACTCTTCCTGTGTTTAATTACTCCTGCCGACGAGGTCTCTGGTGTAACCCGCTCCAGATACTTGGCTTTTTATGAAATGCAGCAAGTGATTTATCCTGGGCTTTGGATCTCTGAGTCAACACAGTGGCTTCAGATTTGCTGTCGAAGTCCCATCGGTCTGCTTTCTAAAGCACTGCTTGCCAGGCGGCTTTCTACAAGAAAACTAGACTCCTCAAGTCCATACAGCAAAGCGATAGTGCTTATAACACCGCTAAGAGGCAGACTGTCTCTATGAAGGCAGTTTATTTGGCAACTGGTCGAGTGCTTGGACTCTTGAGCTGCTGTGTGGCCCGTCTGGCTGCTGGCTGCTTTTCCCTGGACCGGACCGCAGGACTTGTCTGCCTTTCAGAGTATTGCTGCTTCTTTCTTCTCCCCCAGGGCTGTGTCTAAGTACCTGGAACACAGCTCACAGAATCCTGCCCCTAGATTACGAGACACACAGTTTGACTTCTTTACCTCCCCTTGCATGGGTCTCCTGAAATACCCTTATTTACATAGTAGTTCCCAAAACTGCTACTATGACTAGATTACCATTTCTTTCTTCTTCCTACTCTTTGCTTTTTATTTTTCTCTTTCATGCTCCTCAGCTTTTGTGCAAAGAAAACGGGCTAGATAGACATGTTCAAACACCCGATGCACCTCATTCCTTCTATAAGATGACACCTTCGTTACAGTCTTTGAGGTTTTGACCCTTTCCCCAGGGTGGACTTTGGGGGGCTTTTTTTTTTAAGAAAAGGGCATGGAGAGGTCTAGTGGCTCAAAGGGCGTGGCAGCTTCTTGGCCCAGCGCCAGCCTTAATAATGGAGGCTGCACTGTTCACTTCAATGACCAAATTACTAAGAAGATTCTTTGACAAACACGGAGTGGGAGCAAAGGAAAATGGAAAGTCCTGTAGAATATATCATCTAGGTTATAATACAGCGCAGAAAAGTGCTTCCATTCAGTTATGGAACATAGCCTTCTAGGCAGCGAACATTAAACATGTTGCTATCATATGCGTGAACCACAGACATTCATCTGTACAGACAGGACCTCTCCCTTTGGACCTGTTGTGTGGACATGGCAGCAGTGTCCACCATCGTGTGTTTTACTGAACTCCATGCAGACTACCATCTCTCTCTTTTTCTTTTATCCTCACCTGAGGACACTTTTCCATTTATCTTCAGACAGAGTGGGAAGGGGAAAGAGAGAGAGAGCAAGAAACATCAATGCAAGAGAGACACCTCGACTGGCTGCCTCCGGCACAACCCCAACCCAGGCCGGGGACCAAACCGCAACCCAGGTATGTGCCCTTGATCAGAATCGAACCCACAACTCTTCTGTCTTAGGGCCGATGCTCTAACCGCTGAGCCAAACTGGCCAGGGCCTATCTTTCTATTCTATGCATCATTAGCACGTTATAATTTCCCAAACTGCAGTTCATCAAATATTGAGATTGAAGGCTGTTTGATGACATTGGGAGGCTTCCTAATCTTACCCAAATCATGGAGTGGACCGGAAGCCTAGAGACTTGGGCCCTGGTCCCGGCTCCGTCTTTGGACAGTCATGTGACCTTAGCAGAATGCTTCATGTCTCTCAACCTCAGCTTCCTTATCTTTAAAATGAGGGTAGGTTGGACATGTCTGAAGTCCCTTCCAGTGCCTAGGTACATCTGTGAAGGTCCCGGATTGCTTAGCAGCGAATGAGCGGATTCACGTATCTTGTGTTAAGCTTCAAAACCATCAGATTTGACACCTCAGGGAATTCCTCTAGTCTAATCATCCTACTTTTCCGGAAGAGAACAAAAGTGCAGAGAAACTAAATGCATTGTTGCAGTTATACACAAAGAGGCAATATTGGGGTTGCCCATGTGCCTTGGGTTCCCAGTTCAATTCTTCACTAGCAGTTCATTCAGTGAACAGGGAGCACAAGGCATGTGTGATACATTGTGCTGCCTGCACATTACATGCAATTCAAAAGAGTTCTATTTATCTCCAAATTCAAGGGTTACAATAGGCCGGGAGGGGCTTTATAACCCCGTATGTATTGACAGTAACTGAAGGGCTGTATTCATAGATTTGAGTTGTTTTCATTTCAGATCTCAGATGTAACTATGTTGCACCAGCACCAGCACCACCAGTAAGGTATTATACTTCTACATTGCCATCTACTTCACTCCATTATTTCCCTATGGCTACTTTCTGGGTCAGAACAACTCAAGTAAACCTGCCAGGCACAACTGCTCTGAACAACTCAGCTTCATCCCAACTCACTGCAGCCCAATCAGCACCTTCCTACCTGGGCTGAATGAGAACACGGAAGTGTCACAATCTCCTTACCCCTGTGGCTAGGACACCACACGCTTGCTTTCACACGCGGATCCTTGCCCAATGTGACTTCATGATAATAGTGGCAAATAGCTTCATATATTGACATAGCTACTGTTTCTTGTATGGATCACTTGAGAGGAGGGAAAGCAATTAAGCCCAGTTCTTAGATGAAGAACCAGCAAGGGCAGCTGGTTCCCTCTTTGGAAGTCTCCCCTGTAGGTTCCAGAGAAATAAGGTGGTTTGTGGAATGCCACCCATGCTCAGGAGCTGATGCCAAGTCTGTGAAAATCCCATGGAAGAGAGAAGGGAATTGTGTCTCAGTTTGGCAGCCCAGAGCTGGACAGTCGGGACCCAGAAGTGGTGGCTGAGATGGAGAGGAGGGTTCTGGTTGCTGTATCTTGTTCCCACCCTCATTTTCCCTGAAAGGTAGGATTGGGAGAAGCCTGCTTCATTGCACGTGTTAATCTTGTCTGGTACTCGCTGTTTGGGCCTGGACTGTGGGGTACACAGAACCTGAAAACTGGCAACATAACTGCATAAGTCTATACCTTGGATTCAAGTCATTGCTCATCCCATCACCACCTCCAGACAGTGGAGTGCCCAGAGTAAAAGTCTGGGAAGGATACTAGGGGAACGAGGTATTGGAAGAGAGAGTCATGGAGCTGTTAAATCCAGAACACAACAGTATAGGTTCTTCAATCTGGTATTGTTTAGGAGAACTTCTAGTCTGTTGCTCACCTACCTGGACTCAAACTCATAGCCTGGGAGCAAATGTTTTATAAACTTTGGAGGCTGAGAGCAATGTGCCTTGAATTAAGAAAGGTCACAGTTTTAGAAGAGAAATGCCTCAATAGCAAATCTTAAAAGCCATCATAAAGTCCCATGTCTGAAGTTTAGAGGTCCTTCATAAAACAGTGAGAACGAGAATCCTGCTTTCTAGGGGTAGACTCTAAAGATATAAACTATAGATTTTTTTTTTATCTGACAATTGGGGTTACTGCAAATTTTAAAGTGACAATGTAATGTTGTTAGGATTGTATATTTGTTCTCTTGAATTCACATGAGAAGAGGCATAAAATAAGTTAAATATCAACTATGCTTCTATTTATACAAAATTCTCTCATCTTTTATGTCTATTGAATTTATTTTTTCCAAAACACTTGGTAAATGGAATTAGGAAAACGAAAGTATTTTCATGTGAAGGAAGTTAGAGAATAAGGTGTGCCTTGTTTCTTTTCCTTTGCATTTATTGAAGAATTTATTTTGCAATTGATAATATTATCCCTTCAATAATGAAACTGGCACAAAATAGTAAACAGTCCTATTTTTATTTTTAGTCCTATAAAGTTCGTGCTACTCTAAAGAGCTCATAAGCATCATCCTAATAATGAATGTAAGGATTCCATTGGTAGCCTGGCCCAAATTAGGCCCTCGGGAAATAGTGTTTTCCTTTTTTTCGAATATGTTGGGAATGGTTTCCCAAAAGATTTGTGATCACTGATGGTTTATTTCCAGTCAAATCTAGTCCAATTCCTTTTCTCAGAACCTTATATTACGTGACCCCTCAGCAATATGTGCTACTTATTGACAACAAAAAGAATATAATTCAAGGTCTACTGTGTGCTGGGAAAGGTGCCAGGCACAGAGGAGGCAGCGCTTGCCAGGCTTCAGCCCTTCCACTCTGCCCTCCTTAGTACCACCCTCATCATCTACCCCAGAACAGCAATGTGAGCACGAGTCAATACTGTCAAATGCTGCACACAGTATTAGAAAAGCATCTGTCGAGTGGAGAGAACACAAAGGAGGGATGTGGTCAAGAGTTTTCAGGGGGCCCAAGAGGTGGCAAAGTTGGGGTTTTGCCAGGAGAACTTCATAAGGAAGTGATTCTTTAAAGAGAGATGTGTTTTTTAAAATGAGTTCAGATATACAGAGAACATATTGGTGGTTGCTGGAGGCAGGGTGGGGGGGGGGGGTGAAATGGGTGAAGGGGGTCGAAAGGTGCAAAACTCCCAGACAAGAAAGCCATGGGCTGCCATGTAGTGTGGTGACTACAGTTAACAGTGCCGTGCTGTGTATGCAAACACTGCTGAGAGGGTAAATCTCAAATGCTCTCATTACAAGAAAAGAAATCGTAACTATGTGTGGTGATAAATGTTAACTAAACTTATTGGGATGATCATTTTGCCATTTATACAAATATGGAATCATTATGTTGTACACCTGAAATCAATATAATGTTTATGTCAATTATACTGTAATTAACAAAGAAAAGATGAGTACATAAGAACAGGCATATGGGGATATAAAATCCATCGTGAGAGCAGCAGAGTATGACAGACAAGCAAAGGCTGGAAGGTGTGAAAAGTCTAACATTCTCTTCTGAAGACCTGAAAACTGGACACTACCTTCTTGAAGACATTCCCTGAACATTTCTTCTTGCAGCGTGCCCAGTGTAGTGACACAACAGTCCCTCCGGTTTTCTTGTGTGACCCAAACCTTTTATACATGCATTTGCCTCCTGAGGAAATATTCTGACAGTTACTTCAGTCAATAATTCTGTGCTATTAACTCACAAACCAAAATCTCTTGTACAAATAGCTCACCCAGTCTCCAGTCCAGCACTTCTAATGAACTGCAGGACATAGGCAGCTGTGTGTCCCACTGCTATCTGAGTCTTGACATTTGCAAAGTCAAGTTCATCCGTTTCCTCCTGGCTCTAACCAATATCTGTTCCTGCAATGTTTATTTTTCCTGTCTCCCAAGATTAAAATCTTGAAATCACCAGGACTCTCTCTGCACTTTGTCCCTCCCACGAATTCAAGGCCAGTCAAGTACTCAGAAGATATTCTGGGCCTTACTTGGCACTGAAAATTATATTGCTGAAGGAAACAAATCAATTTAATGAATAAATAAATTCAATCTTCCTTGAAATAGCTCTTCTTTCTACTCCCCATTATATTTAACATCCATTCTGGAAATATTTATTAGAGGCTAGCACATGCCAGGCACTGACAGACGATGGAGACATAGCAATAAACAAAATAACAAAAATACATGCTCTGCTGTTGCTCACATTCGAATGGGGAAAGGCGGTAATTAACAAACAAAGAATTAAATAAAACATATGTCCCTTATTTAATAATCTTAAATCAAAAAGGCTCTAAAAACAGAAAGTTTTCACTGCAGTCATAGATCAGCCAAACATGAACTAAACTGGCATAAGACTATTCTTAATCGGTAATGAGGAGGCAGTGGAGAGTTTTGAATACAAGGGAGGCTTAATGACTGTTTAAACAGGATCACAATGTGTGGCAGATTTCCAAAAGATAGCAGTCGTCCAGCAACACCTTCTATGAACAAGCATGGCACACTAGTCATCAAGAGATGGAGTCAGTGTCCTCACCCCTTGAATCTGGGAAGATCTTCTGTTTGCTTTTCCCAGCAGAATGAGACAAATGTTACATCTGGCAATTCCATACGCAGGCCTCTTAAGAGCAGCTGAAGCTGCCACTTCCTGTTTCATAGAAGCTGGATGTTACATAAGGAGCCTGACAACCGTGAGACCATCATGCCGCGGGACAGCCCAAACTAGCCTGGCGGAAAGGCCAAGTGGAGGAGATAGAAGGAGTCAGCCAACAGCCAGAGCTGAGATCCCATATTTATTACCCAATGTCGAGCCATCTCGGACAGTCCTAGACCTTTGGAGTCATACCAGCTGAGACCATAGGCATTTGGAATGGAAACAACTCATTGCCACTGTTTTCTGTCCAAATTTCTAAGCTGGGAACCTTGAACAAATAAGATCGTTCTTATTTAACACCACTGAATTTTGGGGTAGTTTATTACATAGCAATTAAGAACTGGTGCTGGAAACTGATGTGAGACCAGGTGGTGGGGAGACACCTGAAGAGTAGCGAGGACACTGTTAGTGAAGGCTAGTAGGGCACTGATGAAATTATTATTGGAGCCTGGAGAGAGGGAAACTCATGTTATGTAACAGCAAGATGTTTGGCAACACTGTCACCAGCAGTAACACGGAATTAAGGAACTGTATCTCATGAACTTGTGGACCTGGTTAAGATTTTTAAATATGATAACTGACTACATTTAGCGGCCTAGGATTAATTACAGGAAGAGAAAGATGAACTAAAATGTTTAGGCAGAATTTAGAGGAAATCAGTCAACCTGGGACTTGCTAGGTTGGAAAATAAAACTTATTGTTATGGTTGCCTGTCAAGGCAGCAAAAGATTCTCAAAGAAAGTAGTAGTCTTAGGGCAAAGATCAAATCCGGATCTATTCATACCATGTGCTCTTAAAGATCAAATCAAGTCCAGCCAGTGTGGCTCAGTGGACTGAGCATCGTCCCATGGACTAAGAGGTTCTGGTTCGATTCCCAGTCAGGGCACATGCCCGAGTTTTCAGTTCGATCCCCAGTCGGGGGTGTGCAGGAGGCAGCTAATTGATGTTTCTCTCTCGTATCAATGTTTCTATCTCTCTTTCCCTTCTTCTCTCTCTAAAAAAAAATCAATAAAAAAATATTTTTTAAAAAAAGATCAAATCAAATGTGTGGCTGAAAAAATCCCTCAGTAAGACCTCAGAAAGATTTATAAAGTAGTGCCTCATAGACTCTGTCAGCGAGACAAAAGCAACTCTGAGAATCCCAAGGGCTTCTCCTATAGCATTCTGACTTGCAACCAGAGTAAAAAGGAGCCTGTCTTAAGAGTTTCATGGGTATGTCTTTTTCTAAGGGAGTGAACCTTAGTAAAGTTTATAGAAAGCCCCCCAGATGTATAAGAACATTTTACTAAAAAATGTACCACCAGCTAAAAAAAAAAAAAAAAAAGGGAGAAAACAAAAGGTCTCTAGATTCCTAACTGTCTACGAACAGGAAGCAGCCTTCTCAACTGCTACCAAGAGCTAGCTCTCGTGGACAAAGAAGAATCAGGGGCAAAGCCTTTAACTTTCCAGCCAGCCCAGATAAGGTTCAGACACATGAGTTGATGGAACCTTCTTGAATGCTTCATCCCCAGCAACCTAAGAGGAACCAACCAGCTGAAGGTACACCAGTTGCAGAATAATGACAAATAAAAAAATTATTGTGTGTGTGTGTTTTTTAAGTCATTTGTTTCAGGGTTGTTTTTTGTTTGTTTGTTTTTTGGTTTTGGTCTTGTTTGGTGGGTTTGTTTTTGCTTTTGTCATTTAATGAAGGCAGGGCAGGGAACTGGAACCAGATTAGGTGAAACATTCTGGCTCCTGAGCTGTATTGAGAGGGAGTCAGGTGGGAGGTGGTGAAGTGTAGCAGCATGGAGACCAGCTCTTGCAATAACACCATGAGACGGGACAGCAAAGGCTTGAACACAGGCGGCACAGTGAAGGGGTGAGACGGTCGGATGTGGAAAACAGTCTGAAGGCACAGCTAAATGCTTTAGTGGAAGGTTAATGTGAGGTGTGAGAAAAAGAGACGTCAAGGACAACTCCAAGACTCACTGATTGACTACCTACACACCTAAAAAAATGGAACTGCCATCCGTCGGGAAGACGGTGGGAGGAAGCAGTTTTGGGTGAAGTCAGAAATCTGATGAGTATGCAGCTGTAAGAAAGACAGATCTCTTATCCTTTGCGACGACATGGAGGGACCTGGAAACTATTATCCTAAGTGAAACAAGCCAAGCAGAGAAAGACAAATATCATATGATCTCACTTATTTCTGGAATATAATGAACATAACAGTCTGAGGAACAGGGTAGTCCCAGAGACGTGGAAGTAGGGTACAGACTGACAATTGCCAGAAGAGGGGGGTGGGGGAGGGGAGCGATGAACCACAGAACTTGTACGCATGTACGCATAACCAATGGACATGGACAACAAAACTGGGGACGGGGTGGGGGGGATGGGGTGGAGAGAGTCAATGGGGGAAAAAGGAGAAACATCTGTAACAAAAATAAATTAATAAAAGTTTCAATTTGGAAAAAAAATAAAATAAATAAAAGCCTGATTGCTTCGGGAAAAAAAGAAAAAAGAAATCTGATGAGTAGTTGTATCCAATCAGGGATGTTGAAAGGCTGTTGGATTCTGAGTCTGGAGTTCAGAGAGAGGTCATGACTGGAGATACAAATTTAGGAACTATCAGTATATGAAGACATTAAAGGCCAAGAGACTGAATGCGATCACCAAGGGAGTGAATACAGATAGAGAAAAGGCCTAAGGACTGGTCCCTCGAGCTCCTATATTTAAAAGGCTAGTGCATAAAGTATATTTAATATATTTGTCAATGCTACCAGCAAGCTCTGTCTACAACAGTCCACTTTAAGTTTTCAGTAGCTGTGCATTGTGTAAAACCTGCAGTGAATGTTTGGATGACTCTTAGCATTAGTACGTACCTACCAAGCAGGATTTAACAAACTCTTTTTAGCCAGAGTATAATTACTAAAATAAACTGTTCCTAAATATTACAAATATGTAATGAATGTTCCAACATGCTACCCCAGTCAATGGTGTTATATTATACTATTTCACGAAAGGTACCAGAATTTTACACACTAGGTTGAACTTTTTATTCTTTTCAAAGTGTGAAACTTATTCCCAATAGGCAATACATACATCAGTCTAAGACAACTTATAAACAATGCAGTTGTAAATGCTACCAGCAAACCCTGTCTAGAGGAGTCTAGCTTTAGTGCTTCAAAATGCTGCCCATTTTGTAAATATTGTAATGAAGTGTGAGAACATTCCTAGAATTAAATAGTACCAAGTAAGAAACAAACAAACAAACACAAAGATTAGGGAAATAAGAAAGCAGTAAAGGAGACGAACAGGTGCTGGTGAGGTCAAAGGAAATGAGAAGACACAGGGGTGGAAACAAGGGGTGCACAAGCCAAATCAAGAACTCTCAGGTTGTGGGACCCAAGCACCAACACTACATTGAGGACGGGGGTTCGTGGAACCTCTGACATGTACTTTTTTAGTGGAGCAGCAGGGATCACAGCCCGGCTAGCTCAAGAGAGAATAAGAAGAGAGAAATTGGAGATAGAGAACAGAGTTGACTTTGAACATGTTCCATAAAACGGGGATAGAGAAACGAGGTGGTGGCTGGAGAGATACATGAGTATGTGTTTTGTTTTGTTTTTTTATGGGAAAAAATATAGCATGCCTATATAGTGATGGGAAAGACCCATAAAAGAGAGAAAAATAGTAATGGTGGAGAGAAAGAGTGAATTAGAGCTATGCCCTTGAGCAGGTGGTAGGAAGGAGAATGCATACTTGAAAGACCGCCATGAACTGATAGCTCATTTCCTTTTCTCTAGTTAGTTTTTTCTTCAATAAATCCTACCCCAGACCAAATTTCCTAAAATGCTGTTTTTATTATAATATTGTAACACTGTTTTTGCTATATTACTTATGTTTTCTACATGTTTGACACTCCTCTACTTAGCTGTCAAGCTGTTGAATGATGTGACTCACTCTCACTGAAGTCAATACCAGTCACCAACATGACGAGCCCTTGGCTAGGAACAGGGGACACAATGTCCCATCTTTATTTAAAATGTGATGTAGAGACAAACACACATAAGATGAATTTACAGAGACAGAAGCTGTTCTCGGGGAATGTAGACAGCATCAAATACGTTCACAGTAGGGAGAAAATCCTTCAGCCTGGGCAGTAGGAGGGACAGCTAAAGTTATAGAGGGTGGGCGCTGGGAACAGGACACAGGGAGGCTGACAAACAGCAAGTGTGTCTAGAGCACAGTGGAAGTGTGACCGAAGAAACTAGGGTGAAGGCTATCCAAGCCCCCAGCCCAGCTGGAACCTATTCACACCCCCACCCCCTCTAAGCAGGAAGCCTCTATGGCAGCCAGACTCTGTTCTTTGCTGTCCACCCTCCACCATGATAATCCAGAAACCAAGGGTGGGGGGTGGGCAATAAATTTGAACTAGATTAGAGATCTTCAAAGTAATGTACAGGCACCCCTAGGGAAACCAGCACTGTTCAAGGTCTGTATGGGCATAAAGAGTTCTAAAGAAAACAATTTCCAGATCCACTGTTTTGCAGGAACTCCTTTTTATGAGTGAGATGCCTAAAATATGCCGGAGGCAAGCAGATTTCTAGCAAGTTCTCCTTTCCCTCTTCCCCTTTCATAAGCACCCTCCTCCCATTTTACAAAAGAAAGACAGACCTCTCTCTCCCCATCCAGAACCTCACCCTGTGCCTTGCCTCTCCGGGGTACCAAATGAAGGGGCAATCTGAAACACTGATGTTAGGGAACCTGCTCCAATGAAAGCACTGATCACACCAACACCCATATCTTCATCTATACACACAGACATTCTCAATATGGTTTAGTTTTATGCCTAATAATTTCTTAGCAAAAGTTAATGAGTTATTTCAGTTAAGTACATCCTAATCATATTTAAAGTATCATAAAGAATAGTTTTTAACAATAAAATTGTTTATTTAAAAAATTAAATTTAAATATCTATACTTTTGTTGCTGCGGAGGAAGGAGAGTAAAGAAATCGGAAAGTTATATTGTAAAATTTCTAATGCTCAAATGTTCCATTAAAGAACATCAATTGAAAATTTGAGAGGTCAGTGCTAACAGTGTGCAAGGGGTATTTTGTTTCTCAAATTTCTATGAGAAGCAAGATGCCCAGTGAGAAGAAATGACTCAACGGACCAATGAAGGTGTCACTGGTCTCTTTTCCTGTCCCTGTGATAAGTAGAGTTCCTCCCCCCACCAGCATTGCAACCATCATGTTCCTCTTCTAGGATAATTTTCAGTTTCAATTTCTTTTTTTTTTAATCCTCACCCGAGGATATTGTTTTCATTTATTTTCAGACAGAGTAGGAGGGAGAGAGAAAGAGAGAAACATCGATGTGAGAGAGACACATCAACTGGTTGCCACCCACATGACCCCGACCAGGGCTGGGGACTGAACCACAACCAAGGTGTGTGCCCTTGATCGGAATTGAATCCACAACTCTTTGGTCCACAGGACGACGCTCTAACTGCTAAGCCAAACCAGCCAGGGCCAATTTCAATGTCTTTATCTGAGTAAATACTTTCTGTCCCTCTCCTGATCTTCCCTTCATCCCGTTAGCACTTGGAGGAACCTTAGCATTTGGAGAAGAAACAATTATATATTGTTAGAATGTGATCAGCTAATAGAGACTCAGAGTTTTGTCCATTTTTATATGGTTTATATACAGTCCTCTGCCCTTCTAAAACTGACTGGCAAGACACCAGTAGCCTCAAAGTGGGATAAAACACTGGAACATAAAAGCGTACAAATACCTGCCTCCTGATATAAACTGTGTACATATAGTATTGCTAAATTGAACTGAGATCAAAGAGCCTCTTATTGTCTATGTCTGTGTCCAGCACTAAATTACTTTTTTTTAAAAAAGGATACCATTCTTTGACATAAAACAAAGTAATAAATATAATAGTTACATAGTTATAATAGTTAATTAGTAAAATTTACCACTAAATAGTTAGTAGAGAATACATCCCAGTGCTAGCGACAACCTCAATGTTCTTTCAACTCTCTTATGGAATTTTCCCATCCAATCCATCAAATAGGGTAGCAGCAGCACCTAAGAATGTTCAGTCTCAATAGTCCATGCAGTAATCTGTAATCACTTGGTAAATTAATTCAAGAGCTAATATTGAGCTGAAGAAAGAAGCTGGCTTTTTGCCAACCTTCATACCCCAAAGCCTTCTGAAAGTGGACTTCCTAAATAGCTGACTATACCACTTCAGCTGTGATATAATGATAAAGTCTTCTGTCCTGATCTCTCCATGAATCCCGGGCTTCTGCTTGGATGAATGAACAGACAGGTATAGCGACAGATACAAACATATAGACCCATCCACATTTGCCTACTACCTGTCAAGCTCTGTCAGCAAAAACTGGTGCAAATTAGACAAATGTTTTCATTCAGGAACCATAAAAGAAATTTCTCCAAAGAACCAAACACATATAGGCACTCATGTGAATATTATTTGGTCATAAAGGTAATCTTTAAATACATAATTATAATTAATAATGTCAATCATGTAAGTACCATGTAAGCGTTGTTTCAAACCCAACATTCTATAATCATAACACTGTGTCAAAATGAAGTAGTGGTTGATTGTCACTGTCAAATTGTGGGAAGTATTTCTATGGAAATAATATCATCATTTATGAAAACCTGTGATCAAATCTTTCTGGGTTCAAATCCTAGCTCTCCCACTTTTTAGCTGTAACTTTGGGCAAGTTATTTAATTACTCCATGCTTCCATTTCCTTAGCTACAAGACACTGTCCCTACCACTACATAAGTTTACTATGACAATTTAAAAAATACATACATTCTTGGAACAATGTCTGATACATAACAAGAACTCAAAAAATTAGCTAGTATTAGTATTATTTCCCATAATTCAAGTTATGGGCCCAAAGACAGTGCTCTCTGTATTATCACCGCCTAACCTTCAAAAGAATAGTTACATAATGTGCAAAAGTTAACAGTAAGGATGGAAATAAAAAGCACAGTCTTTTAAATTTTAAAATGTTTTTAAAAGTGTTTTTGGGTATTTAAAAATCTGATTAGAATTATGGGTATTTTCCTCGGAAAAATCCACTTACACAAATTTTGGGACTTGGTTCTACTGAAGTCTACTCAGAGCCAGCAAACCTGGGATGGAGAAACTTCTAGGGTTTAAAATCCTCCAATGATCAACCTCTGTTTCAACAAACTTCAGACTGCTATTTTTCCCCATCCTCCAAAGAATTTTATAAACATGCATTTCATTGGCAAACATGATGCTTTGTGATACAGCTGTTGACATTTATGTATTAATCTCATGGATTAAAACAGAAAACAGCACATGTTTCTCTGAAACCCACCAGTAATCTGCAGGAAAATTCCAAATTCCAGAACTATAGCTTCAAATCAGGTTCTGGAGTTCCCATTCCAAATCAGCAGAGCAGTGAATTCAAATGTTTTAAAAACTGTTTGGGGTCCGAGACCCTTTTAAAAAGCTGAGTAGAATCATGGAAACACTCTGCCTTTTAGAACTTTCTGACCATCGGCCAACCCAACCCCTCTCTGTCGCGCTGTCCTGAGCAGATGGTACTGCAGGAAAGACCATTCTGAATAGGACTAAAACTTTGAGAGCATAAAACAGAGGGAGAAATAAAAGAATATGATGTTAAAACACAATCATAACAAACCTTCAGAACTTTCTGAGACTTCTTGACTACAGGAAGTAAAATCTTAAATTTTTTCATCACTTTTAAAATCTAAAGTGGCTATTGCTTTGTCTTCTCTTCAATCCTGTCCTTTCTATATTCTTTTATGCTCTTTCTTTAGTACTGCCTCCCTCTGTCTACCATGCCCACTGAAACTGCTTTTTAGTAAAAGGGCAGGAGTTTAAAACGTAATCCATATTGCACAATTCACCTTGCAGCCTCTGCCCAGCAAGGTGCTGTAACATCCTGACCTGATCTGCTGGTTCAGTCCGCTGCATAAAGCCTCTTCAGTTAGGCACACTGACAAGGTGAAGATGCCTATCAGCTACAGGCGGATGCCATTCCCCGTGTCACAACATTAGGAAGTAGCTGTATTATAGAATTGCATCCCTGGAACCTATATAATTTTATTAACCAATGTCACCCTCAATAAATTCAATAAAAAGGAAAGCTTTAATAAACACAATGGAAAATCATAGCTAGTGACAACCACTTCACTTCTTTTCAAAACTTCTGACTCACCCGAATTAAGAACCTGTTATAAGCATCACTGAAGCATAACCTTGCTTTATATATATGTTGAAGTTAACAAACTCTTAAATGCATAGAATTACACAGTTAAATTCAAGTAAATTGTATACATTTGCAACATGCAGTCTCAGTCACACTTGAAAAAAATTAGCTGGATTTTCATTTAATCCACCTTGAATAAGGATTCGAATGCAATACAAGCCTCCTGCATTTCTTCCAAGTTTCTAATGCTGCTTTTCTAAGAGACAAATGTCTTGTCCAGGGTTGGGACTGAAAATACAGACCCAGGGCTGACTGCCGAATAGTGACCATTCCCTCAAACCCCTCTCCCTGGAAGACAAGGGTCCAGATCAAACACGAGGAGGGTAATTTGATTTTGCCCGCAAAGGCAGGCAGTTCTGAGCGGGTCTGAACTGGACGGCAGGGGGTCTGGGAGGGAGCAGGGAAGAAGCGGGGAGCTGCGGTACCTGTCTTGAACTTTCTGAGCTTAATTAGGCGAGAAGCTCAGCGCTTTGTGCAGCCAGACGCCGTCTTCCACAGGCGGCTGGGCGAGGGTGGCCGGGCGCACGTCCCCGTGCTCGCCAGCCTGCCCGGGAGTCCTCGGAAGCTGGCAACCCGCAAACAGGGGCGCACGCTAGGGAGCCGGCGGGACAGGCCACTGGACCAGCAATCTGCCCTCCTCTGGAAGCGGAGGATGGAGAGAAGAGCCCACCAGCGAGAAATGAAGGGCCAGAAGGTGAAAACCCTCTGCACGAAGCGCGAGTGAAAACCGGTCACAGTCAAGTGTCGCCCATAAAAGGGCGGGGCCGCCAGCCAGCAGCGGTCGGGCAGAGGGGTGGGTCCAGTGGAGCTGGGAGGGGCCCCAGGCGAGACTTTGGGGGGAAATCCTGTCGCCCTTTCGACCACCGCCACCTCCTTCCCAAAGTGGAGAAGCAGAGCACTGTACCTCCTTGGAGTCTGGGCTGCAGGGTAGGGGGCGGCCGGTAGCGCAGCTGGAGGGCGCGGCCACACCTAGCCCTTCCCTTTCGGGCTAAGACGACAGCGAGCGAGTGACTTGGGGTTTCCCTGAGCGCTCTGAACCCAGGGAGTCCCAACCCCCAAGCCGAAAAGAAAAGTGAAAGAGAAAGAGTGAAGAGCCCAGGCGAAGATAAACACCCATGGTGCCTGGGGGAAGGGAGGGATGCCAGAGGCTCCTGGTTAACTACCCCAGGTGTCTCGGCTCCCCTCCCCCCGGGTCAGGTTCCTGCCACTGTCACGCCCAGGTGCGCAGAACCTGGAGGGCTCTCAGGAGGTGGGCAGGGAGTGCTGGCCTCCGCCCGTATCCCCTTGGGCACCTCCAGAGAAAACGCGAGGAGCCCACCTGCAGCATCTGGGGAGCCGGCCTGGTGCAGGATGCAGCCCCGCGAAGCCTGGACACCTGGTGCGGCGCCCGTCCAAGCCGCCCAGAGGAAACGGGGAAGTGTGTTGGATCGATCGGATGGGCTGCTTCTCCAGCCCAGCCCCTAGGCAAGCAGGCTAGCCGAAGGAAGGCTCTGAAGTCTCAATAAAGAAAACGTTGGGTAACTACTTTGTCCCAGGAAATTGGCACGGAGGATGAACTTGAAGGAATAAGCCTGTCTGCTGATCTAGTCCATAGTCGTTGCACGTGGTTCCATTTAATGAGATGCTGTGAACTTTTATTATTGTAGTATTTTATTGTTGAGGCTGAGTGATCTGCATGCCAGAGTCTGATAAAATAAACGACCTCGTGCCCAGTTTTGGACGCACTTTGGAGAACCTGGCACACGTGGAAGGTACTCCACCAAATTTTTCAGAGTTATGTCATAGAAAAAATGATAAGACTCCCTGGAGCTTAGTAAAACATTTATCTGTGCTCTTTTGCATTGCATACATGTTAAAAATCAAACAAAAATGTTAGAAGTGATTTAAATATTAGATTGCATCAAGTTCTACATAATATCATTTCATATTTTTATGAAAATGTTGTGCTCTCGATAGTCACTGGCAACAAAATAAGTGAGATATTAAAAATGTAAAAACAGTTTTTACAACCATTCAAAATTTTACCATAGTTGGAAATGATAAAGAAATGAAACAATCATTCTTTTCTGTCCAAGACAATGTAATGTTGAATTTTCTCGTGAAGATGCCAATGATTTGAAATCCAACCAGATTTTTTTCATAGCAATACACTGAAGCTCTGATTTGCAGAATGAGCACACATTGTGAGAGCCTGCATCTGGCTTGGAGTCCGCTGCAAAAGATGTGGTAGCCACAAAAGGACTAAAGTATGTGTCTGTGTGAATATGGAGATTTAGGGATAGAGAAATGGATGTGTCCCCAGCCTCAACTTGGACGACAGCGGGGCTTCTTGGGCTCCTCCCGCACCTCTTTCAGTGCCTTTATTCATGCTGTCTGCTCTGCAGCTGGTGGCAGAAGTAGATGTCTAGACAATAAGACACCTCACTGGCTGCAGTCATTGCCAATTGCCAGGTATGGCTGCTGCCAGAGGAGGGTACCATCACATCCTAAACCTGCTGCTGGCGGGCTGCCCAGGAGAGCTGAAGGACCCTGCTCTTACCTGGGCTCACGAGCTGGTGGGCTCCAGAATCTTGTCAGCTGTCCCCAGGGCTGAGGGGAATCAACGGCTGACCGTACACTTTTAATATAGGGCCATTTTGAATGTTCTAAGCTCCTGGAGAGTTTTCACAACATGCTAAAACTGATGGGGATTTTCTTCATAGAGCTGAGCTTTAAAGCCCCATCTGAATACGTAGAATAATAAAATTGTTCTGCAAACATTGCTCGAGCTTTCAAGACAGGTGGGATGAGATAGAAAACATTTAGTCAGATTGGGAGATAAAATAACATAAATAACAATAAAATGAAATGGAAAATGATGATAGCCATAAGAACTGCTTTGCTCTACTACTTGCCTGCCAAATATATAGGTCTATATTGTTTTTTAATCACAGAAAGAAAATTAGTGAATTAGTTATAGAAGTGCCTGCAATTCAATAAAGTTGGGTTTTCAGCATAAATTGTTTTTGTCGCGCTGCGCACAACCAGGAAATTCTAATATATGCAACTTGTTTTTCAGTTGCCAAGGCTGTTTTAAGATATTGAAAATTACACCAATAAACAAGTAGACTCCAATGTATAAGTTAAAAGCACAAACCAAGATTGATGAAATCACTGGAAACTGCCTTAAGATAACTAATAAAATTATAATGTGGAAAGCAGCAAAAATGAACTAAACTCATAGAAGTGGCCATAGTATTTCTCTGAATTTAACGAGTTAAAAATAAAAGTATAATTCAGTAAGTTTTAGTTTCTAATTTTTTTATTTAAGACAATGTTTGGCAATTGGTCAGTTGTCTTTAAAATAAAGTACTACTAAACGTTTTCTATAGCTTCTGAGACTACGTAGAAGTTACAAGCCAGCTCATCTGATTTTGTGTTCAAAGTCCATGACTATGACCTTATTTATGATTCTCCTAAGAATAAATCATAGGCCAAGAACACGCTGATCTTCTGGTCTTTGAAAACCATGACCCAGTATACCTCCAGTTTCTATTTTGTTAAAGCATGCATGAAATGCAGCTTTACCTCAAGATTGCTCCCACCTCTGACTTTTTGGTAGTCCTGACAACAGAGTAATACTCCCTGTTAAAGATTGCTTAGGTTTTCAAGAGCTTCTTAAGCTACCGCTTTTTCAAGGCTGTAGCAGTACCAGTTAATACTTCTGTAGACCTTATGGTATGTCCCCAGGTACTTGCTAAGTGCCAATATTAACTCATTAAACCCTCACAGCAGTGCTGTGAGAAATGAACTACTATTATCTCCATTTTACAGATGGAGAAACTGAGGCTCAGAGCAATTACATGACTTGTCTAAGGTCACATGAAATTGAGTGGCACAGCAAGGATTTGAACTCTGGCAGTCTGGCTTGAGTACACATCCCCTAACCTCTGCAGCCTCTAAATTGACAGTCACCCACCACTGCTTCTAACACAAAAAGTTCACGAGGGAAAAAGCCTTGTAGGCAGTATCTCTCAGTCCAGAGTAAATTTATCTACCACCAGGGTGGAAACTCATCACTTCCCTTGAATTTATGCTTCCTGCTCTTATTGTGTTTCTGTAATGAAAGTGACCCACTACAAATAGGTTATTTTAATAAAATGACTGACAAAAGACTGGCAAAGTTAGAAGCAGCAGAACTAGTAGCTGACAGATTTTGGCTGGGTCCTATTAGAGATGGTGTTTTGTTTGAACTGAAGTGTAAAAGTGTACCCATTGAAAGGGAGGGAAGGACACCTAGTTTCAAGCTCAAGATGAATGAAAAACAATTACATAATAACATACTTAAATCTTGACACATTTAAGCGTATATGGAATCTTAAATGTTTTGGTATTTGGTAGGGGGGAAAAAGGGTTTAAACAAAATGAAGAAATGATGTGCTAAACAATACTATTCTGAACAGTCTTTTAAGGCTGACCTTACCAATCAAAATCTAGTTAAAATGACCTTACTTAGATATATAATATGAGAGTGTATGTACCTATAACTATGTAATCTATATCTACATATATATCATACAAGAGTGTATTATTAAGGCACTTCTGAGGCTATCTTCTACCCATGCTTTATATTCCAAGCATGCCTTATGTCCTAGATTTAAACAAGAATTGTGTTTAATAGTTAAAGTGTGTTCTGATAATTTTCCAAATTAAACAAAGAGCTTTGAAATCAACCATCAAAGAAGAAAACACAGAGGAAATTATGAAATACTTTGAACTGAGTGATAATGAAAACAAAATATATCAAAATTTAAGGGATGCAACTAACATAATTATTAGAGAAGAATATATATTAATAGTTGTCAATATTTATATTACAAATAAAGAAAGGTTAAAATTAATAGAATGAGCTTCCACCTTAAGAAACTAGGAAAAAAGGAGAGGAAAATATATGCAAAGAGAAGGAAGGAAACAACAGATAAAAGCTAAAGTGGAACAAAAAAATCAATGAAAACAAGTTATTTATGTGACAAGATCAATAAAATTGGTAAATCTCCAGCTAAATTGATGAAGAAAAAAGAGGGAAAATACAGAATTACCAATATCACCATTGAAAGAGGGACACTACATATACTATAGACAAAAATATTAAGAATATAAAAAACAACTTTGTGGCAATAAATACAACTTAAAGAGACAAATTCCTTGAAAGCCACACATTACCAAGGCTGCTACACACACACACACACACACACACACACACACACACACACATACACACACACACAGAATGTTTAAATCAATCTACATCCATTATAGAAATTTAATTGATTATTAAAATCATTCCCACAAATAGAACTCTAGACCTGAATGGATTCATTGACAAATTCTATTAAATAATTAAGGAAAAATAATGCCATTCTTATACAAACTCTTTAAGAAAATATAGAAGGAAGAAATACTTCTCATCTTATTTTATGAGACTATAATTACTCTGTCAAAACCAGCAAAGCTATTACATGAAAAGAAATCTACAGCAGAATATTTTTTGAACATAGCACAAAAATTCTTAACAAAATATTAAAAATCGAACCTAATGTATAAAAAGGATAATACATCAAGAATATGGATTATCCATGTAACGAATGCAGAGCTGATTTAACATTTAAAAGTCAATCAATGTAACATGCAGTAGTAATTGAATAAAGAAGAAAAAGCATTTGACAAAATTCAACATCCAGCCATGATACCTCAGCAAACTAGAAAGGGAGGGAACTTCTCTCAACCTGATGAAGAGCAACTCAAAAAAGTCTATAGCTAACATTTTATTTGATAGTGAAAGATGAATGCTTTAACTCTAAAATCAGCTACCAGCAAAGATGTCTTCTTTCATTACTCCCATTCAACTGATACTGAAGAACCTGGTCAGGGCAATAAGATAGAAAAGGAAAAATGTCATAAAGAATGGAAAGAAATAGGTAAAGTGTCTTTATTTGCAGAGAATAGGTTCCTTGAGGAATCTACCAGCAAAATTCCTGGTACTATAAGTGACTATAGCAGGATACAAGATAAATATATAAACATAATCTCTATGTTTTATACATCAATCAATAATTAGAAATTAAAATAAATTAATTTACAAAAGTATCCAACATAAAATACTTAAGCATAAATTCAAAAATATGCACTTTGAAAACTACAAAATACTGCTGTGAGAAACTGAAGGTGATCTAAATCAAAGGTTGACAGGTTATGGCCTACGGCCTTTGACCTATTTTGTTTTTAGAATTCTGCCACACCCAGGCTGCTTTTGCAGCTGAGAAATTCCAACAGAGACCATATAACTTAGCAAAGCTTAAATAATATTTACTATTTGCTCTTTGCAAAAAAAGTTGATCAACCCTTTATGTAAATGTTTGGAGACATACCATATTCATGAATTGGAAGATTCAACATAAAGATGTCAATCCCACCCCCACCCCCGGCCCCCCCAACGTATCCAAAGATTCAATGCAGTCTGGCTGGCTTTCTTATACAATGTGATGAGCTGATTCTGAAACTGATATGCAAATACAGAGCACCTAGAAGATGCAAAACACTTTTTAAAAAGAACAATGTGGGAGGATTTATACTACCAGATATCAAGACTTAATATAAAGCTACAAAAGACTGGGGCAACGTAGTGAATGGCATAGAAATACACACACGAATCAATGAGGTCAGAAAAAAAATACACAGATACATGGTCAGTTGGTTTTGGCAGCTGTGCCAAGGTAAGTGTGAAAGAATACTCTTTCAACAAAAGATTTTTAGTTGGAAAAATTGCTTTCAATTCCCAAACTCATACCAGTCATAAAAACTAACACAAAAATAGCTCATAGACCTAAATATAAAAACTAAAAATATAAACCTTCCAGAAGAAAGCACAGGAGAAAATCTTTGCAATCTTGAGGTAAAAATTTCTTGAACAAAAAAGTACTATGAAAGGAAAAAAGTGATATAATTTGATTTCATCAAAATATAAACTGTTTATCTCTCTTTAAAGTCCAAAATGACTACCAATATAATAAAAGTTCCAGAGAATCTTGCAATTAAAAATCCTGTTTGATACTGTTTGACTTACCTCTCAAATTTATTGGTCTAAGAACCATTTAACAATAAAACACCAATTAATCTTTTACAGAACTTGCATTCCAGAAAACACGCTTGCAAAGTGTTATTGAAGACACGTTACTTCCTTCTGGAATAAACTCCATTATCAACACTAATTGAGGGAGAAGAGCCATAATTGGCAAATAATTATTTTTGTCATGGAATATGCTCTGTATTTGATTCACTTACATTTTAGGATAATGTTTTTAATGTTTGGACATTATAACGATTTCTCTATGGCAATTAACATTATTTTAAACCAACATTTTGTAATAGCTGTACAACTTAACTACTCACCTACTCATAGTCATTTATAGCTTGATTTTTTTTTAATTAAAATGAAGAAGTCATATAAAATTTGGCGGAGGATCTCAAATTTAAACTTAGGTTGCACTCCCTCTGGGTAAAGGAGTCTGAGAGACATTGCCAGGAAGAGACTTTAGTTTTACAAAGAAACTCGGCCTATATTTCTACTTTATTTTGAAAGAAATGGGGGGGGCATAGAGAAACTGGGTACTTTTTACCTAAGGAAATATCTAAGTAATGGTAGACCTCAGAACCGATGCCATCAGAAGCAAGAGAGATGTCACTAAAATTGCTCAGCTGTACACCTTAAATTAAGAGGGATAATAATGATTACATTTCAAAATATCCCCAATAAGGACTCATCAAAAGCCAGCATTTGTCCAGTATGAGAAAGAGTTGTCAATAAACACTGTGTTAATTAAACAAACCACAGAAGTAACCACTCTCATGCGGCTGAAACGGCAAAGCAAATTTTAGGTAGGTGAAATATGCCTATTTGGATTCTTGCTCAATATCGCATATAGAAAATGGCGCTACATTCCAAGAAAGCGTTTCAAAATTTACTATTGATTGCATAAAGTCAGAAATTCATGAAAACATTGAGTGGCCATTTCCCTAAAAAATGGCTTTCAAAGCGGAGGGTTGGCAATATTCTATTTGAAACAGAAGTAAGAAATGAAGTTATAGTGCAGGCAAAGGAAAATCTTCTTTTTGCAAAGTTTACCTTGATGTTCCAACATAGTGAGACTAGAAGAAGTGATGGAAATAGTTGCACACGGTATTTGAAGGTACTTTCATCCACCCATGAAGAGCTAATCACGGTGTGTGGATTGTGTTGGGAGTCTTGCTGCTTCATTTGCTTGTCTCACCCCCAAAATACAGATCTTCCCTTTGAATCTACCTTTGTTTGCACTTATTAAATGCTTAGTTTGGGAAAGCTAAGATTTGTGGTTTCAAAATAGGCTTTGACAGGCCTAAAACTAATGTTAGCAGATCATCTTTCCCTAGCCTTTTCTGATCGCTAACTCTCCACTCAGAATGTACTACTTGCCACAGAGTATATGAAGCAGAACAGTATAAGGGATAGTCTAGTCCCTCCTTTACAAAGGGAAAATATGTGACGTAGTTGCCAAATTAAGAAGTTTACAATGTGTTTTGGTTGATTTTTATAGGTTACTATAACTACAAATAGTGATCTACAGCTGATCCTATAGAAAAAATCTTTGCTAGAATTTGCTGTCCCAATTACTTTGAGATCATAGCACATTATCATCTTAATTTACTAGCTTTTCTTCTAGGATTGTTTCATGGGAATTTTCAAGCCAGATATATATCAATTCTTGTGCACTCAAAATCTGAGAGAAAGGAATCAAAGGCTCAAAGACTCTGATGATCTATTTAAGCAAATACCATTAACCATACAAACTTAACTCACAGATATGGAACCACTGAGATAAGATACTGTTTTTTGATGTCAGCATAGCATAATTGGGAAATCCTCTCTCATGTGGGCCTAGTTTTAAATCTATTTGGCTTCATTTGGAAACTGGAGATCCAAGATGAACGTGTTCAGGATCACACAGAAATTAAGCATTGAATCCCATATTTGAATCCATCTCTATTAGCAAAGGCACATCTTCCCTGATATTTTGTGAGCCCACTGAGCATCGGCCCATACATGATTAACAACGGTTATATGACTCACCGCCTACACTCTGGCAGGTATACCCTCGTGGCTTAATATGCATCATCGTGAATCCTAAAACGAAACTCAACGAGGTCGGAGTTAGTATCTCCTATTTACATATGGCAAAACTGGAGTTCAATAAGTAATGTGCCGAAGGACATACAGCCAGAGAAATAACATAAAGTAACATTTTCATAATTCCACCTGTGTTTCAATAGAACACACATAAATTTACATATCCTTTCTTGGAGACGAAATCAATAAACAACCATAGGGAAAAAAAACAGCCAATTAAAATGATCTTGTGATATTACTTCAAAGTAATTATGACACGAACATTTCTCTGGGAACCTACAAAGCATTCAGCTTTATAACTGAGCCATCTGATTTTTGTGTAGTCTGAATTTAGCAATCTTTCATACGTAAGAAAAAAATCATGTCTGTACCTAAAGTTTTAACAACAACAACAACAACAAAAATCCTCAAAATGTGCTGACATGTTTATAGCTCCATAATTGGTGATTGGTAAAATCACTGTGTGCCCTCCAGCTGAACCTGTTTTGTAAGGAATTTAATTAACAGGATAGAGATCAAAATAACCTTAGTAAATTGGAATACCCCTGTCCAAGAAATGTCCAAGAAATCTCAGGTTCCCAGACACTGGACCAAGAAATGTCAGGTCCCCAGGTTAGCCAGGTCAGCCAACTGCCTAACTGCGTACTTTCCCTTCTGTACGTGCTTGCTTGCTATGCTCCAATGCATACCGGAATGTGGTTTTAAGCTTTAAAAGGTGTGTGTGTAAGGAGGTCAGGGCTGATCTCCGAAGACTCTGTCACAGGGGTGTTCGGACTCAGACACCGGCCGGCTAATAAATGGCTCTTATTTGGACTTCAATTCTCTAGTGGTCTTTCTTTGACTCTTTCGCGCCACAACGAAAATAAGCAATAAAACAGATTTGATCAGGTAGCTTTTTGAATTAACATAAAGAGAAACAGATGATAAAGTGCTATTTTGACTTGCGAAGGAAAAGATCAAACACCAACCTTACACATGAGGTGACACCCACAGCTGAACCTTGAGGTAATTGACTAGGAAAGCAGATACTACCTCCTTAGGGAGTTATTTAAAAAGCTTTTCATTAGCTAATCCACTGAGTTTCACCTCTCTTTATAAATTTGTATAATTATATTTACCCTAAAGAGCACATCATTTTGCTACCTCCTAATTCTCTGTCCCTTCAAATGCGTCTCTCTTTTTCTTTTTTTTTCCTGGTTAATATTTGACACATTAAGCCAAATCCTCTTTCAAAGGCCAGCTCAAGAGGTTTCCCCTTCAAGGAGACTTTCCATGTTAGCTTCATGTTCTTCTTGCTTTAGAATAATTCCTTTGCCTTGTTTGTATTGTGTTCTCAAGCGGTTCTGGGTGTGTATCTGTTTCCTCACCGAGATGGTGATACAAGCTTGGCAATGACTAGCCTCTCAGAAACCAGATAAATAGATGTCTTCGAGCTGGGACAGATGGAAGAGAAAACAGAGTGACTGCTTGTTCGTTTAATAATTCCTTCTTTGCAGTGCTACTTTTAGGATTAGAGCTGAGTTCCTGGCACATGGTAGGCACTAAGTATATACTAGGACCATGGGTTCAAATATTGATTTGCCATTTAATTTCTGTGGATCCTGGACAAGTCCACTTGTAGCTGCAGTTTTCACATTTAAAATGTCGACGAGCATACAATAGTCTCCAAATAATGTGAGAATTAATTTAAGATAATTTACATGAGGCCCTAGTCTGGTAGCTCTGTTGGCTGGAGCATCGCCCTGATATGCCAAGGTTGCAGGTTCGATCCCCAGTCAGGGCACATACAAGAAGCATAAATAATTGGAACAACAAATCGATGTTTCTCTCTCTCACTCTCTCTCTCTCTCTCTCTCTCTCTCTCTCTCTCTCTCTCAAATCAATCAATTTAAAAAGAAGATAATTTACATGATAAAATTTTCATTGGGGTGAATAGGTTGAGGGTCAGGCTGTTACCAGCAAAAACCAGCTGTTTGATTGTCAGGAGGCCTCACCATATTAAATTCAGCAATTTCAATATTGTTCAGACTTCTGTTCTATGTTTGAGAGTTTAATAGCATAATATTACGTGTCCTGCTTCTCAATAGCCCAATTGTAACCAAACTCAAGGGGTTCACCACTTAGGGTGTTCTACTCAACAATGAGAGATGGTTATCCTTAGGTAGCTTCATTTACTTGCAACAAGTACATGAAAGGGGATTCACGTCCAAAGTTCTGTCTCCCCAAAAGGAGGCTTAGCCATTGCTTATATACACTAGTTGGTTAATTACATGTTGATTTCTTCTTTGCAGTTGGCTAAACTTACCCTGCTGGGCTACTATCAAGCTCCTCCTGTTTAAAGGTGCATCTGCAAAATACTGTCATACATTTTAACATTTAGCAAGAATATTATTTAGTAAGAACTGCCCTGACCTTGAGACCCTTGTCCTATCTAACACAATCAAATCACTATGTTATTTTATCAAGACATTCTTTTCCCTGGAGATTGCATAAAGGGGCACTATCACCTTGTTTCTTCATTTTATTGGGAATTATTCTGGTATTTTAACTTTTACATGTAATTTTGGCTGTTGGTTAGAATAATATTCTTCATCATATGAAAGTCGTATGTATATTCTCATTAGTCATTCTATTATAGAGGAGTTTCAGAAGTCGTCAATTTGATTTTAGAGATCTACATTCACACTAAAAAATTATATTGGTGTCTTTATGTTTTCCTTTGATCTATATGATATATATATAATATTTCCATGCTCTATTATTTAGCATATACAATTTTAATATTTTTTCATTGATATTTTGTCTATTATGAATACAAAATGACTCTTATCAAAGTAACTTGAATTTTGACTTTGTTGTTCTTATTGAGAAAGATAAACAGTTCAAACATTTGAATCAGAAAAACCTAGGTTCAAATTCCAACGATGTGCTCTTTAGTAAACCATTTCTTTGAGGCTTAATCTCCTCTTACATAACTGGAGAAAGAATGCTGACCTCACCTGTCAGTAAGTATAACTAGTCAGTGACGTGACCTGTGTATCAGCCCAGGTCCCACAAACAGGTGGTGCTCAATAAATAGGCTGTGGATGTTCCTACTGTTTGCTTCCTTCCTCAGCACTAACTATACTTTTAAAATGGTATCTCTGTTCTCTGTTTTTCATGTCTATTGTCTTTTTAACATCTCCTTCACCTTATTTTGTTCCATATTCTAAGAGAACTCTGAAATTTTTCTTCAATGCACAGATATACTTTTCTGCATCAGATTTACAGCAGGGCCCACTGCATTATTGCCAATGTGTTGACCAGTAGTCCTTCCGCCTGCCTCCCTTTAATTCCTAGCTTCTTATTTTTACAAAACATCCAATTATCTCCTCAGCCTATTCTATACATAGGACTGATGCTCGTATTTCTCAGGAACAATTACACAAATCCTTTTTTAGAAGACAAACAGCTGTCTAAATGTTTTTTCCATCCTCTTATAAATAGTTTTTCCAAAGATTTGATTTTCACAATAATATGCTGTTCTTTTTCTTATGCTACAGTATTGTTGTTGTTTTTTCCCTAGAAGAACCATATAGTGATTTTCACCTATTTTAAAAATTATAATGCACTTAGGGGGAAAGGGGTTGGGAGCTTGGTGCAAAAGGTGAAGGGATTAAGTAAAAAATCAGAACAAAAATTCATAGACACAGTTAACAGTATGGCGATTACCAGAAAGAAGGAGGTCTGGGGGAGGTAGAAGAGGGTAAAGGGGATAAATGGTGATGGCAGGAGATGTGACTTGGGTGGTGAACACACAGTACAATATACAGATGATGTGTTACAGAATTGTGCACCTGAAAGCTATATAATTTTATTAACCAATGTCACCCCAATAAATTCAATAAATAAATAAAATAAAATGAAATAAAAAATAAAAGGTCCCTTCTTGATGGATATCTAGGTTGGTTATAATTTCTTTGTTAGTATAAATATTACAATGAAAATGCATCTTTGTACATGTATCCAATTACTACTTCCTTATAATAAATTGAAGTCCAAGTTGCTGTAACAAGGCATATCTACATTTTAAATTTTGATACATATTGATAGATTACCCTCCAAAATTATTATTAAATTTGTAATTTAAATAATACCCTAAGGGCTACCTATTTTCTCCTAACACCATTGGGCGTTAAAGATAATTTTTAATCTTTGCTAGTCTAATAGCTGATTAAACAATCTTGTTTTATTTATTTATTTTTAATTACTATCATGACTGACCATTATATTTGTCCTTTGTACTTATATTACTTATAAACTGCCTACTTGTTTATTTTGCCCTTTCCCCCCTAATATCCTATAAAGGCTCTTTATATAGTAACAATAAATAACTTGTTATATGCAATATTTGTCTTATTTGTCACATACCTTTTAATTTTGCTCATGGTGTCTATTGTCATAAAAGCTGCAGTACATAGTCAAATCTATCTTTTTGTGTCAAGTCAGAATTATACAAATATGCTCCTGTATCTTCTTTAAGAACTTCGTAGTTCAAATCTATTTGGAAGTTCACATATATTTGTATCATGTTATATTGATATTAATGTTGTGTTTTTCCAAATGGGTATACAATTTTCCAATTAATTTCCTATTTATTGAATACATTTTTCCCATTGATTTTTATAAAATTCCTTATCATTTAAAAATAATTGTATATAAAAATGTCTTCTTCTGGATAATAAAATAAAATTATAATGTATTTGGTACTTAAAAGAACACATGTAACGTCCATCATATATAATAAATACAATGAAATAGAACATTACCCAGACTATTGAAGCCTCCTGTAAGCCCTCTCCCTTTGTCACCTTTGTGTCCCATGTTTCTACACATCTCAGACCTTCCTTCTAGTATTTTTTCCTTCTTTTTTTTCCCTTCTTCTTAAAGTATATTTTTCAGATGTTTCTTCAGAAAAAAATCTGTTGCAGTAGACCACTTATTACATGAAAATCTCTTTAATTTGGGTTTCTTTGAAAGATGTCTTTGCTGGGTATAATTCTAGGTTGAAAGAAAATTTCAGCATGTTGAAGATGTTATTCTAGAGGCTTCTGGATTCTGTTGAGAAGTCTGTTGGGAAGCCATATATTAGTCTGGTTGTCATTCTTTTGTTCATAATCCATCTTTCTCTGTGCTATTTTCTAAATACCTGTTGTTTAATTTGGTGTTTTACAGTTTTTCTTTTCATATGTGTAGAACAGAATGAGGAGACAGTTGGATGTTTTGTAAAAATAAGAAGCTAGGAGTTAAAGGGAGGCAGGTGGAAGGACTATCGGTCCACACAATGGCAATAACAGAATGAGCCCTGCTGAAAATCTGATGCAGAAAATTACATCTGTACATTGAAGAAAATTTTTGTTCCTACATATGATAATTTATCTTTTTTGGGATTTGTTGGTGTTTATCAGAATGAGTTCATTAGTTCCCGTGGAATTTCAGCCATTATGCATTTAAATATTGTCTTTTCAGTCTATTATTTTTTTCCAGAACTTTGATTAGATATGTATTGGACTAGCTCATTCTGTCTTCCATGTTTCTCAACTTCTCTTTCGTACTTTTCCATCACTTTGTCTCTGTGAGTAACAATTGTATGATTTCTCAATTTATATCTTCTGGCATGTAATTCTCTCTGAAACTATCATTTTGTTAACTTAGCTCTAATTTCACTCACTACAGTTTTCCTTCTAAAAGTTCAATTTTGCTTTTTTTTTCAGCTATGCCTGCTCAACTTTGATAGGTGCTTAATCCTTACTCATGTTTTTAATTCCATATTTTATTTATATAATTTTATTAGTCATACTCATTTTATATTTCCAATAACTCCAATATTTGTCTCTTTCTGCTGTTATTCCTACTGTCTCTCACTCACAAGTCTTTGTTTTATTTATGTTTCATGATCTTTGTTTATTAGCACATGTTTGGTAAAATTCCATGGGAATTTGTTGAGTTTGATGTGAGAATATTTCACTGAGAAAGAATGTGCCTACTTTCCCTATGTCCCAGAAAGCTACAAGCCCATTAAGGAACAGGCCTATGGATAAAAATCTTTTGGAAAAACGACTGTTTCCCTCTTTAGCCAAAGTAAGTCCTGATCAGAGAGGCCTCCTATTTCATCCCTTCCACGATTTAGATATTTATAACTCTGGGCATTAAACAAGGGTCTTTAATCTAACTCCTCACTATACAATGGCTCTAATCTTTGTCTTGCCTGTCCTTAGTCATTTAAAACCAAAGCTCTAAGCTACCAGAGGTCCATTTCCCTGGGTCCTTGGGCAGCTTCAGGATTCAGTTACCTCCTGGACTTGTGTTCTTGCTTCATTCCTGGCTTCAGGAATTTCCATCAATTTCTTTAGATTCCCATTTATTTATGCAATTGCTATTTTTAAAATTTTTATTCAGCATTTGAAGGATTTTTAAAAATTGTTTGCAGAATTTTTCAGAATTTCCTAGAACTCATAATGTTTCTTGAAACCAATGGCCTCATATGAAGATTTTAACATTGCCAGCGAATTCACTATTGCTTAGGCTCAAAGAGAAATACCCAAATGGTTTTATTTACTTCCACTTTGGTTAAGAGTAGAGTTTTCCTTTCGTGCCCTCATCTCCACCTAAGATACTTCCACACTCGGATGGGCATACAAAAGTCTAGGATTTTGCAAAGGGAGCTAGATACAGACATTGGATTCCAGGGAGTGTCTACATACATAGACTGCTCAATGTTAAGTCTCTATCTCATGATATTGTCTTGTCTATCTCTTACCTCTTAGCCAGGCCCTTTCTTTCAGTTCTATCTTCTCCTTCCCCAGCCCCATCAAATGTAGTTTCTACATGCAATAAAATACTCTGCAGAGATACATGCTGATCTTTCTATGCCAGTGGCTCCCTGGGTCATTATTTTGCTTCCATGTACTCCCATTGTAGATACAGAGAGGGAAACTCTTTTTTAAGAGTACCATGGAGAGAAGAGAGGTAGAGAATAATGCACAGAAAACACATAGATAAGTTTTTCATGATTTTAGAGGGAGGTGTTCAGATTCTCTGTGGGTGGGTAGGTAGTTTCCTTTTTCCTGGATCTTGTACCAATGATGTCATGCCAAGAATATTCATTGATTCTGATCCATTGCTATTGTGTTCCAGTTTCCTGTGCTTTGGCATGTAGGTTCATTTCAGTCCTACAGAGTGTCTTCTGCCTGGTGTATTAGAGGGGATCGCTTCACTAGAGCTGCACAGTCCCTGCCCCACCAGATCAAAATACGTTTCTATATACTCTCATTTCCCTTTTAGCCTGATCATGATTACTCAGGGTGTGTCTGAGAGGGGACAGTTACATCCAGTGACCAAACTATCCACTAAGATTTGTGGACAAGGAGGAGATGTGAGAGAGTCTCAAATCATTTGAGATTATTTTTGAGGAGCTATTCCAGCATTCACAAACATCTGTGGATGGCAGGAAGTGTGGAAAGTCCACTGAATACTGTGACCACTCCTCATTGTTGAGTGGCCTTTATAATAAAAGGTGCATCATTTCTCAAAAGCAAATGGCCCAGAAAGCCAAAAAAAAAAAAAAAAAGTGATACAGATTAGTTTCAAGGGATACAATAAAGTGACTAGTATTGGGTGATTGGACTGGAAAAATAACATTATAACTTAAAAACATGTCAACAGTCCTGGCTGGTTTATCTCAGTGGTTAGAGTGTCCACCTGAAGACTGAGGGGTCTTGGGTTTGATTCCCAGTCAAGGGCACATACCTAGGTTGCAGGTTTGATCCCTGACCCCAGTCAGGGTCATGTGAGAAGCAACCACTTCATGTGTCTCTCTCCATCGATGTTTCTCTCTCTCTCTCTCTCTCTCTCTCTGTCTCCCTCCCTCCCACTCTATCTAAAAAAAAAAAAAAAATAAATGGAAAAATATCCTCAGGTGAGGGTTAACAAAACAAACAAACAAAAACCATGTCAACAGCAGTGAGGTATTACTGGTATCCCTGAAAGATTCAAAGGTCTAATGTAGTCAGTCTTCTAGCAATGGCAGGGCCAGTGTCCTGCGTGACGGGTCTCTCCCTCATTGCAAGATAAATTGGTCAACTTTGGTAGCAGTCACAAGTCTGGGAGTGGTACCCTCTAAACCAAACAACAAGAATCCTTTAAATTCTGCCAAGTCTCTGAGGGTGAATGTATTGGCTTGTCTGATACAATGGTGAATCAGGCAGCAGTAGTGGCATCTGGGTGGAGACGCCTCCATGTGTGACTCAAACACGTAGCATCACTTATCATGGCTTTATTTCTAAAGGTCATGACCCCAATGAGAACTATGTTTAATCAGCCATTGTGTACTTTTGGAAGTGTCCAATCAAACACCCACGCCACTGACAAAAGTCTAGAGTCAATCAAAGTAGAAGAAGGTCCGTTGAGGGAAGTATTGGACAGAGCTATGAAAAATGCCTTGCATCCTGCCACAGAGCAAAGTAACCACGTCCATTTTTGATCCTGCATAGCCAGGACTCTGTCTGAAATGTGGCTGCAATCCTGTAGACACCATCAGGTTACAACTTGGGCAAGTCATAAGTCCTAGGCATTTAGGGGAATCTCACTGAATGGAGAAAATCCAGTGGCTTTGCTTCAAGCAGCAGAATGGGGGATAATAGCTGCCAGTTTTTCTTGTAATGTCTAAAGGCCACTGGAGCCAGGCCAGTTGCATTTTTGAATATACCACTCCCATGTGATAAATAAGGCTTGATGTACCCTTCCCGCCTTTCAGTAATGGAGTCTGAGTTGAACACCTCCAAAGGGAAATAGGCCAAAGAGACCAAGGGCTCCTTGAGTTGGGAGTTCATTATTGACCAGAAGAACCCGAAGAGCTAGATTGATTGGGAGATGATGAACCCAAAACCCAAGGTGCACCTCCCAGTAGGAGCTGCCTCCCTTTGCAGAGTCTTCAGTTGGCAAAACCATCAGTCAAAGAGACTTACAGCTCAAAGGAGCCTTCACTGCAGCGGGCTTCACTCTAAACTTCATTGATTTCTTTTCCTACACCCTTGCATATTGTATCTCCCTTTGGCCTAGATCCAACTTTATCAAGTCATACTTTCAAAAAAATGGCTTTGTTTTGTTTTTTTAGGTAGTAAAGTTTCTTTGCCTATTGCCCCCTTTTCAGTATCATGTTGACTATGTAACTTAAGATTTATAAGTATTTTCCTTAGAGGACTTTAACATATTATTCAAGACTAATACCATACAATGTTAAATCACAAATCCAAAGAGAGTGTTTATGCCAGAGTATTTTCCTAAGAGCTAGAGTACTTTTCCAAGAGATTACATATAAATATGGAACTCTTGTGCCATTTTTACCATCTTTACACTATTTGACAAAATAACATTTGTCAGTAAACATTTATTGGAGTCTTTTCAATGTGCCAGAGATGTTGCACAGCACTAGAGATTCCAAGATGAATAGATAGTACCTGCCCTCAATTTGTTTGGAAGTAAATAGATGATTACGACATGGAGTTGATGTGCTTTTTTAGAGATACTTTCAGGATGCAGTGCTTACAAGTACAAGATATGGCAAAGCCAGAGAGACCCAACTTCCTAGGGAGGCGGGTCCTTTACAGATTCTTGAATATAAATAATATTGAGTTTCAGAAAAGATAAGATGAGAATGTTTGTCCCGAGACGTGGGTGCCGTAACTGCAAAGACCTGGAAGCTAAATGACCTTAGCAAACTCTGGGAACTGCACACAGTGCACTTCACGTGGTATATGGCTTGTGCTGCAGAGCACAGATTCAGCAGGAATTTCACCAGATCCCCTTGGAGGCTCACCATTGCAAGATGCTCAAATCATTCATATATGTAACTTAAGAAGGCACGCCCTGCCAGAAGTAAATCAAAGAAATTATTTTGAAATATTGAAGTACTTAAAAATAATAACATGAAGACATAGCTGTGAGTTAAATTTAGCAACAGGCCATGAACTAGCTTGTCCCTGATTTAGAGAGTAAACACTGTAAAGCATTGTGTCAGAACCTTGTGGCTTAACCATGTGACCACAGAAAGATAATAAACTTCTCTGACACTTAGTGTCCTCATCTAGAGTCACTTCCAGCTACAAAATTCTATTCTAAGGATGAAGTTATAAAAATGCTACAAACCTAAACCTGAAGTTACATTACGCTGTTGACATGACAGGCAGCAACCAAAACCAGTAAGAATGAAGATCAAAACTCAAAGCCCATTCACCTCATTTTCCATAACATTTTGATAGCATTTGTTTTATTTTACTTAATATTATTATTATTATTATTATTATTATTATTATTTTTAATCCTCACCCGAGGATATTTTTCCATTTATCATCAGAGTGGGAGGGAGAGAGAGAGAGAGAGAGAGAGAGAGAGAGAGAGAGAAACATCGATGTGAGAGAGACACATCGACCCTGACCAGGGCTAGGGACGACTGCAACCGAGGTATGTGCCCTTGACTAGAATCAAACCTGAGACTCATTGGTCCACTGGCTGACTTTCTAACCACTGAGCCAAACCAGCCAAGGCTTACTTAATATTATTTTTGTACCACAGTTTCTTGTACTAGAATGGAAACCTCGTAAGGCCAGAAACTGACTATTTTTTCCATCTTGATGTGTTCCACAGCACTTCATCTCTCTCACAAATAGTAGGCAATCAAAAATAATAAAAAGAATTTTAAATTTTAAAAAGAGATACATTTAATTTTTGAAGACAAAATTATATGCATCTTTAACTCAATGATCTTAGGAAAATGATGTACTTTTAAAATTAAATATATTGGGGTGACATTGGTTAATAGCATTACATAAATTCAAGTGTACACTTCTATAACACGTCATCTGCATATTGCATTATGTGTTCACCACCCGGTCTAGTCTCCCTGTGTCACCATATGTTTGACCCTTGTCACCCTTCATCTTCCACCAACCTCCCTTCCCCTCTGATAACCTTCATACTGTTGTCTGTGTCTCTGGATCTGTTGGTTTTGTTTGTTCATTTTTTGCTTTCTGTTTTATATCCCACATATAAGTGAAATCACACGGTTCTTGTTCTTTTCTGTCTGACTTATTTCGCTCAGCACGATACTCTCAAGATCAATACATGTTGTTGCAAGTGGCAGCATTTTGTCTTTTCTTATGGAGGAGTAGTATTCCATTGGATATATGTACCACATCTTCTTTCTCCAAACAGCCATCGAGGGACACTTAGGTTGTTTTCATGTCTTCTCTACTGTGAATAATGGTGTAATAAACATAGGGCTACATGTGTCTTTACAAATAAATGTTTTCAAAATGTTCAGGTAGATACCCAGAAAAGGGGTTGCTGGGTCATATGGTAACTCTATTCTTAATTTCTTGAGGAGCCCCACACTGTTTTCCACAGTGGCTGTACCCCTTTACCTTTCCAGCAGCAGTGGATGAGGGGTCCCTTCTCTCCACATCCTCTCCGACACTTGCTACTTGTCTGTTGATAACAGCCATTCTAACAGGTGTGAGGTGGCATCTTGTGGTTTCGATTTGCAAGGACAATGGAGTTTTAGAAAGTAATCTTTCACTTACTAAAACCAAACCATAACACCAAAAGTAACAAATGAGCAAACAAAAAACAAGAATACCAAAAACTGGTTGGTTTTCCTCATGGGACAGTAGGTCAAACATCTTGAATCGACAAGAAACTGTTTTCCTTTCAGGTAAAGGATGTTGACAGTGTCTGTCCCATGGTTTTAATATACCACAATAGTTTTTCTAAATTATGTTATCTCTTGCCAGTGAAAGAGTCCTATTTTAGTAGGAGTATAATCTTGATGCTTCAAGTGCGCTATTTCCTGAGTACTTGTAGCTGAGCTTTCTCTGGGTTTTCATAATGCTTTGCTCGTGCCATTATTATAGGACTACTTATGTAAAATTGTGATTAGCTCTTTACACATCTGTCTCTGCCCTGAGGCTAGGAACTCCTCCAGGGCAGAAATATAATCTCATTCATCATCATAGCTAAGATTGTAACATAGCACTCAGCGTATAGTTGGTGTGATTGGTAGTAAATAAAAAATAGATGTGAGATTTTTGTCAAAGGTCTTTGAAGAGCCAGAGTAAACCAATAAATCACTGAAGTAGCAATTGCTAAAAAATTTTATTGCACACATCAAAAAGACAGCTTGAAAACCAGGAGTACTCAAAGCAAAACATGGACTGAGGCTCAAGGGTATATTGTGATAAAGCAGCGTACATAGTGAGAAAATAGTGCTTGCTGATTCTTTACAGTGATTGGTTGTATTAGAATTTTCGGTGGTTACCTCATATCAACCTTGGGGAACAGTTCAAGTTTTGCTTATTATTATCAGAGACATAAGCAAGAAATGACTCAGGTCAAGTTAGCATTGCAGAGCATGCTGAATTAAGCTTTGCTTGAATGACTAAGCCATCAACCGTGCCATCCAACATAACTTCATCACAGGTGTAAAATGCATCCATGGGCCCGGCCGGTGTGGCTCAGGGGTGGAGCGTCGACCCATGTACCAAGAGGTCACCGGTTTGATTCCTGGTCAGGGCACATGCCCAGGTTGTGGGCCAAATCCCCAGTGGGGGGCATGTAGGAGGCGCTGCAATCGATGTTCTCTCTCATCGATGTTTCTATCTTTTTCACTCTCTCCCTTCCTCTCTCTCTAAAATCAATAAAGAAAAAAAAATGCATCCATGGGATTATGTGGGTGTGTACACACAGGCCAGGGATCCTGGAGGGCATTTAGAATTCTGCCCAACGTAACTTTTGAGGCTATAATGTCCTCACACTTGAATGTCAATTTGGCTAAGTATAACATTCTAAGGACAAAATTATTTTCACTTGATTTTTTTTCAATTTTATCGAGAAATAACTGACATATCACACTGTATAAGGTTGAGACACACAGCATGATAGTTTGATTTACATGTATTGTGAAATGATCAACACAATAGGCTCAGCTAACACCCATCCTCTCATGTAGATACAATGGAAAGAAAATAAAGGAAAAAAAGTCTCCTTGCGATGAAAACTCTTTTATTCTCTTAACAATGTTCCTATGTATCATATAGCAGTGTTAGCTATAGTCATGTTGTACATTGCATCCTTAGTACTTCTTTCTCTTAAAAAAATTTTTTTTTTCTTTATTGATTTCAGAGAAAGAGAAGGGAGAGGGAGAGAGATAGAAACATTGATGAGAGAGAACATTGATTGGCCGCCTCTTGCATGGCCCCCACTGGGGATCAGGCCCACAACCTGGGCATGTGCCCTGACCGGGAATCGAACCAGTGACATCTTGGTGCATGGATCCATGCTCAACCACTGAGCCACACCAGCCTGGCCCTAGTACTTATTTTTCTTATAACTGGAAGTTTGTACCTTTGACCACCTTTCCCTGATTCCCCCTCCCTCACCCCACTTCATTCAGTATCTTTAAAGTATTCTTCCATTGTCTTCTTACTCATAGTGCTACTGCGAAGAACTTGGATGCAACTCAGATACAGTTTTCTGTATTTTCCTCTGCTCTCCTGAAGCCATTAGAATTATTTTTCATTTTCTCCAGTGTCACTCAACTGCGTATAGGTCTCAGTTTCCCTTTTCTCTCATTTGACACTTCCCGTTTCTCTGTGAACACTTTCAATCAGCCTCTCATCTTTCATTTTTATGAAGATTATTTTCATTATTTCTTTAGTTACTTCCTCTTCTCCATTATTTTTTCTTTTGGGATTCCAATATTTAGTCTTCTCCTGCTATTATCAATCTCTTTTCATTTCCTACTTATTATAACCTGATGTTTTCTGGGGGAATTCCTTAGTGTGCTGCTCAACACATTAATTTTCCTGTCAGCTGTTATTCATCTGATGATTTACCCAATGTATTGTAGCTTTTGTTTCAACAATTTTAATTTTTGTAGCTGGTATGTAGTTTGTGTTTCCTATTTAAAAAAAATTTTTTTTTCTTTATTGCTTTTTTTAGAGAGAGGAAGGGAGAGGGAGAGAGAGATAGAAACATCGATGAGAGAGAACATCGACTGGCCGCCTCCTGCATGCCCCCAACAGGGTATTGGGCCCACAACCTGGGCATGTGCCCTGACCGGGAATCGAACTGGCGATCTCTTGGTGCATGGGTCGATGCTCAACCACTGAGCCACACCGGCCGGGCAATTGTGTTTCCTATTTTTAAAAGCAATTTTGAATTGTTTTATAGTGTGAAGTTCTTCCCTTATATCCTACGGCACATTATCAATGCTGTTATAAAATGTCAGTCAATTTATTCCAATATTACCTCTTTACGCAGCATATTTTGTACCGTTATTTTAGCCTGTGAGCTCACATTGTGTGTGTGCGTGTGTGTGTGTGTGTGAGAGAGAGAGAGAGAGAGAGAGAGAGAGAGAGAGAGAGAGAGAGAGAGTGAGAGTGAGAGAGAGAGGAGAGGTGGGGACAGGAAAGAAGAAAAGAGAAGGGGGTGGGGTGGAGAAGTAATTTACTACATTGATAATATAATTAGGCAGTCACCAGAGTTGAGTCCTGGTCCATACCAGTCCCATCTATGGTTAGAAGAGAGGGCATGATTCTCTGGTCAGAGGGGAAAGTTGTACCATACACACCAAAGAACTCAAAGTCCTCTTGGTCTCCCCCATTGGCTTTGCTGGGCAGTTTTATTTCTAAACCTTTAGGAAGAAACAGCATGTGCGAGAAGTGTCCCCTGTGTTCACAATCCACCATCTCTGGATGCCCACAGGAGAAAGCTACAGAGGCGCACCCCTTTCATCCTAGTTATTTCTCCTGTTTACACCCATATTTTTAAAAAGTCTTTTTTTATCCACATGCAATATCAAAATATAAAACCCCTTTACTATGGTTAGTGTTGCCCCTCTAAAGAAACTGACTTAGGTGAAAGCAATATTCATTACCTTTATATCTATTAATAGTTACGGGAGTCATATCTCTCTTCAAAATGCCTGCAGATTGCCCATATTGGTAATTTTATTTACATCCCTAACAAAATCCACTGCCTTAATGTCTCTCTGGGTGTGGCCAACGTGTCGATATTATGCTCTTACTTGCAAGTGACAGACACCCAGAGTGTTTGTGAAGGTGAGTGGAGCAACGAAGGTACAGTGCCTGAAACACTGAAGTGTAATAAATTACAGCATCGTTAATATGGGAACTTTGTTTTGCCGCCTCTACTTCTATTTCATGTGCTCTCAGCTGACTTTTCTTCTACCCTAAATCAACTCTCAACCTTCTTTTAGTCACTTAGCCGCTTTCCTTGCAAGTAGGTCAGGTGTCCCTGACTTGCTTCTTTAGAAAGTCAACACCCCCAGGTGTCTTGGCACAGGCGCTGAGCCAGTCTCCCGCAGAACTGGCCTTAGCCTGTATTAGGTTCCTTTGTTGGATTCGAACTGTACTGAATAGAGCCTTTGTCTCCAAATAGCCACCTTCCCATTCGCCCAGTATTTACATTTATTCCCCTGTTACTGTTTGAGTGTTGAGTTTAGGCCTTGAGGGTGTTTGGAAGTTTAAGAATAACAGGGTATTTGGGTTGCAAGAGATTTCCTAGAGCCTTTATTTTACAGATGAGAAAACTAAAACCGAGAAGAGTTAAGTAACTTTCTCAAGGTCATACATTTCCATCCCAATACCATTACTTTTATAGATAAGGAAATGGAAACCCAGAAAGATGAAACAGCCTGGGTCTTGCATCAAGATGTAAATATCATTGGAATAAACTCTGAAATCAAGCAATAAAATCCACTGCCTGAAGTAAAATCTGTACCTGAAGTTAGAAATAAAATGTAATGGGAGTGTATTTTGTAAATATTAAACGGATGCATTTTTATTTCTCCATTAAATCATGTTCACTAGCAGCCTTAAATTTCCAAAGCCAATCTGAAGGCTTATTTCTCAAGGGGAGAAGAGCAAGGGTACCGCCCGAGGCAAAGAGGCCAACTCTGAGATTCAAACCTAAATTTCCCAGTTTCTCCAGCAACAATTTAGTCATGCGAGCCAGATGTCAAAAATAGAAAAGAATTTCCTAAGTTATTTTATTTCACTCATTCATGACTAAAGAGGCTTGTTTGGTGGGCTGATCACCCAATAATGTGTGAGGGAGATCCCATTCTTATAAGAGGAAGGGGAGGGAGCCAGCTCCTTAGGGTCCTGGTGAATGTACAACATTGAGGCACAGGAAGGGGAGGAGGAAAGTCCAGCACCAAGGCCCTGGTTTGCCCTCACTCAACTCCAAATGCCTCTGGGACCAACACGTGGGAAATTGCATCATTTGACTGTATGACTTCATGGCTCCCCGTATCTCAGTCCTTTTGCCGTGGAACTTTGCAGTGCCCACCCCTGCAGATAGGATGACCTGCCCTGCTACTTGATTCTGGACTTGCTTTGCATATACATTAAGGCAAAAGTGGTAGTAAGCCAGTTCTGAGCCTAAATTTCAAGAAGTCTTCCTGTCTCTGCTTGTTATCTTGTGCCTCTGTCATTGCCATGAGAACATGCCCAGGCCAACCTGCTGAAGGATGAGAAATGCATGGAGCACGATGAATTGCCTTGCACCTGTCAAAGCAGCTTAGAGCTGTGAACACCCAGCTAACCCCCGCACGTGTGAGTGAGCCCAGCCAGGATCAGCAAGCTGCCTAGCTGATCCCCAGCTATCGTGGGAGCAATAAACAGGTAAATCTGTATACCTCTAAGATTTGTTGGTTATTTGTTATGCAGCTTTATTTTAGCAAAAGCTAACTGGTATGCCTTTTTTTTAAAAACATTAAAATATTACTCCTGGTGTGCTTCCCAGGAGTAATAGAGAGAGATCGTCAGGCAGAAGGTCATCCAACATGGTTTGAGGCAATGGCAGCAGCTGGACACAGTGAGGTAGACCAGACTGATTCAGTCCTCCTGGTCCCTTATTGCCCGCATGTGACATGCAAAGACTGAGATGTGACATGGTAAGGAGATGCAGAGGAGCCGAGAGACCCAGTGAACCAGAAGAACCTTGAAGTTTGGCATGTGAAAACCAGCAGGCGCTTCAGCAAGCCAGACCCACCCCGGTGCACATAGCATTAGCTGTGCCAGTCTAGGGAGCTTGGCAGATAACAGTGAAAAGTCTTTCAAAAGAGTTTGGAATTTCCAGAGTCATCACCTCAAAGCAGCAGAAAGTGACTATCAGATTGTTAATGAAAATGTCTATTTATCTTCTCATCTACAATTTCGGTTGCCAGAGGTAGTCTATTTTTTTTTAAATCCTCACCCGAGGACATTTTTGCATTTTATCTTCAGATAGAACAGGAGGGAGAGAGGGAGGAAGAGAGAGGGAGAAATATCAATGTGAGAGAGACACATCGAGTGGCTGCCACCCACATGACCCCAACCAGGGCCGGGGACAAACTGCAACCAAGGTACGTGCCCTTAGCGGGAACCGAACCTGGGACTCTCTTAACCCAGCCAACTGACTGGACTTTTTCAAGGTCTCCCCATGGGTTGTTATTGGTCCTGGGGTGGGCTTCCCTACATGCTCCCGTCAACTGCCCTTTCTTTTAAGACCATCACTAGAGAGCCTTGGCTGGTTTGGCTCAGCGGTTAGAGTGTTGACCTGCAGCCCGGAGAGTCCCGGGTTCGGTTCCTGCTAAGGGCACGTACCTTGGTTGCAGTTTGTCCCCAGAAGCGGTTGGGGTCGTACGGGTGGCAGCCACTTGATGTGTCTCTCTCACGTCGATGTTTCTCTCTCTCTCCCTCCCTCTCTCCCTCCTGCTCTATCTGAAGATAAATGCAAAAATGTCCTCGGGTGAGGATTAAAAAATTTAAAAAAGACCATCACTAGAGAAATACTTCATTCCATAACTAGAAATAAGACAACTAATAAAATACTCCTGAAAGCATAATTAAGCTCATGCAATGATAAATAAAAAAATGACAGATAAAGGACCAGGGGAGTACAGCAAACACACTTTTAACTTGTTCACAATTTTGCCTCTTACAGCGAGATTATCTTTCCCTAGAGTGTGTCCTCTGGAACATGAGGGCCTCATGAAGTGACACACGACAGGTAAATCAGTAATCAAACTCCCTACGGCAAAATCATATGGAACTCAACCATGATAAGATAAAGATAAGGTGGGGGAATGTGTTTGTTAGAATTGACATCGTCTTGCTATTGATTTTTAATTTAACTTTAACAGCTTCTTCTACCCCACATCTGTCTTTTTATGAAATACCCATTAAAAGTCCATAGAGCTCATCTTGGGAACTGCCTTGGATGGGTCTACAGTATCTTGCTGTTAATTTTTAAAAATTTGTTTAGCTTTAACCAGCTTACTTCACCCCAGAACTCTTTTATAAAAATCTTTATTGCTGAGAGTATTACAGGCGCCTCCCCTTTTTATGCCTTTGTCCCCCACCATCTGGTTCCCACCCTGCCCCAGGCCCTCACCGCAGCTATTGTCTGTGTCTATGGGCAATGCATACATGCATATAAGTTCTTTGGTTAATCTCCTCCCCCCACCCCTCCCCTCCTTCCCTCTGAGATTTGTCAGTCTGTTCCATGATTCCATGCTTCTGGTTCTATTTTATGTATCTGTTTATTGTGTTCAGTAGATTCCCCACATGAGTGAGATCATTAAGAGGCCATAGAGCTTGTCTTGGGAACTCTGCCCTGGGTGGGTGTCCACCATGCTGAGAGCCTGGCCTGCTTGCTGCCTGCTCTATTAGGAACCGTTCACCTTGTTCACCTCGGAAAGAAATGAAGTTGTTGGAAGAAATGAATTCTATAACTTTTACTCAAGGTCCTCAGGTCAGTTTATTAAATAGAATTCTCTTTGGGTCAATGAGAAAAGAAAACAGGATTATAATAAGAGTGTGCTAAAATGTAATTTATTGTTTACTGTTTTTTTTAAATACTGTGTTTTCTCTTATGCCAAAACTTCTTGGCATCAATCACACCATTCAAATGATTTCTAACTTTAAAAAAAATCGTTCTAACAAACAAAATCATAAAATTGATACTTTCCAGAATGCCCCTTACTTGCACTTATATCAACCCAACCTGCAGGCACTGTTTTACGGAGCTGCCATACAGAAATCTGGATGAGCAAAGAGTTCGGGAACAGTGTAAATCTTTTACGGTAAGAAAATGATCTTTGTGGGGGAGGAGAAGAGAAGAAGGGGAAGAGGAGGGGAAGGAGGAAGAGAGGGAAGAAGAAGAAGAGGAGGAGGAGCAAGGAAAAGAAGAAGAGGAGCAAGGAAAAGAAGGAAGAAAAGGAGAAGGCCCTGCATTTTTCTGGTCTGAAATATTGACTTACTCTGTACCCAAGGAACTCCCACAGGAAAAGTTTCCGATTCCCTTCTTTAGTGGTGAGCCCTCTATGAAGCTCACAGGCTGTACCTTGATAATGTAGGAGGATGGAATGGGGACCAGATAGTTGGGGATTTTAGTGTAGTTTTCATGTCAAGATCATCAGTGTGAGTTCTTAAATGTCTTGAAGGGGCCTTTGTGCGTGGCAAAAATTATGCCTAATTACTTTGTTTTTATGTTACTATAACTTTTATTAAAGTTGTAACTATAAAGGAAACTAGCTTCTCTTAAGCTCTTGATTTAACTAACAAATCTCTATAAAACTAATAAGCAAAGAGCAATTATTTTCACATTTTGTTTGATGATTGTTCAATTAATTCAAATGGAATAGACTAAACTACTTTAAATAATTAATTCCTTTGACAAATTAAGTAAATTACATTTTCTAAAATGTTTTAGATTGTACTTATAAATTTGTTATATTTTTACAGCATTTAAAAAACTTTCTGACAACTCACAATGAAACTGTAACAAGAAAAACCTGCCTATACATTTAAAAGTCTTGTAAATATAATAAAGTATGATTATAAATAGAGTGCATCTCCAGTTTTTACAAACTCAGTAAAATTCTTGGGTATAGTTTTAGTTTAAAAGCATAATTACAAAATCCATTACATATTTTAATTTATACTCAGATTCTTTCTTTTACCAGATTCTATTAAACATTATAAATTCTTTATATGCCAAATATATAAAACTGCCTCAGTACTTAAAAAGTTTATTCCAGATCCTGAACTCAAAGTATAAATGATGTTGGGTTAATATACTTCATAATGTCTGTATTCAATGTATACCTTTCTGTGGTTGATAAACTAGTCATCAAGAAAATAATATTTAGCATTTCAGAGAAGTGAGGTTGATAATTCTGATAATAATATGATCACCTAAGGGTGAGAGCTCAGGAACAAAACACAAGAGCCACATGTATACAGAGTGAGCATCTGAACCTCAGACTGCCATGCTCAGTTCTTCGTCGGAGCCACTACGATCAGGGGCTTTAAATCCACACTCATATCCAATTCTTTGACTTCATTTACATAGATTAAACTCTGTATCCTCAATGAAGCTTTATGTAACTTCCTTCAACTAATCTTATTACTGCTGTATTGAGTTCTCCAATCTTTCAAAGTGGGGGCCTGTGTGTGAGTAGAGAGGTATAGTACACTGATGTGTCTATGTAGTCTTGCCCTGTCCAGACATCTTTGTATTCCATACAGTCATCTGCATCCCTCACGTGCTCTGATGTTTTGAATACAACCTTACTGTCATGTAAATGTGGAAGCTCAGTTTCTAATATATGTCAGAGAGATGGCTTTATAAACTCTAATTTTATAAGAATTATAATTTTTACTGTGGTAAAATATACATAAAATTTACCACTTTAACCATTTTAAGTGCACAATTTAATGGCTTTAAGTACATTAACAATATTTTGCAACTATCACCACTATCCAATTTCAGAACTTTTTCATTACCCCAAAGAGAAACTCTATACTCCTTAAATAACTATTAACCATCCCCACCCCCAGCACCTGGTAACTTCTATTCTACTTCTTTTCTCTATCAATTTATTTATTCTAGGTACTTCATTTAAGTGGAATCATGCAATATTTATCATATTGTATCTGGTTTATTTCCCTTAGTATAGTATCTCCAATGTACATCCATGTTGTAGCATGTATCATAATTTCATTAATTTTTAAGGCTATATAATATTCCATCGTATGTATACAAAACATTTTATTTATCCATGTATCTGTTGATGGACATGTGGGTTGTTTCTACATTTTGGCTGTTGTAAGTAATGCTGCTATGAACACTGATGTACAAATGTCTGTTTGTGCCCCCACTTTCAGTTCTTTGGGGTACATACCCAGAAGTGGAATTGCTGGATCACATGGTAATTCTGTGTTTAACTCTCTGAGGCAGTGCCATACTGTTTTCCACGGAGGCGGTGCCATTTCACATTTCCACCAGCAATGCACATGGGTTCCGACGTGTCCACATCTCTGCCAACATTTGTGATTTATGTGTTTGTTTGTAAAATAGCCATCCCAGTGGGTGTGAAGTGGTATCTCGTTGTGGTTTTAATTTGCATTTCCATAATGACTAGTAATGAACAGGTTTTCATGTGCTTCACCAACTATATTTTACATGAAAGTGAGCATTGACTATGGAAAAGAGAATGAAGTATGGAATCTGTATTTAGATGGACTTGGTTAGGATTCCAAGTCAAATAATTATCACCTAGAATAACATATTCAAAAGCTTTGAGCCTCAGGGTCCTCATTTAGAAAGTGAGGGGGAAAAATACTTGTTTTTCAGAGTTTAAGGTACACACAAATAATGGTTATTATTAACAATATTGTACCATAAGAAAATAAATTGTTTCATTTCAGGATACTAGATACACTGGCAAAATTCCAAACGAAATTCCAGTTTTTCTGATAGTGAAGAAACTTATTTCCTTAAGTCATTTAGTATCACATTAAGGGAGAAATAAAAAAAGAAGGCAGTTCTTAAAATAATAAGACTAATGATCATAAACTTGCATTTTAATGTATAAAAGTTAAAGTGAAATAAAATATTTTAATGTCTTTTTTATTAAATAAAACATATCCCACATTTTTCCCCTCTTCTCTGCTTCCAACCCGTTTGCATGGTTAAAGTTCTGAATCAAACAATAGAAGACATTCTAGATTTCTTATAATGGGGGCTTGGACAAACTAATAAATCTTGAGCTAGTGGCAGACATTTTTCAATAGCAGACACAAGGGTGGTGTTTTATTTGTTTAATAGAGAGGGAGAATCAGTTCTGGTTGTGCTGTCCAGGCATAGTGATAGATCTAACTTCCCTATCTAAATGAGAACCATCATTTTGAATAAAGTCTTCTCCTGTGTCAGAGAAAATGCAGCCCAAGACCCTGTAATATAGACAAAGGAGAGGAAGGACACAGGACTGCCCACTCCTTTTCAGGCAGAGATCTGTCATAGACGAAAGCAGGATTGATTAAAACATCCATTTTCTGACTTTCTGCCAACTTATATCACTTGTAGATAAGGAGAATGGCCTGGAAAGCAATCCAGCTTGCAGCCATTAATCACTCACCACTGCTTCGCTAGTGGTGCTTAAGGACCCCCTTTCTGAGGAAGCAATGGGTGACTATACAGAGATTCATGTTATATCTTTTAAAGCAATCAACTGTCAGAAACATAAAAATTCTGTACTCATAGCACAATGGGTATATAAGACATTCACTGAACTAGTCCTTGAAGGGATTAAAATACTTTTCAGCTCTTATGGTTGGTGACAATCCCTAAATCTTGAGAAAAATGAGTGAGTTTTCATGGCTTCCATTGAAATGCTTAAGTTTGCCCTGGCTGGTTTGGCTCAGTGGTTAGAGCATCGGCCCGTGGACCAATGAGTCGTGAGTTCGATTCCAGTCAAGAGCATGTACCTTGGTTGAGGATCAGTCCCCAGCCCTGGTCGGGGTAGTGCCGGAGGCAACCGATAGATGTGTCTCTCTCACATTGATGTTTCTCTCTCTCTCTCTCCCTTCCTCCCACTCTATCTGAAGATAAATGGAAACATATCCCAGGTAAGGATTAAAAAAAAAAAAAAGGAATGCGCACAGTACCAGACTAGCAGGTATTCAAATTAAGTTTCTTTTAATTTTCTTTTTTTTTTTTTTTTGCTGTTGTATTTGTTATTATTAATCATATACTTCCCACATATTTATAACTCATCTCTCTAACTTTATGGGCAAGCTCCTCAAGGGTAGAAAAATTATATCTCCTTTTTCTTCTATATTAATATAAGGCATTGTTGTAGTAATCGATATGGCACGTCATTTTATCTAATTATAAAAATAATATATGTTCATTTTACATGATTGAGAAAGTACCTAGACTGGAAAGCAAAACATTTAAATTGCTCATAATATAACACCATTGAAAGAACTACTAATAACTCATTTTGGCCTATTTCCTGCTATTCTTTTCCCCATGCGTGTTTAAAAATTAAGATCATGCAATACTCAGAGATTTGTGGTCGGTTTTCTTTTTTTCATTTAACTTTATATAATGAACATTTCTCATGTCAATATTTTTCAGAAACATGAATTCTAAAAGCTTCATAGTAGTCTATCAACTGAATGTTCATACTTTCTTTTGCACATTTGTTTCCAAATTTCCACTACTATACATAATAACTCACTAAACAATACTGTACATAAATCTTTGCACAAATTTCTTATTACTCCATTAAAAAATTCCATTGAGTGGAATTGAAAGACCAAAGAGAGAGTGTATTTTTAAGGCTCACTCCTCTCTTCTCTTTAATTACTACAACTATGATTTCTAGTAATTATATAAGATTCAGGTATTATAAATATCATTATGCCTTATGGACAGCCACCATATGTCTTGTTTACTGCTATATTCTCAGTGACATACACATGGTAGAAGGCAAATACATATTTATACAATTGAATTAGCTTGAATTACGTTAAAATATTGGCATTCTTGACATTTTGGTAAATAAAAAAAAGGACACATGCAAAAAAATAAGATGTTTGTTCAAACATACATATAAATGTAGGACATTGTACATGATCAGAAAAAAATGCAGAAATAGCTTAAGTGTCCATCAGTATACATGTTCTTCAAGTTTTTTATTTTTAATCATCACTCGAGGATATTTTTCTCTTTATCTTCAGATAGAGTGGGAGAGAGGGAGAGAGAAAGAAACATCGACATGAGAGGGACACATCGACTGGTTGCCTTCCACACGACCCCGAGCAGGGCCGGGGACAAACTGCAACCGAGGTACGTGCCCTTGACCGGAATCAAACCCGAGAGTCATTGGTCTGCAGGCCGACGCTCTAACCACTGAGCCAAACCGGCCAGGGCTCAAGTTTTTTCTTGATTGTTCTCTTTTTCCTCCCTACACTCTCATAACTGTATTTCAAGTGACTACCAGACTGGTAAATCTAGCCCAAATGATAAGTATTTTCAAAATCTGGGAGAATTTTGCATTTAAGTATGGAATGAATGTGAAGATACTACCAATATTTCAAACTCAACATCATAAAAATCAAATGTATCTGTCGAACTACGTGAAATTGGCGATGCTGACAGACTGCTTCTGCCTTCCATGGTTCATCCTAATAAAATGTACCATCGTCCTGCCCAAGCTGCAGTCCTTCCACATGAAACGGCATTCTTTAACTCTCTCATATACAATGAGCTGGTAAGGTGTCCAGTCCTATCGCTTGTACTTTTACAGAATCTCTGTTTCTATTTGATCTCAATTTGTACAATTTACAACCTTAGTTCAAGTCATCATAACCTCTTAAATTATTGGGAAATATCCTTATGGGCCTCAGTGACTTACTCAGTCAGCAATACCTACTCTATTTTATGCCCTCAACTAAGGGACAGAGTGCGAAGATGAATAGAATATAAATAAATTCTCTCCAGGGATTCATGCTCTAGTGGACCCAGAAAAATTATGATATGGAATGGTGTTAACAATAATGATGCCACCACAGCCCTGAGAGTATCTCAAGTCAAACACAATGAAAAATGTGCCATGTGTCTTCTGTATACAAAAGGAAATTTTAACAGTTATTTTCCTTCATCCTTTAAAAAAAAGAAAAGAATATTTATTTATCTTTTACTGAGTCAGGCATTGTGGTCAGGCCTGGAAATGCAGCAGGGAACAAAGCATTCCCCTCGTGAATCTTACGGAGTGGGGCAGAAGGCCATTGACTCTGGAATCACGCACATAAATGCACAGTTACAAGGAGCGGTAAGTGTTCTGAAGGAAAAGTATTCTTCTATCTGTTAAGGCAAAGTACAGAGGACGACAGAATTGAGAATGGAAAGTGTCCCTGAGAAAGTGACAGTGAAAGCAAGACTTTAAGGGTAATTAGAGTACCTGTGTAAGGAGTACAGCTGAGCCTTCCCCAGTAAAAGAAACAGCTTGAACACGCACACACTGTGTGGGAAAGAACTTGGCATATTTATGTGGATATAAAGGAAATAGCAGATGAAATAATATGTACTAACACTTTGTAAACCATAAAGCACTCAGTCATGTTAATAATTATTGGCAAACTTATCACAAGGATAACAATGATAACCCCATATTTATGTGTTCTATGAGTTACATATTGATCTCATGAATAATATGTTATTAATCCCCCGGCATGACTCAAAAAGCACTGAGATACGAATATGGGATTCTATTATTTTTCCTCTGAGTTTCTACAAAAAAGTAAATTTAATCATCTCTGTTATGTAGATTTCCCGTTTTGCTAGAGAAATGGAAGCAAAAAAATGACTTCTCTTTCTTTCTGAACATGTAAAATCACTCACCAAGATCTATGGACGTAGCATGAAAACAACATTGAAATCTGCCCATGCTTCTGTTTTCATCTATATTACCCACATTTGAGCTGATAATCTCAGCCCTGGACTGCAGGAGCCCCTTTCCACTCCCTTTCCCTCCCAGTCACCACCCATGGTCTATGTGGCCATGTGCAGTACAGCTGTGAAACAGATTTCATTATGTCACATCTTTATTTAAAAACCTACAGATTAAAGAGCACAGCTGTGTTTGTTGATGCTTGTAACACACACTCCCTGACACGTCGTACATCGGAGAAGCACGCAGGTATTTATTGTGCGAGTAAATGGGATGGGGAGGAAAAGAAGCTGCAGCTCTGGACCTGATACGAATCAGGATGGTGGACAGGGGAGTTAGCCAGAGGCCAAGGTAAACACTAGGAGATCTGTCTTTGGATGTTCAAATCTGACCTTAGTGGGTAGTTATTTTCATTAAAAAAATAAACTGCATACTTATTTTTTACATGTATGTCTCTTTTCAATGGCAAAACAACAACTTCTATAGAACATCTGCCCAATGATATATAATCAAGAGGTATTTTCCTCACACGATCATCAGACTTGTACATGCTACCTTTATTAATAAAACACTTCTTCTTTCCCTATAGTCATCTCAGGAACACAGAAGATGATTCTCTAAACACTTCCCTGGCTTCCATAAACATCTTAATATTCAGGATTGATTAAACTAAATGTAACATCTGACAACTTTACAAAGCTTCTAAGCATTTTAAACCAAACTTTATACCAACAGCTACCTGCCTTCACGTTGAAGTTTTACCATGGATTTGGCTATGGGGACAGACAGTAGCCTACTTCCATTTTGGTGCCTTTATTTGACTTCCCAGAAAGAACCGTAGGAACCAAAGGGCCTAATTCCATAGATTCTGTTCTTCCTCATTCCTGAAAAATGTGAACTGATACCCACTCACGCCAAAAACATATCGAATACAATTACCAATTTTCTTTTGAAAAGGCTTACTGAGGAGGCAAGGAGGCTCGCAATAGAAAGAGTGGAAATTCTCACCAGGACTAGAGAAATTTAGTTCCATTTTCTACCAGTGAGCTCAGGAAACTTTGCTACTAGGGAAAGATGAAACAGAGATCTGAAAGCTTTCGAGGTCATTACCACTGTTCTCTCAGATCCAGGGGATAGATGATAATAGAAGATTTTTTAATTTCAAGTTCTGTCGAAGCCCTCACTTATCTTGTACACGAATCAGATAAACTTCAATGTTTTGAACTTCGATTTGCCACACTCCTGCCAATAATGAGATAGCCATGCCATAAAATCCACACTCTCTATCGGCTTGGCCTTCAGGTGCTTATATGCCTTATCAAAGGACGGGAGGAAAGCCGTTATTCCTCACTTTTAGAGCTTTGTCAAACAAGGACAGATCAAGTAATGTCTTTTAAAACTCTTGATAGCCTAAGATGTACAGTTAAAATACTGTCTTGCTGTTATGTACTTCCTATCAATACCTTTCCTATCATTTTACTTCTCCTTACAAATCAAACTACGTTTTGCCATAAACTGCACTGTAACCTGGGAATCCAGTTATGTTCTGTCAGCTCATATATCATCAACTATCTGAAATCACAGCATGTCTGAACTCGGGGGGTGATTTTGCTGATGAATGGGACAGAACAGAACACAGTTCCTCTTTCGCTGCTGTATTGACTTTGCTCCATGACAGTAACAAGAACACAACTTTTTTTTTTTTTTTAACTTTCTTAAACAGCCAGGTCTAAGAAAGTACACAAAACAGGGAAAATGTAGTAATTTTCTTGACTATATTGTCACTTTAATATACCACCAGGATGGGTTATAATTATGGAAATAGTTTTATTGTTGAGTCCTTAAAGATTATATTTTAAATAATCATCTATTTATCGCATTCTTACAAAAATATTTAAGTTAAGGTTAATATTTAAATGATTAAAAGGTGACCAATAGATATGTAAGAAAATGAGTAGATGTGTAAGCGGCCTGAGATTGAGGGACAGACATTAAGTGTTTAGTATGTCCTAAGTTTGATATATGTCACTTCATTCAATTTTCCCAAGAACCCTGTGAAATAAGGGCTGTTGCTGTCCCCCCCGTATTCCCCTCCTCCTGACTGTTTAGTGCACGATGCACACCGTCTGCAGTGATCTTCAACCCCTCCCCCACCCAGGCTTTCTCTGCTGTCAAAACCCACAGTGCTAACCTGGGTGGTCAGTTAGTTGGATCACCAGCTAGCAGTGAATTAACTTCCCCTGAAGCATTCTTCTTCCAAGATTGGCAAGAGTTGGTATCTTGCCACCTCACCCTCCCACGCCTGTGGGGTAGCTGCACGGACTCCCAGATGTTCCCCAGTGGGACTCGGCTCCAAGGCTCACATCTCAACTTCCCTAGAACACACATTTCGCTGGCTACCTTCCTCTCCCTGTCTCACTTTTACTTACTCCTATAGCTTTTTCTCTACTTTTCCAGTTAAGTACTTGCACTCAAATTCCTGTTTCAAAGTCAGCTGCTGGGAAAACTCAAAGGAAGACATCCCCCTTTCACAGAAGGGGAAACTGAGGCTTAGAACGTCAGAATGCAGGCCCAAGATGTTGTCTTAACGTCCCAGCACTTAATTACTAGATATCAACTTCTGTTTGATAAAGTAAAAAGTTCCCAACTTCCCCTTCAACAATGCACTCATAAGCACTCACTAATAAAACTCTATCCACTCAGATATTTCATTCCTGAATAAAACTGGAAAACATCATTAGGGAAACAACGCATTCAAAACAATCCAAGATCCAAAGTGATTTCAAAACTAAATTTTAAAAAGGCTGGATAAAGTAAACTCCATGAATTTGCAATGCAGGTGATTCTATATCTTTTTAAAGGAATTAAGAAAAACACAGGTCTTAATGCCTGTTCTATCATAACCAAGTCCTAACTAAGAAACAAAACAAGCCACGTGTAGGACCCAGCTCACTGGAGGTTCTCAACAAACCCACATTGGTTCCTTTATCCTTCTCATCCTCCAGCTTTGGTGGCCTCCATTGTAAGGGGAGTGCTTTCTCCCTACTTTGCATCAGAATCACAAGAAAGCTTTTGAGGAGGGACACCTGAACTCCTCTCCATGAAACTTGGATGCAATATATTTAGAAATGTCATTTTAAAAAGCTCCAGATGAAGTGAAAAAATACGGGTGCACAGGGGTCGGTCACCAGCATGCAGCATAGCCGAGGTTGGAGGAGACTTGTTGCTCCGACCTGCATAATTAGTGCTGGTTTCGGGGAGCTAAGGACTTAAAGGAAACAGACACTGTTTAAAGCCAACCAACTCATCTCACACTTTCTTAGGAAATCGGCTCTTGAAAAATTCTCAGAAATTTTAATATGCTTGTCAGGAGTCTTTGGGCCTCCTTGAATTTTCCCGTAAAAACTAAATAATTAAGCTATAATTTTGAGCTAGTACCTTTTCTCTACAAGCAATCACATTTAAAAGGTGACTTTATAAGTGGATTTTATTCAATGTGGTAGACTAGCAAGATTTCGGTTTATAGATTTTATGCTAAGAATGGTTTATTTTCCAAAAGCTGCCCTAGCATCAAGATAATTGGGTTTTCTTAAGTCCCCAAATAACTTGTATTGTGATTAAATTATGTGGCATTTAGAGAAAAGGAAGAATGTTGCAGAATTAAATAAAATGTAAGAATTTGTAACTCGGATTTCCAAGGCAGAAGAGAGTATTTCAAGAATGATTTATTAAAAGCTCAAGTCTAGCTGTGGCTCAGGGAAGTCCCAACAAGGGGTCAAGTGGAGGGTGCAGCTCCAGAGCCTGGATTACACAGAACACTAGAGATTGATGATCTGGTCCTTGAAGTATCTGTCTGTCTTGGTTCTTGTGCCTGTATTAAGGTTAGTTATAAAAGGCTTTTTGCAGAGGTAATGACCAAGATACAGTTTATATTAAAACAAACAAACAAAAAACAGTCAAAAAGTGTGGTTGTGAGGGGGGGAACAGAGAAATAGGATGGTTCCTGGAGGGAAATGCAGTATCAAGGAAGGTGTTTCTATGATGATGTTAACAAGGCAATAGTGACCGCATCCCTGGTGATCACTGATCATTTCACCACCTCAAATAATTTTGCTTTTTCCAGAATGTTATATAGTTAGGATCATACAGTATGCAGCTTATTCCAGGTTGGCTTCTTTCACTTATTAATATGCATTTAAGTTGTCCCCATGTCTTTTCATGACTTGATAGCTCATTTCTCTTCAGTGCTCAATAATATCCCATTTGGACATACCACAGTTTACTTAGCCATTCACCTACTGAAGAACATCTTGGTTGCTTCCAAGTTTTGACAGTCATCAATTATGAATAAAGCTGCTAATAACGTCCGTGAGCTGATTTTTGTGTGATACTGTTTTCAACATCTTTGGGCAAATACCAAGGAGCATGGTTCATGAATCTTATTGTAAGAGTATGTTTAGTTTTATAGGAAATCGACAAATTGTCTCCCAAGTACCATCCTGCAATTCCATCAGCAATGACTGAGAGCTTCTGTTGCTCCACATGCTCGTCAGCAGTCGGATCTTGGCCACTCTGATAGGTGTGCAGTGGTATCTTGTTTCAATTTGTATTTCCCTGATGACATGTGATGTTGAGCATCTTTTCATTTGATTATTTACCATCTGTATATCTTTGGTGAGGTATCTGTTAAGGTCTTTTGCTCATTACTTAATTGGGTTACTTATTTTATTATTGTTGAGTTCTAAGAGCCTTTGTATATTTTGATACCATTCTTTGACAGATGTGTCTTTTGCAGATATTTTCTCCTGGTCTGTGGCTTGTCTCTCATTCTCTTTATAATATCTTTCTCATAAGAAAAGAGTTTAAATTTAATGAAGTTCAACTTATCAATTATTTCTTTCATGGATTGTGCCTCTGATGGTGTATCTACTCCGTCATTGATTTTCTCCTATGTTATCTTCTAGGACTTTTGTAATTTTGCATTTTATCTTAAGCTCTATTATATACTTTAAGTTAATTTCTGTGAAGGATGTAAGTTCTGTGTCAAGATTATTTATTTATATTTATTTATTTATTTGTTTATTTATTTATTTAGGCTTTAGGCTTATGGATGTCTAGTTCAGCACCATTTGTTGAAAAGCCTATCTTTTTTTCATTGTGTTGTCTTTGTTCCTTTGTCAAAGATCAGTTAGCTCTATTTGCATGGGTCTATTTCTGTTCAAGTGTTCTTACTCCTTTAAAACTTAACTTGCAGAAGGCCAAATTCTGTAAAAATGTAAGTTAAAAATATAACTTAAAAATAAATTAAATAATTTTTAACAAGAAGTTAAATATCCATAATTTGGCATATTTTCTATTTTACCATTACTGAAAGGCTTATTTTAAATTACTCTTTTATAAAGTGGATAGCAATCATGCATTGCAATATTGTAGAAATAAAATTACTACAAATGTGGTTGAGAAAAACACTTCGTTTACACCAGCATCACTACAGACACGTGGGTAATGCACTGAGCTATGACATTATGATGGCTATGTTGTCACTAGGTGATAGGAATTTTTCAGCTCCATTATAATCTGAGGGGACCACCATCGTATATGTAGCTCAACTTTGACCAAAATGTTGTTATGCAGTGTGTGGCTGTAGTTCCTTAATAAAATCTCTTTTTACTGCTTCAACTACTGTTCAGCTCTGAAGTTTCTTTAACATCACTCAAGGAGATAAGGTAGAAAAGGGAAAGGACCAAGAATAAACCTGGAGAAATGCCAACATCTAGGGAGCAGTAAGTCTAGTAAAGTGAAATGAGGAAAGAGCAATCCGATTCCTAGGAGAAGAATCATGTAAGAAACATAGGAGTAACCAGATTCATAGAGGAAGAGAACATTTCAAGAAGTAGAAGGTGGCCAACAGTTCCAAGTATTGTGGAGAGGCCAAGGAGAACGACCAAGAGGAGAGTTTTGGATTTAGGACATCGTCAGTAATCCTTGAGGGAGGAATTTCATTTTGGTGGTGGCAGATATGTACCAAGTTAAAGTGGGTTCAGAGACAATGGGAGATTAATATAGAGAATGGATGTGTTAATGGTAACAGAAGAATACAAGCAACATGCGATAAGACGGCAAAACAAAGTCAAAGGCTGCATTGGGTTGGATTGATACTAATCATGTCATGTAGTCCCAAGTACAAAGAAAGAATAAAATCTGAATCCCCAAGCTTTGAAAATTTAGAACATACTATTAGCACATTCATGAGTGAAATTTACTAAAAGTTCTTCCCAAGATGTTATATATTATATAGGGCATGAAGTTAGGAGTTTAGATCAAGTAAAAGTTCCTATTAAAATGAGAGTCAACAGATATCCTTGGGCATTTGATGTGCCAGAGAGGACCCAAATTTCATAATCATTCACTTTGTAAACAGAACCATTACATTTTCTAAGCTTCCACACATTAAATTCACAGTGCTCCAAGAAGAGTTAGATAGTAAAACTTTGGGGATTTTGTTATTCTGCTGGCTTAAAATAATTGAAAATTTTCTCCCAAAAGATTGAAAGAGAAGGAAAACTCACCAGAACAAATTCTGCTTTCATCAATGTCAAGGTAATAAAAGTATTTTTAATCTGATGTGGAGGTGAGCGCTTGAAAATAAGAGATGACCTACCAGGTACATCTCACTTTGCTTCCAATCTAAGTGTGATTTTTCTGCGTTGTAATTCATTGTAGTTGATGTTTAAAACAGGTTGACAAATGGTTTTGGAAATTAGAAAAAAAAAAGTATGTCTGCTTAGGGAGTGTGGGATTTACCTTTATTTTGAACTCCAAAATGTGACCTCCCTCCAAAATGGGAAGCTATGTAATTACTCTTTCCAGTCTTATTTTGGTATGAATTTTACTGTCTGAGCTAAACAGCAGGTCTTCTTCAATTTTATACATTTGTAATATTTTTAAATGTTCTTACAAGTGTTCATCATTGAGGAACATAAGGCTTTTTCATAGGAACTGTGAGAGTTTGTTCAACTCTGCTCCATTTCCGTTTTGTATTTTCCTTGCACTTAAAGGAATACTTTCTTATTGTTTCTCATTGACAATTATTTGACATTTTGCTTTGCTTAAACTCACTTCTTTCTGAGGTTTAGTGACCTGTTCAAAATTTGAAGTGTGGATTTGTTGGTTCAAAGGTAGAAAACTGAGTTTGTTTTTTGTTTTGTTTTGTTTTTTGAAAAACAAAACAAAACAAAAACCCAGAGGGCATCACTGCTTTTGACTATTTCCTTCTTTGCTCCATTCCTTGTCACTTAAGAGCACCATTCCAAGTAAGCATAAAAGGAGAGAATTACTCAAATGAGAATCAATTTCTTCTTTCAATCCCAAAGATACAAAATTTAATTTCAGTTAGCAAACATTCCCTTGAATACATTCTAAGGCATTCTAAAATTAATCTCCTATGGATCCTGTTTTCACAGAGCTTATGGCTTTGTAAAGAAGTTAAGGCCAGTATGAAAAAATAATAACTGAGGATAGAAAGTTATTAGAAAGTTTGGAAGAACTTTGTATGGAGAGAAAGATTCATAAAAAGTTGGCATTTGCAAAGATGGGAAAGAAATGGTTGGCAGAGCAAGCAGTGTGGGAAAGGTACACAAGAGGAGGTTAAGGAATAAAGAAGTTTGGCTAGAGCATAAGGTAAGAGACCAACTCCACACTGACACTTTATTCTTTACACACAGGGAAAAGCATTAAGATTTTTTAGCCGGGCCCAGCTGGTGTGGCTCAGTGGTTGAGTGTCGACCCATGCACCAAGAGGTTGCCGGTTGGATTCCTGGTCAGAGCACCTGCCTAGGTTTGGGGCCTGATCCCCAGTGGGGGGCATGCAGGAGGCGGCCAATAGATGTTCTCTCTCATCGATGTTTCTATCTCTCTCTCCCTCTCCCTTCCTCTCTCTTTAAAAAAATCAATAAAGAAAAAAAAAAAGATTTTGAGCCAGGGAATGGTTTGCTCAGAAACTGGCTTCTGGAAGAAGGGTAGTTTTTCAAGTGTCTGGATCCCCGGGGTTCAGTTGTACCGCGTTATCCTTCTTCAACCATCTTCACCACAGAATCAAACAGCTGGATACTGTCGCAGCATCGAGATGTGTAATAATCATGAATTAATCCCGTAAGTCCTTACGGGGAATAAAAAAACATGTGATAGACTCGATTTCACGTGAAATGCATGAATGTTATTAAAGTGTTTAATGACATTTTACGTTTCACCCACCAATTGTGGTTTTCCTTTTGTATGTCCTTTCTGTGCGTATTCATGTTTACTTTCAAGGCAACATAGAAGACAAGGTGATCTATTTCCTGGACCCCTTGGCTCATGGAGCTCTGTCAGCAGAATGATCTATGGCACGTTATGTTCTCATGGCATGTGCTTCACCGTGTTGATGAGATGAATTATGGAGCTTGATTAAAGATTTGAAGGAACACATCTTTCACATAATAAAGTGTAAAAGAATTCTTACAGTGGAGAAATTGTGATTAGATAAATTAACTCTATAAACATACTTCCTATTCAATTTAACTCAGTACCAAAGGGATACATTATTGCATCATTTTTTTCACTGTGAAACAAAAATATACTAGTTTTAGCGGGTTGTTTAAGATTTTGTGTTTATGATTCTCTGAATAGCAGGACTTTGTATGACATTGTATGACTTCATTTTTGTCTATGGGCATAATTATATATTTTTCAATACTTTATCATATATATTTTCTGAGGCATAATTGACATGTAACATCATATTAGTTTCAGGTATACAACATGACTTGATATATATTGTGAAATGATCACAATAAGTCTAGCGAACATCCATCACCATACATAGTTATAAAAAATTCTTTGTTTTCTTGTGATAAGGACTATTATGATCTACTCTCTTAGCAACTTTCAAATATGCAATACAGTATTATTAACTATAGTCACTATGCTGTCTACATTACATCCTCACGACTTATTTATTTTACAAGTAGATGTTTACACCTTTTGACTTTTTTCACCCATTGTGCCTAGCCCCCACTCCCCACAACCTATCTCTGGCAACCACCAATCTGTTCTTTGTGTTTATGACCTTGTTTTTTGTTTTGGGTTTTTGTTTGTTTGTTTATTAGATTCCATATATAACAGAAATCATATGGTATTTGTCTTTTTCTGTCTTAGTTTACTTAGATCATACCCTGAAGGTACATCCATGTTGTCAAAAATGGCAAGATTTACTTCTTTTATTTTGGCTGAATAATATTCAGTTTTCTTTACCCATTCATTCATGGAGGGACACTTAGATTATTTCCACGTCTTGGCTATTTTAATAATGCTGCAATGAATAGAGGGGTGCATATCTTTTTGAGTTAGTGTTTTCATTTTCTTTAGATAGATACTCAGAAGTGGAATTGCTGGATCATATGATAGCTCCATTTTATATTTTTTGAGGAATCGCCATGTTGCTTTCTATAATTCTTTTTTATCCTCACCTGAGGATATATTTTATTTTTTAATTTTTAAAAATTTTTGGTTAATCCTCACCCGAGGATATTTTCCATTGATTTTTAGATAGAGTGGAAAGGAGGCAAGGGGAGAAAGAGAGAGAGAGAGAACCATTGATTGGTTGCTTCCCACATGACCCCAACTGGGGCCAGTTATCCAACCTGCAACCCAGGTACTGCCCTAGACTGGGAATCTAACCCACGACCCTTCAGTCCTCAGACTGATGCTCTAAACACTGAGCCAAACTGACCAGGGCAGGATATATTTATTGATTTTTATAGAAAGAAGACGGAAAAGAGAGAGAGAGAGAAACATCAATGCAAGAAACATCAATCAGCTGCCTCCCACATGAGCCCCAAAACTGGGAATGGAACCCGCACCCCAGGCATGTGCCCTGACCAGAAAAGAACCTGCAACCTTTTTGGTGCATGGAATGATGCTCCAACCAGTTGAGACCCCTGGCCTGGCCATAGTGTTTTACTTTTTTATAATTTTTCTCTTATGTATTTTTCATGCTTGTTGATAGAAATGGTGACAATCTCAACATGTTGTAGATTAGTTCAGAACTTTTTAATTATTATAGGTTATAACCTACATTTCAGTTTTCAGAGGGAAAGAAACTGAAAGTCTGAGAATACAGGAACTTTAAACTCTTCAAATTGCATCTTTCCATAGGGAACATTGGAAGGGTTTTTCAGGGACAATTAAACTCAATACACAGTGATATTCAGTCTTGCTTTCATCAGTCTTGGTTGAATGACACTCTGGCTGCTATGACCAAGCCTGTGGAGAGTCTCTGGCTGTAGCTATCAATCACAGACATCCAGAGAAAACAAATTGATGTATTTCTTTGGGAGGGGGTAGTAGAGGGTAGAATAAGGATGGGAAAAAGATATATAGATACAATATTGCAAATGTCCTTTACAAAGTTAGCCAGAAGGCATCTCTGGACCTTATAAGCACTTAACATTTAGAGAGGAGAATTGCTACAAGAAAGTTCTGCATCTTTAAAAAAACAAGATGATTGGCAGCCCAAATAAGAAACCTTTCCTTTATATAGCAATAGATTCCACCGCAAACTATACAGACATTTCTAAATGAATAAAAAATATATTAAATTAATACTTATTAGGCAGCCATTCTGCCAGGCACTAGAGACACAGACATTAGTAATATATGTTCATTTTCTGGTCTCAGAGCTCCCGGTATGTCAGGTACATAAACAAGTACAGAAACAATGGAGCATACAAGCAATACGAAAGAGGAGATAGAGTATTATGAGGGAAATAGGAAGAACAATTAAGTCAGGGAGGGCTTCCCAGGGAAAGGAATACTTAAACTAAAAAGGGGAGGATGAATATAAAATTCTCTAGGAGTATTAGTATCCTCGTCTAGAGGCAAGGAAACACAGGCATGGAGAAGTTAAATGGTTTGGTGGCAGCGAGAGTGACATCTTAAAGCAACGCAGCTTCTTTTGTGTTGTGCTTGTGTGGCGGGGAGAGGTCCAGACAGGGATGGGGATTATTTTTTGCTTTTAAAGGTGGGTTAGACTTCAATATATTAAGAAGCTAATGGAAGAGAATCAGTCCCATATGCCAGGAAGGGGGGGATCTGGCCCTGCCTCGAGGGACAGGCTGGGGCTTGCATGGTCAGAGCACGACTTCCGTTGAGTGGCTGAATGCATGTGTCGCAGGGCCAGCTGGAGCTCACTTCATACCAGAACGAAAAAACTGCAAAGAGCAAGGCAGGAACAGGGTGAGATAAAACAAAGAAACAAAAACAGAAAGCAAAAAAAAAAAGACACTTCGAATAAATTTTAGAAATTGTAATAACAGAATTAAAGTCTGTGTTCTAGTCAGTGTAGAAGAGAATTGATGTCAAGCAAATCAAACCAGTAATAAAAGCAAACACTTGAAAATTTCCCCCAGAAAATGGAGAGAAATGATAAAAATGGTGTGATAATATATGAAGAACGGAGAGAAGAGACCTAATATATTGATTTAAAAAAAAAAAAAGATGTTTAAAAAAAGGAAACAAAACAAGTAAAAGAGAAACTATAATCAAAGATATAATAGAAGAGTATCTTTCTAGGCAGGAGACACCAAAATCTGTTATGTTCCAGGAAAAATTAATAAAATATTTTTAATACAACTATAAAGAGTAGGATGTTCTCTTGAATACTAAATTCCAGTAGAGAACAGAATAATGTTTATAGAGATCTGAGATTAAAAGTTTGGGAACACACAATCCCAAATTAAGCCAAGATGTCATTCATGTGTGATAGTAACTGAAAACACTCTAATGTATGCAAAAGCTTCCCCTAAAATTTAACACTCATGCCCCTGTCATGAATGAAAGAAGCAAAACAAAACCTCAAAGACGTACTCCACCCTATTGGGAGTTTAATCATCATCAAGGTCTCTAAAATGGGAAAGTACTTGCAAATTGGTTAGTGTTGGGCAATAAAACTAGTTACAAATATGCAAAGATTTGTTTAAAGTGTCTTCATAAAAATTTAAGTGAAAACTCAAAAATGTCCCTGTAATTAAAACTGAATGTTGTTGAAAATTCATAATCAGGGTCTATATATAATCTCAAATACAAAAGAATAGGAAATAAGACATGGGTGTGCAGAAAGAGAAATAAACACATGTTAAATTACTGATTTGAAAATAATTACTCCAAAACTTATTGTTTTACTCTGGACAGTGATAGGGTCAAGTGAGTTATTTTCTTTTTGACATATTTAAAATAACGATTTCTCTTTTTAAATACAGGCTGCCTGCCTTCTAAATCTTTATTAAAAATAAAAGCAAATTAAACATGCAGCATCTCAGGGCAGACATAGCAATGGCTGTCCTCACCGTGGCCAGGCAGTGTCTCTGCACATTCAGTGGGTCACCAGGAGAGATGAGCTTCTTGCCCACTCGATCCTAATAATGGACTCAGCCAGGTGTTGAGGCTGTTATCTTTGGCACTCTTCGGTCTACCATGAGTTGGGATGGCAGGTTGTGGAAAGGAGAGACTTATTTCCCTTCCTCCAGTTGGGACATGGCGCTCTGGAGTCGTGGTTGGAGCAGGGGAAGCCCTATAGCCAGTGGGCTGTGCACTCCCCAAATCATGGGACACTTGTGAGCATCTATATCTAATAAGTATCCCCATGCTTAGAGCTCAACATTAAATAGCAAATCTTTCAAGGAATCAAGTTAAGTAAGAACTGAAGGAGACCATATAATTTGAAGAGTAAGGAATTCTAGCGCCATGTGAACTAAGCCAATTTAATCAACTCCTTCACATATTAGAAATGGAAATGCTGAAGAAAGGTAGTCAAAAATATTTTTAAATACAAAACTGTACTCAAAAGAAAGAAAGTGAAAAAATACCAAAAATACTAAAAAGAAGATGGAGTAGAAATTGACGTTGTGTTGGGTGTTTGGGTAGTCAGACTCATATTGGCTCTGGGATTGCAGCCTGAGTTTTTAATACCCACACAGTCCTGGAGACAGCCTCAGGCAGGTCGGGCCTCAAAAGGCTGCCCCATCTTTTAAAAAGGCAACAAGAGGAACCAGAGGAAAAAAAATATCTTCAAAATAATAAAATAATATCTGTCAACCTAGAATTCTACATGGAGGTATACTATTGACCAAGAGTCAGGAATCAAAAGGCATTTTCAGATGAAAATAGAAATGTTGCTGCCCATAAACCTAAGTGTACTTCAAAGCCTTTGCATAGTCAAGGGAACTGCTGATTTTCCCCACTGGCCATTCAATGGAGAGGTGACGATGGAACCAGCCTGAGCGGGTTGGTGAGCAGGAGGAAGGAAGGCAGCAGAGTCCGGGAAGATGAGACCCGTGCCTGTTCCGTTTCCTGGTTTAGCACATCAGGGGAAAGTGTAACTGAAGGACAGTGGTGTGTTGTTGTGGCCAGAGCAGTCAAGTTCAGCACAGTTGTGATCTAACTAAACACAAGAGAAAGAGTTACTGAAGAAACGGTGATTGCCCAGCTGAGAGTGGAAACCAAGCAGCTTCTACCATAAAGTCATGACAAATTCTTTGGCAAAAATATATTGCTCTTTTAACTCAATGGAGAGTGAAATTTTAGAGAGGTCTTAATAGGACTTTGGTGGTAGTATTTTTTTCAACTTCAGGTTTTAAAAGATGATCCATCATGGCAAGCAAGATTTTCAATAGGTACGTGCACCAGAATCAACGAGGTAGGGGGAAAGGCAGAAGGGAATTGTCATAAATATTGATTTGCTTGGCATTCTATGAGGGGTGTGTCTTTCCAAAGCATTTCTTGAATATATTCTGAGTGGAAAGTTTTTTAAGTAAGATCTTTTTAAAATTAGATATGTGAGTTCCTGCTCTGTAACAGGGGTGCAGCAGTGAGCACATTTAAAACAAACTGTTTGTCCAGCTGGTGTGGCTCAGTGGTTGAGCATCAACCCATGCACCAAGAGGTCACTGGTTCGATTCCCGGTCAGGACACATGCCCAGGCTGTGGGCCAGATTCCCAGTGGGAAGCATGGAGGGGGCAGCCAATCGATGTTCTCTCTCACCAATGTTTCTATCTCTCTCTCCCTCTCACTTTCTCTCTCTCTGAAATCAATAAAGGAAAAAAATAAATAAATAAATAAAACTGTTTGCGATCTAACATGAAAAGGCACGTCCTTGGGAGTTTGGTATAACCATGTGGAATGTGCAGTTTTCAAGGTCTACAACATTTGGGACTGCCTCTGTCTCTGGGCTGGACCTTGTATTCTTTCCTAGGGCAATAAGAGACATTTCAGGACACTAAGACATACGACCGGTGGCAGGGTCCTACCAGCTTCCCTAGTTCTCACCTGTCTCTCAACCCTTTTCCCAAAATGAGAGTCTCTGGGTGTCTGACTCTTACAGGGGACCCTGAGCTGATTCTACGCCCTCAGTGAGAGAGGGGTTGCCCTCACCTTACAGCCCAGACCCCGGAGGATGCCTGGTTCTAGAAATATAAGGGAGCACTCGCTTTCTTTTCATCACTCTCCCTTAGGCAGAAATTGTGGGTCCACAGCGAAACCCGACTGTAACTTCCTTTTGTTTTATTTTGTGGGCGAAAGTGAAAACTTCTCCATAACTGTTTTTCAGAGCAAACACGTGGGTTTCCTAAACCGAAAGGTCATCAGCCAAGGAATTAGCAGATCTGTTCATTTTATCTCACTGTAAACAGTCCGCCTTTTAGAAAAATACCCAGTGCATTTAGTCCATCTTCTTTAAGGATACTAGTTATACTCTGTCAGTCTTCTGTGATCCCATAAGAGGGAACAACTTCGGACACGTGAGTGATATCCCACTACAGGGTGATTTCCTTGGGCTGCCACGGAGGGCAAAAGGACATCACAACAAAAGGATGAAGACGCTAAGATGACCATGTAGTGACGTATGAAAGTGATGAAGTACTTGTTTATCTGAATGACACATAATATATTAAACGGTGTCATTTTTTCCAGAAGTTTAGAGAGGGAGGTGGTTACAATATTGGGGCTTCTACTAGCCAAACATAGTTATATTTAAGAACTAAATCAAATGAAGTCTTTTGCTTGATCTGAATATTTGGATTGTATTAGTTAGTGAAAAAAAATCATTGATGTTATACTACTTATGATTTATTTGGAAATATCTGTCACTCATTTAAAGGCTCGTTCTGTCTTGCCTGATCATATGTGTGTGGATACAAACTTAGGTGTCAAGAAATGGCACCTGGTAGAAAGCTACACGAAAAGAATACGGGACATTATTTAGGAACGAGGCAGATCTATCTATTCCACAAACAAACTCTGGAAGCATGAAAACCTGGTGTAAACTAGACTAGGAACCCCAACTGGAATGCAGATCCAAGCAAACACTAAGCCAAAAAAGATCCGAAAAAAACAGTCACAGTTACCATTTATTAAGCTCATGGTGAAGGTGAAGAAACCGGTTCGGACAGGGTAAGTGACTTCTCTCAAGGTCGCAAAACTAGTAAGTAGCTAGAGCCAGGATGCAAAACCTCAAGTCCACCTGACACCCAGCGTGCTTTCTGCTCTGCCTCCTGCCCTCCATGCACAGACATCACAGAGCCAGCTGGGGGCAGAGTGTCCAACCAGCAAGCTCGTGGTCTCTGGGTAGGGAGGGGTGTCCCTGGGCCAAGTGCTGGGTAGGAGCTTACTCTGTCCTCCTCCAGCCAGCGTCAGGCTACCTCTGAGGCAGGCATAGCTCGTTTTATTGCGCTTTGCTTTATGGCACTTCACAGACACTGTAAGTTCTGCCGTAACCAAGCGCAGTGCAGACATAACTTTTATATGCACAGGGAAACCTGTGACTTGTTTTATTGCCATATTCACTTTATTGCGGTGATCTGGAACCAAACCCACACTATCCCCGAAGTACAATATTTGCACGTCCGTGTCCAGGGAAATACAGCTTCTTTAATCAACGCAGCACACACACAGCAGGAACTCAGCTCTTCCCTCTCACAGAAACTCAAATACTGCAGTTCAGAATCACCCACGGTGCTCTCAGCATTCACCCACAGACCCTTCTTCGATTACTCACAGTATTCAATTAAGTTTGGTGGAGCTGTTAATAGATTGTATTCTTGTGTTTCTGAATGCACTAAGTCAATTTTGAGTTAGGGGTTTTTTCGTTCTACAGCTCCTGTAAATTTGCAGCAAGTCCATTTCGTTGTCAGAGAAAGCCCACCGCCACTAATTCGAGGCTTTCTGCTCTTTTGTTTTGATTTTTAGTAACTTGATTTCAAGAAAATAATGTGTTAGACTATTTTCACAGAAAATGCCATACTACTCCACAAACATTTATTTATATTTAGCACAGTGAGATTTGTCTGTATCTTAGAATTAGAAAGGAAATTAGAAATCATCTATCTCTGTTCACATTTTACATGAAAAGAAATGGAGTACTAGATTTAAGAGAGAGAGGAAGGGAGAGGGAGAGAGAGACAGAAACATTGATGAGAGAGAACATCGATGGGCCACCTCCTGCATGCCCCCCACTGGGGAATCTGGCCACAACCTGGGCATGTGCCCTGACCGGGAATTGAACCAGTGACCTCTTGGTGCGTGGCTTGACGCTCAATCAGTGAGCCAAATCGGCCAGGGCTAGAGCAGTTAAACATTGCGGCCAAGGTCACACTTTAGTAACCAGGGCAAACATCCAGGAACTGTGTCTACAGACCAGTGCTCCAACCTGTCATGCCCATTACGCTGCCAAAGATCAAACTTCAGAGAAGCTACCGCAATACCATGTTAATACACTTAGAGATCAACTTTAGTCATACTCAGACTACATTTAAAAAATAAATTACAGGAAAGACCTGAAAAATATGACAATTCATTACAATGCAGTACAAAATAAATTCAATTCTATTCTGATCAATCAGATTCATTAGCAAAAGTTACTCACAACAGGAACAGGGGAGACGCTCTGACAGGCCAGCTGTGACACAGGCTCTCTGCTGTGGCTGCATAGCACGTGGCTGAGCCCTTCTGCAAGACGATAATAGGACTCCGCATCAGTACGCCCCTTATCTGCAGTTTTGCTTTCTACGGTTTCAGTTACCTGTGGTCAACTGCGGTCCAGAAATATTAAATGTAAAGTTGCAGATATAAACAGTTCACAACTTTTAAATTGCAAACTGTTCTGAGTAGCGTGATGAAATCTCAATCCATCTCGCTCTCACCTGCCAGGGACATGAATCGTCCCATGCGGCATCATCTCCCTGGCTGTCAGTCACTTCGCAGCCATCTGGGTTATCAGATCAATTGTCCTGGTATGGCAGTGCTTGTGTTCAAGTCACCCTGATTTTACTGAACAGTGTCACATTCACATAACTTTTATTACATTATATTGTTACCAGTTTTATTTATTATTAGTTATTGTTGTTAGTCTCTTACTATGCCTAATTTACAAACTAAACTACATAGGTATGCATTTATAATTAAAAAAACAAAAACAAAAACATAGGCCCAGCTGGTGTGGCTCAGCGTCGACCCATGTACCAAGAGGTCACCAGCTCGATTCCAGGTCAGGGCACATGCCCAGGTTGTGGGCCTGATCCCCAGTGGGGGGCGTACAGGAGGCAGCCAGTCGATGTTCTTTCCCATCGATATTTCTGTTTCTCTCTCTCCCTTTCCCTTCCTCTCCCTCTAAAATTAATTAAGAAAAAAAATTTTTAAAGAAAAAAAAACAACATAGTATGTGTTGTGGTTGGTACGCTGCGATTTCAGGCATCCACTGGGGGTTTCTGGGGGTCTTGGAATGTATCCCCTGTGGATGAGGCTACTGTGTTGACTATCTGAGGTATTATACTACTCGATGGACATTAAAAACTATTTTCTATTCATAGCGATGTTGCAAAATACCTATCTTATTCCCATTTCACAGATGGAGAAACTGAGTCTTCAATTTTGTGACAGGTGGAGCCACCAAAAGAGTTGTGGGAAGGGAAGCTCCCTGGTGGAATGAAAAGCAGTGGAGGGAGGTTAGGAGAGTTTTCTCTGCGGTTACCCAGCTGGGTTCCTTTGGGGAAGTCGCCTGTCCTCTCCTGCCTCTGTTTGTGTGCTGTAAAGTTAAAGTGTTTCCCTAAATGAAATTGAAGTTTCATTCCGAAGTTAACAGACTGGAATCCAAGAGGAGATGCCTCTTCTTGAACACATGTGCACTGACGGCTCAAGCCGTGGGCTTCAAATGTGGGCCAAACAACGAAGAAAAGAGAACCACGGGGTGGTGCTAACTTTGAGGGCTCTGCAGAAAACCAGTTCTTGCTCTGAAGAATTAAGACAATGTGATCTGAATTTACATGTTTGTAGGTATTATCAGCAGTCACCGCTGGGATGAAAGCAGTGACAGGCATGATATAACCTAATAGATTTTAGACCATTACTTCACTCCTCTTGACATTTTTCCCCCCCAAACCATTGCTAAAAGTGCTATCTTCCTTAAATCAGCTACGCTATTCACATTGCTTAGAATGGAATCTCTGCAAGTCTATCGTAATCACTGAACAAGTATTGAATATGAGCTGTTGTAACTGCATCTGGGGGGCAAATGAGATAAGAAGATGGTCATTCGATAGCATCTTTCCTATCACCTTTAATTTGATCCATTCCCAACATTCCCACATTTCTTTCACTCCTCACTGCTGTCGGTGAGGGTTGGTGGGGTTCGGTGGAATGAGTGACTGTTATGGGAAAAGAAGGGAGAAGACCCAGGTCCCCCAAAATTAACTTTTCCTTCTTCTTTTCTACTTTCAGTAGCAATAAGCCATGAAGAAGCACATTTCGAGTCAAAACGTTTCCATTTATGTTTTGATTTAAAAAAATAATAAAACAAGTTAGAGAAAGACTAATACCATATGATTTCATTACATGTGGAATCTAAAGAACAAGATAAGTGAACAAACAAAACAGAAACAGACTCACAGATACAGAGAACAGACTGATGGTTGCCAGAGGGGTGGGGAGTTGGGGGGCTGGGTGAAAAGGTGAAGGGACTGAGAGGTAGAGATCAATAGTTACAGAATAGTCATGGGATGAAAAGTACAGCACAGGGAATGTAGTCAATAATATTGTAATAACTATGTATGGTGCCAGGTGGGTACTGAAAATATGGGAACACTTTGTGATGTGTGTGATTGTCTAACCACTATGCTGTACACCTGAAACTACACAAAATAGTATTGACTGTAAAATATATTTTGATTAAATGAAATAAAAAAGATTCATTCCAACATATAAAACCAAAACAAAACATTAACTGCCAATAACCTTTCCCCCACTGCCTCCCCAGAATTTGTTCTGTGTCCTTGGACACACACAGCAACACTTTCATAACCAGCTTCTGCTTGCACAGAATTGCAACTGTCTTTCTATTAGTCTGCCACTGACATCTTCAGTTCTTTAGAAAAAGAAAATAGAACATAGACTCTCTGTGTGTTGCTTCCTATCACAGTTCTGTCTTTCTCACTAAACTCCTATTTCCTAGTGACATAATGTTAAAATCCAAATAACAATAAAATTCCTAGAGCTTAAATTCAGCATGTAGTAGAATGTCTTATACAAAGTAGTAAGGCATTTCCAACAAATACTCATTGCTTGATTAAGTAAATGCATAATCATAAAATGTGGTACTTATACCCTTAAAAGTTTATTTCATTAACTCTTAAGGAAATTTTTAAAATGAAAAAAAAAAATCAACATCTTTTAATTTAAAAACTACGGTGAATACACAATACAATATACCGATGATGTATCGAAGAATGGTACACTTGTTGCCTACATAATTTCATTACCCAAGGTCACCTCAATAAATTCAATAAAAATTAAAAATAAATATCATAATCTTCTTTGTTTCCTTTTTGTCCTGTTCTCATTTGCTGTATAAACAGAAAAAGAATAACTGAGTAAGAGGTCCAGGGGTCCAGTGCGAGGAGCAGCGAGAGACAGAAGCTGACTTGAGGAAGGGATGGAGGAGAAACACTGAGCCTCTGGGAGAGCGAAGCAATCAAGCTCAGAGTTAACGAGTGTGGGGAACAGAGGACTATGCAGCTCTCAAATGATCTGAGTTTAGCCTCTTCTCAACAACACTTGGGTAATCCCATTTGAGCAAAGTATGGTCAGTTTTTTGTTTCTCATTTTAAAATATTATTCTACGGTATTTAAAATAATACTATAGACTGTATATAGGAGAAAGCTTGTCTGAATGTAATTTCACTCAATTAGTATGTCAGTCTCTCCTCCTTTATTATTATTTTTTTTTATAACTCCATTCCAGCAGAGTGAACTCAGCAAAACCTGTCAGTTATGTAAACAGTCTTTGAGAAAATTAATCTGTGCCATCGATGAGTAACATCAGCAGTTTTAAAACAGGCTTTCAGAGAGGAGTTATGACTTTCTAATGCAGACGATCTTTATTACCCTGATCAGCATGGATTAGAAACTCAGATCACATCTATAAAGTAAAACATGGGCCTGAAAGTGTTCAGACTGAGGATTTCCCACACCTTAACAACCAAACAAGATTAAGGACCCGTTTGGTCAACTGGACACAAGCAAGCCTTTAGGAACGTAAACAGGAGAATGGTCATGATACCCGTTGGCTCTTTTTGCTGCACAAGGTACAGACACAGGAGCCCTTGAGACTGATTCAGAGTTAAGTGCAGTTAAGGATGTTTTCCCGTCCTTGCTGGAATCTTTCACTGCACAGAGAGAGTATGTAAAGACAGTGAAGGGGGCGGGGGGAATAACACTCAAGAATTTATTGTATGCCAGGAGCTGTAAATCTCTAAAGAAAGTTCAAATGTGTTCACTCTATTAGCTCTAGAACAAATTTTACATGAAAATGTAAGTGTCCAACTGTGATACATTTTCAAGTTGCAAATGGTTTACGTTTCCCAGTGATGGTGGCTAATGTAGATCTCTACAGATACTAGTTGGCTTTACATAATAGGTTTCTACTCCATAGTTCCAGTCAGCTCTAAGCATGTCGCCCACATCCTAAGGGGCAAATTAGACTTTCCTGAACATTTTCCTGCTTTCAATTTTTACTCTTGTCCAAGAACATCCTTTTAAAAGGAGAGTTCTTTACATTGTAATGAGGTAGACAAGTTGTTCCTAAATCAGTTGTTCAACTCTATACACTTTGTGCTAATGTTCTGAGGATGTCCAGTTCACAGAAATGGGTTTTATTTCTTTTCATCAGTAATATCCTCTTTTCTAATAAATGAGAGATTGAGGAAAGCAGTGATTCATTATATCCTGTGTTGAACATAGTAAGGATGGTTTCCAGAGTGTGGTTCTAAGCTATTTTATTGCTCAGTGTCCCAGGACCTAGCATATGCTTTGGAATTTTTGTTGGTGGTGAATTATTTCAGGGAGGGTGTGCTTTTACTTTGTTTGTTTTTTTATTTTTTGCTCCACTTGAAACACAGAGGGCAGTAAAACATATAACCATTGTTAAAGACCAGTAATAAAAAGTCCCACTCATTTTTACTCCAATCCAATGCTTCCCATGCCTTTTAGACAATACACAATTTTAATAATAATAAACAGATACTCTACTAAGCACTTTACATGTAATTTTTGCAAATAACCTGATAAGGTCTGTGTGTCATTAATTTGACTTTTGTTACTACTAATGTATCTCCAGGACCTTGTATGGTACCTGCGTGGTAGCATTGGCCAAGGGTTGTGCTCCTAGTTCAGAATAGGAATTCAAGCCCGGCTCTGAGTTTAAAGCCTGAGGCAAAACCACCTTGAATTAATGTGAATAAATAACGAGAGGCCACAACATGCCTTTGTTAGCCATTCCAGAATTTTGCATAATAAACTCTAAGGAAGTATATTCTTTTCTTCAAAGTTCCTCAGCTATAGTTGAAGCACTGTATCTTTTGTTCTGTTTATAGTGGAAATGCGGAAATCCCATCTTCTAGTATTCTCCACTTCATGGTAAATCTTAGTACCAGAACAGTTGTACTTAGATTTTACAGACTGAGCCACTGCACTTCAGAAATTTGTTTTAAATTAATTTTATAGGGAAGAATTCCCTGCACCATAGAATCACATGGAGAGTTGTTATTAAAGCCCTGAAGCCCAAGTTATATCCCAGACCAATGCGATTGGAAAGCCTGAGGATGAGACCAAGAAATCAGTTTATTTTTAAGGTTCCCTCGTGATTACAGCATGAGGCCAAGTCGGAGAATTACTGCATTAGAAGAAGAAGCAATCCACTGCTCATGTCTCTTCTCAAATGAATGCTGTCTTGGCTTCAGCCACTCTTCCCTCAAATAACCCCTAGTGTCCTTAACCTTTTCCCTGGAGCTATAAATTTTTATTTTAATCATTTTACTACCTCTTTTGTAGTTGTCCAAATCCTCCTTTATATGTAGAAATGAATCAAGAGCAAAACCACAAGGGTCAGACCTGTTCCATATATAACTAAAAACTCATTTCTGGTAGTTATAAGCAATAGTATATATATCTTTAAATATATTTATAGATATTATTGCATATAACTATATATTATATATACATAGATTCTATATAGTATATAGAAAAAGAATTGAATGCTACAGATATCCATGCAACCATCATTTAAGGCAGACCCTTTTCCTACTCTGAGGTCATAGCAATAACCCTCCCATCAGGCAGAACTCAGCAGTCACTTGGATTACAAGCCTGCATATTCAGTGCTAGATAAAGTGGACAATGGCTTCTAGTTCTAGAGAGCTGCTGACACATTTACACTCTTATTTATGAATTCAATGCCGTACAATCTAACATTAAAAATGGTCCATCTAATTTGATTTCCAGTTTTACCTTGGATTTTTTAGACTCTCTTATTTTTCATTATGATTATCATTAAAAATGTACTCTCCTCCCCCAAAATGGTCATCTTACAGAAAAATAACCAGAACTACACCATCAGTTTACAACATCAAATGAAAACTTGGGAACATATGATTGCCAACCCTCATAGGATTCATCTTTCCTCAAACTCAAGTTTAACATACTTCCATTGTTCAGTAATGGCACACTAGGCTACTTACACACATACACACACACACATGAGTGCATACACACACGCACACACATGCACACATACATACACGTGCACACACGCACACACACACATACACACACACACCACCCTAAAAGCAAGAAAAAATTGCTGAATAAAATAGTTTCTCAATATTGAAGACTTTACAATATAGTAGAGAATTATCAACTTAAAACATGTGAGAAAACAACAACCCAGAGAACCAGAAGGATAAAATGAACTATGAAACTAAGCTATGATTTTGATAGACTTGTGGAGCTAGAAGGCAGAAGTCTGCTGGGACTTGCGTGTACTTACAGGTCAGGAAGCAAAGACAGGTGGTGGTGATGGTGTCCTGAAGAGACTCAACAGAGTCTTACAAGGCAACTACTTCAGGAGAGGCCATTACAGGTTCCTCAGGCAAAGCACTGCTAGCCTTAGATGGAGATAGAGTGGCTGCTTCCATTAGCAAAGAAGATGCATCCGAATTTAAGAACTGCCCATATGTTCCCATTGCTATTTTCAGGCTCCCATTCCTTCATAGTCAATACCCCTACTTTAATAGCAGATATCTTGTCAGCTTGGAAATTCAATTTGTGCTGTGATTCAGCCACTGACAAGGTGAGACTGGGTTTAGCATTCAGAAATATCAGCTCTGCAGCCACAGATGAGGCTCTCTCTCAGGACTCACTGAGAATTTCAGGTCATTTACGCAGCACTTGAGCTCATCCTTTTCTTCCCCCACTTTGTTAAGTACACCGAGTAGCAACCAGCCAATCCAATGATGGTATTTTGCACATCTCCCTGCCACATCATGCCATGGACTATCAGTGCCCTCTTTACTAATGACAGTAGAGTCATTAGTGTCTTTAAATCTAATCGTATTAGAGAACCGATCCCAGAAACTGCAGAACCAACTCCGAAAACTCACCTCTAACATGCTCTTCCCCTAGAACTATTCTGGGTACCAACAACTGCATTAGCCAGGGTTTTCCAGACAAACAGACCAATAGAACATATGTATATGTATATAAAGAGACATATTTTAAGGAATTCACTCCTGTGATTGTGGGGCCTGGCAAATCTGAAATCTGTATCGGCAGAGCAGAAGTCTGGACCTTTAGGTAACAGCTGCTGTCTTGAGTCTGAAATCCAAAGGACATGCTGGAGACTGAAACGCAGGCAGGTTTCTATGTTACAAACCTGAAGCAGAATTCCTTCTTCTCTGGGTAAGCTCAGTTTGTTGTTGTTGTTGTTCTCAAGGCCTTCAACCAATTGAATGAGGCTAATCTACATTATTAAGGGTAATATCCTTTACTTAAAGTGAACTGATCATAAATGTTAATTACATCTATAAAACACCTACATAACAGCTAGACTAGTGCACCATAGTCTGGCCAAGTTGACACATAAAATTAACTATCATAATATATACAATATGAATTCATGACATATTAGAGACCTCAACAAAAATAAAATGTATAGGGAATAATGTGGGCAATAATATAGATAATCTATGTATGTATCTATTGATGGGTATAATTTATAATATAGAACAAAAAAGGCATAATTGTAGAGGAAATAATTTATACATTTAATTACATTAAAATTAATGACATTTATTCATTAAGAAATACCAAGTATGAAAGTCTCTGAGTAGGAAAAAAAATTATGTGTGTGTGTGTGTGTGTGTGTGTGTGTGTGTGTGTGTGTGTGTATATATATATGTTTTATACATATACAGACTATCCAGGGCTTATATCCAGACTATGGAAAGAACTCCTACAAATCAATAAGATAAAGCATAGTATCTAATAGAAACTTAGGTAAGAGAAACTTGAACCTGAAATCCTCAAAAGAGAATATACCCAGTACTTAACAAAGACGTGAAAAGCTGCTCAATCTCGTTTATAGCGAGGAAATTGCGAATAAAAATAACAAATAACATTGCCATTACAGATGTACAAGGTTGCTAAGTTTTGAAGTATGAAAATAAATGTGAGCACACGAGAGAGGCACATATCAGAAGGGTTAAGAATCTATAATCTTCTGAACTCTCTGCCTTGTTCAAATGTGTGACTGAAGTCAGTCACTTCGCCTCTCTGTGCCTCAATTTTATTATCTGGAATTGGGAAGAAAAATACTACCTTATCTTTATTATATTATAAAGCTTAACTCAGTGTGCTGAGAATGTTGTCTGACATATATTACTAAGTGTTTACTTTTTAATCAAATAAAACGTGGTAAAACAGAAACCCTAACACTCTGCTGGTAGGAGGGAAGATTTGGAAAACAGTTGACAATGATCTATTATCATTAAAGATGCACAGAGCCTGTAATACACCAATTCTGCTTTATATAACTAGAGTACATACAATAGGATACATTTATAAGAATGTTTATTAGCAACATTGCTTAATATTACAGAAATGGAAACCATCATCTACAAAAGAATAGGTAAATAAATTGTAGAAGACACATACAATAAAATGCTAATCAGAATGAAAAGGAATAAACTACAGTAATCTTCAGGTATACCCAGGAATATAAATAAATCTCATAGTTATTATGTTCAGTGAAGGAAGCAGACACAAAAGAATACAAATTATGACTCTATTTTCATAAAATTCAAAAACCAGGAAAGACTAAAGTATATTGGTAAAATTTAGAGAATAGTAACATTATTATTATGTCAGCAAGGACAGTGGCTAGCTATAAGAGAAGAAGTAAGTTTTTCTGGGGAGAATTATAAGGGTGTAATAAAAGGAATATTATACCTGTTCTGTAGATGGTTGTTTCACTTCTACAAGATTGAATAAGGTTGCTATAAACTTTCTTGCACATGTATCTTAGTTTATGTACCCTAGGTTATATATTTAGGACTAAAATTACTGGATCATAAGGGTATTGATATTGTTCTGTCTCTAGACCTGGGTAGAGGTTACACAGGTACTCATTAAACTGTACATATATGATTTGTGCACTTCTGTATTTAGTTCCTATTTAATAATAAAAAGAGTAAATGGACTGTGGTTTAATGAGAAACCAAGCATAAAATGTCTTGCAAAATTGGGTTGTAAAGAAGAGAATACCATAGTGACTAGGGGAAGATAAGAAATAGGGAGGACTTGGTTAGTTTTCTTTTTTCCCCTCAGTTTTTTTGCTATCTAATGACATATAAAGTAAGTTTAAGGTATACAACATGATGATTTGATATATGTATATATGTATTATGCAATGATTACCAAAATAAGATCAGTTATCTGCACAGAGTTGCTGAGTTGTTCTGTTCTGTTTTGCCTTGTTGGTTGTTTTGTGTGTGTATGGTTACAACATTTAAGATCTACTCTCTTATCTAGTTTCAAGCATACAATACAGTATTGTTAATCATAATCACCATGCTGTACATTAGATTCCCAGAAGTTATTCATCTTATCACTGGAAGTTTACACCCTTTCACCGATATCTCCCCATTTTCTCCACCCCTTAGTTTCTGGAAACAACCAATCTACTGTTTCTATGAGTTTGAGTTTTCCAGATCTCACATGTAAATGAGATGATACAGTTTTTGTCTTTCTCTGACTTATTTCACTTAGCATAATATCCTCAAACTTCATCCACATTTTCAAAGATGGCAGGATTTTCTTCTTATTATAGCTGAAAAATATCATATATACAGATAAGATTGTCTTTGTCTGCAGATGATATGATCTTATATATAAAATACTTAGAGACTTCACTAAAACAGGGTTAGAACTAATCAATAAATTCAGTAAAGTTGCAAGATACAAAGTCAACACAGAGAAATAAGTTGCATTTCTTTACACTAGCAATGAATTATCTGAAATTTTTTTTAAAATCTCAGATATTTTTTAAAATCTCATTTATAATAGCATCGAAAACAATAAAATACTTAGGAATAAATTTAACCAAGGAGGTGAAAAATATGTATACTGAAAACTGTAAGATATTGATGACAGAAACTAAAGAAGACATAATGAATGGACAGATATACCGTGTTCATTAATTGAAAAAATTCATACTGTTAAAATTTCCAAACTACCCAAATCCATCTATAAATTCAATGTAGTACCTATCAAAATTCCAAATGGCATTTTTCACAGAAATAGAAAAAACACTTCTAAAATGTATAAGGAAACACAAAAGACCCCAAATTACTAAAGCAATCTTGAGAAAGAACAAAACTGAAGGCATTGCACTTCCTAACTTTAAACTATATTACAAATCTATAGTAAGCAAAACAGTATGGTACTGGCATAAAAACAGGTACATAGACCAATGGAATATAATCGAAAGCCCAGAAATATACCCACACATATATGATCAACTTATTTGACAAGGGAGTCAAGAATACTTAATGGGGGGAAAGGATAGACTCTTTAATAGATAGTGTCCAAAAAACTGGATATTCACATGCTTTTTTCCTTTTTAGGAATGTAGATATTCAAGAATTTCTCATTGTTTATGGAAAATATCCAGTTAAAAGAAGAATTCAAATTTATAGAGGAGAGGAGGGACAATCGATTGAGTACAATTTCTAAAAAGTAGGGAGTATTACTTGGTACAATATTATATTGATAAATACATGTCATTGTATATTTGTCCAAACCCATAGAATGTACAGCAAGAGTGAACCTTAATGTAAACTATGGATTTTGGGTGGTTGTGATGTATTAGTATAGGTTCATTCATTGTAGCAAATGTACCACTCTGGTGGAGGCTGTTGATAATGGGGGAGGCTATTCGTGTGTTTGAGCAAGGGATATATGAGAAATCTCTGTATCTGCCTTTCAATTTTGCTGTAAATCTAAAACTGATCAGAAAAAATAAAGTTTTACAAGATAATTTTTTTTTTTTTTTAAGTAGGGAGTGTTAGGAGACCATCTCCATGGACCTCTAGTGCACCTGCTCTTGGGACAGAGGCACTGACTACCTTTTTTCTGGACGATCTTTTCAAAGATGTTACGTAGGAAATAGCCTTGAAAGGTAGGGATAATGTCATCCTCTCTGGCAAGGGCAAGTTTACTTACTTCCCAAGATTATAAACATAGTATTTCTCTCCAGGGTAAATGTCAGGCAGGCTTACTGCCCGTTATATAAAATTCTGGCTCTCTAAGCCCAGGGTTCCTCTTTTCAATGTAGTCCACTGTGTTTTTGAAGAGTTTCCTGGCCTTCCTAGCATCATTGTGTGGAAACTGGGCTCGGGAATGGCATAAATGCTAACACTGGCTACTGCTCTTGCTATGAGTAATTAAACATCCTCTGTGTCTGAACCAAGGGTCATGTTTTCTACCGCATCCATGAAAAGGCAACGACTCATTTGTCAGCCTGGAAGTATAAACTCTCAGACTCTTCACAGTTTTTGATAAGAGGGCAAAGAATGGGCATTTGGATTCCTAGAGCCACTTTAGATATATTGCCACAACATCTGTCAGCTTGGAGGCACTTAGAAGGCACTGTAAAATTTTTTCATGGGTTATATAATTTAATCCTTACAAATTCCATTAGAATTCCCATTTTAAAGCTGAGTAACAGGAAAGCAACTTGACCAAAATCTGATATGAGTTAGTGCCTGAGACTAGATTTAGACATGAGTGGGCCCCGTGGCTGATCACAGAGCTGCAACTCTAGCGTTTTCTGCCATTGTTTCCAAAATGTGGTTTACAGGCTGGTGCCAGTGCCTGAGGACCGTGTCCAATGTAACATGAGAAAAGCGTTCATCAAGGGGGCCAAGAAGAAAAAGAATCCAATACAGTGAGCTTTCCTTTCAGCTACATATATTCAATTTACATGGCTAACTTTACTCTGAGAAATAGTCCTTCCTTCTGGGGTGAGGGGGTGAGGGGGTGGGGGAAAGGTGTTTTCATACCCTTTTGTTAAAGAAATGAAAGTAATAATAAATTGTAGTTTTGTTTGAGAAATATTTACTACCCTTCCTTGACAACATAAATGGCTAGCAACCCAACACTGGTCCTTTCCTTTCTGTTTCCTCATCTACAGAATCTTACATTCTTAGCTAGATGTTATTAAGTAAATGTCATTGTGGAGCACTTACTGCCTCCCACATGGACTCAGTCTAGTGCACATCTCTGGCGTGATTAGGTGTGTCAGTGTGTTGGTGTGTAAACGTGCTTGTGCTTGTGGAGTGTGGGCGCATTTGCATTGTCTTTGGGAGACTAAACATGGGACTTTCATGATGATCTGTCCTTGCTGGCTTTTATAATATTTGAGACCTCAACAGCCATCCATCCCAGGGCCTGACATATGATAGGCACTGAGTAAAGATTTGTCAACTGAATGAACAAATGGATGAATAGATGCATTAATGAATGTTGAGGTTTTTTTTATTGTTTTGGAAATTCAGTGGTACATGTGGCTGGACAACTGGACTCCTTCAATAGCAACAAACTTGCTTGATCCTGAACACCGTTCCATTCTTCAAAGAGAAAACAAGTGGCATATATCACTGGACATGTACATAAAGAGCATTTGATTTTTTTTACATGTGATAATCTGTTCAGGGTAGCAAAAAACGACATCAGTCTTTTAAAAGATCCTATCATAGACAGTTACCTGCATTGTGAACAAATAAACTACTGTCTGATTTACGTTTGCCCCATTGAAGGAAGCAGGGGTTGCGTGGTAGCCTCTAAGAAAGGATAGAGAATTTGCAGGTGTTCTGTGGTTGTCGTGGATAATTTACATTTTTTCTTATATGGTGTGTAACATCTTTAAAATATTTTCTACTTCTTAGTCACTTAAAAATAACACTAAGTTTATGATCTCTCGAATTGTGCAAATGCATTAAAAAGATGATGTTTAGTGTGTTGGGAATCAATTGTTAAATTTACTGAGTTTGAGAACGGACCTGTTGACTGCATTTAAGACCTCTGATAAGTTGAATAATCACAATTTCCTTCTGTTGTATGGTATCCTTTCATTTTCCTTTAAACTTTCTCAGAACTGGTGATTAACAGGTTATTATTGTGTAACCAGAAAGTACTTTGATTCATGGTCTTCTTCCTACAGACTGATTTTATCAGTATTTGCACGATCATAGCTCATCACCATGGAAATACTGCAACATGGCAAATACACAGCAAATAAAATGGGAAGAAGGTCATTGGAAAGGAAGAAGACTTGTGGCTTGAAACAGATCCCAGATTCCAATCTTCCTGGGAAGTCTGTCTGGACACATATATTTCAATAGCCCTACACAGTAATATGCTTAGTTAGCCCTTCTACATTAGAATTCCTTTCATGATTTCCTCTCTTCATCACCGTAGACAAATCCCTTTTTCTCATTTTCCATGACTTTGCTTAATTACCTTCTCATATAATCTTTATGCCATTTATATTCAAAGCAACTATTGGGCATTCAGGAATAAATCTGGGAATACTTGATACTCTGCTGAACTGATGAGGTGAGTGGGCAAAGGGACAGATGAGAAGACACATGACATGCATTTTGGCCTTGGCTCCACCACTTGTAACCCTCTGTTTCTTCATCTGGGAAAGGCACATGGAACAACGGGTTGCCTATCTCACAGCAATGCTGTCCGCGCCGACTGAACTGCTGGTAAACAAAATGAGATACAAAATGCTGTGTAGTGATCTTAGGAGAGTCCAAAAACGGATGCATCTTTCTGGTTCTCATAACATACACTGGTCCATGGTGAGCCACAATATCCTTGTTCTTAACCACATTGCCATCAAGTATGTTGACAGACCAGGTTTTCCAGGGGTTATATGATCCTGATGCTTTCCAATATGAATTATACAAGGTCCTGGGAAGAAAAGTGTTGAAGTTAATTTGGTTCTGGCAGAAATATGTACTGGATGAATGAACAGGATATTTTCACCTCTAATTTTTGAAGCCGTAGAAACAAGAGCATCCCAACACCCAGCTCTCACGTGCCCTGAATGCCCTGCTGAGCTCATTCACATCAGGGGTGAGCACATTGTGACTTCTTCTATAGGTTCTACATAAGAACAAAAAATAAATTCTCTTTATTAGGAAACAAATGGTCCAAATTAAAAGCTCCTGTAGGTTGAAACCCATAGAAGCAATCTAATTTTAAAAAGACTCTAAAGACACATTTCTCTTCAAGGAGTGGACACAGACCTGAGTAATTATTAAACTCATAAACTAGCTATAATTGGGAAGGTAGTTCAGTGGTGTAGAACTCTGTACTCAAGCTCAGTTAGAACAAGGGGTCGTTGAGGCAGTCTACAAATGAGCGCATTGGTTGATGTGATGTCCCCTTTGCCTCCCTTCCCCTAAGTACACTCCTTTCTCCTCCTTCCCCTTTTTTGCCTCATTGCCCCTCCTTTACTCTGCTTTCTCTTTCTTGCCCTGCATTACCCAAATTAAGCATCCAGATTCTTGTAGTCCTAATTATGCAGACAAGCAGGCTATTTGTTTTGTTCTAAATTGCAAGTGTCTTCTTCCTAATCTGACCTAAATTCATCAGCTAATTTTGCCACACCATTTCACTTTTGCTTTTTAGACATTGTTATTGGTTGAAATATGTCCCCTTAAAAAAAGATTAGTTGAAGCCCTAACCCCCAGTACCTCAGAACGTGACAGGATTTGGGAACAGACTCACTGTGGGTGTAATTAGTGCTAACAAGAATGCCATGTGAAGAGACACGCCCCAACACAGAGGGAGGACCACGTGGAGACGCAGGGAGGGTGCCCTGTGAAAACGAAGGCAGAGACTGCAGTTATGTTGCCACAAACCTAGGAAAGTCTGAGATTGTCAGAAAGCTCCCCGGAGCTGAGGAAGAGACATGAAGCAGATACTCTCTCCCAGTCCTGGAAGGAATCAACCATCGACACCTTGATTTTAACTTCTAGCCTCCAGAACTATGAAACAATAGATTTCCATTGTTCTAAGCCACCCACAAACTTTGTGGTACTTTGTCACCACAATCCTAGCAAATATAGACCTCAACCATAATTTTATTTTATTTCATCTTTTTAATTTTTGTTGAATTTATTGGGGCAACATTGGTTAATGAAATTATATAGGTTTCAGGTGTACAATTCTATAATACTTCATCTGTATATTATATTATGTGTTCACCACCCGAAGTCAAGTCTCCTTCTGTCACCATTTATCTCCTCTTTACCCTCTTCCACCTCCCGCCAACACCCCCCCTCCATTTGGTAATCACCATACTAGTATGTTGTATGTGTCTATGACTGTTTTGTTTTTTTGTTTTTTGCTTAATCCCTTCACCCTTTTCACTCAGCTCCCCAACCCCTCTCCCCTCTGACAGCTGTCAGTCTGTCTGTTCTCTGAATCTATGAGTCTGTTTCTGTTTTGTTTTTTAGTTTATTTTGTTCATTACATTCCACATATAAGTGAAATCATATAGTACTTATCTTTCTCTGACCAGCTTATTTCACTTACCATAATATTCTCCAGGTCCAGCCATGCTGTCACAAAGGGTAAGATTTCCTTCTTTTTTATAGCTGAGTAGTATTCCATTGTGTACCACAGCTTTTCTTATCCACTCATCTACCGATGCACACTTGGGCTGCTTCCAAATCTTGGCCATTATAAGTAACGCTGCAATGAACATAGGGGCTCATATACTCTTTCAAATCAGTGTTTCAGGTTTCTTTGGGTATATTCCCAGAAGTGGAATCACTGGGTCATAAGGCAGTTCCACTACTAATTCTTTGAGGTAACTCCATACTGCTTTCCACAGTGGCTGCACCAATCTGCATTCCCACCAACAGTGCACGAGGGAGGGTTCCTGTGTCTCCACAGCCTAGCCAACACTTATCTGTTGATTTATTGATGATAGCCATTCTGACAGGTGTGAGGTGATATCTCACTGTGGTTTTAATTTGCATCTCTCTGATGATTAGTGACATTGAGCATCTTTTCATATGCCTATCGGCCATCTGTATGTCCTCTTTGGAGAAGTGTCTATTCAGGTACTTTGCCCATTTTTTAATTGGATTGTTTGTTTTTTTGCTTTTTGGTGTTGAGTTTTATAAGTTTTTTATAAATTTTGGATATTAAGCCCTTATCAGGTGTATCATTGGTGAATATGTTCTCCCAGTCAGTAGGTTGTATTTTCATTTTGTTGATGATTTCCCTTGTTGTGCAAAAGCTTTTCGGTTTGATGTAGTCCCGTTTGTTTATTTTTTTTTCTTTTGTTTCCCTTGCCTTAGGAGACATATCAGAAAAAATATTGTTACAAGAAATGTCTGAGATTTTACTGCCTATGTTTTCTTGTAGGATTTTTATGGTTTCGAGTATAACTTTTAAGTTCTCTTATATCATATATAAAAATAAACTCAAAATGGATTAAAGACTTAAATGTGAGACTCACAACCATAATTTTATTTTATTTTTCTGTTTTTGAAAAATGTATTCATATCGACACACTTCCTTTTCCGGGGTATGAATGTTCACAGCTTGACCCATAAATGGCTGGAATTTCCTGGGCCCTTTCTAACTAAGCCACACTCCAGCGGCTTCACTATGCCAACATCTGAGCATCTAGCGGCTCAAACAAATTTGTTTGAAAACCTAATGTTTTTTAGAACAAGAGCAACAAATTTACAGCTTGCAAACGCGTAAGCCAAGGGTAATGAAAAGAAATCAACATTGCCATTTTAATCCTACTATACAATGGCTTCTTGGTTCTGATTCTGTAGTATTTCAGACTGAATTATGATCTTATATGCAGCAAAGGGAGTCAAAGGAAGGGTTGGTTTGGAGACTTAACTGGTAAAGAGAAATGAACATTGGTTTGTGAGTCTAATGTTAGTTTTTTTTAAAACCTCAGCTTAGCCTTATTCTTGGGATAGGACTTTAGCCATCAATTCAATCCTCGGAAGAGTGGGTTTTTCACTAGCAGAGAACCTGGCACATGGGTAGTGCTCCTCAAAGTTTGTCTATAGTTTATAAAGCTTTCCTTTTCTTCGATACTACGGCTTCTCTATCTAGCAGGGGCTTGCTATACCCCATGTCCATCCTGCCAACTATTTATAAGGAAAAAAACATTACTTTTAGCTGATCTGAAAAATCTCTGTTTACTTAATAACAAAAACTCGAGGCAGGGCACTTAGAAAACCTTTCAGTTTATTTCATCTTGGCGATTCCTGAACTTTCAGCCCCAGGATAAATCACACCGGTCAGGACTTTTAAACTAGACTGTGCGGAACATGTTATCACCTCAGGTCATTTAAACGTCAGCACCAAGTCTGAAATTAAACTTCACACACTCTTGAAAATCACTGTGAAGTTGTATTTTAGAGCTTGGAGTAGATAAATCCAAGTCAACACAAATGGTAATAGAGTGATTTATAATGCTTGGTAAAGATCAAATTCTTATAGACTTGTATTTCTGAGAGAAGCCTATAAATATAGCTGGAAATCTTACCTTACAAAAGATTAACCAGTGAGAAGTGAAAGAACAGCTGAGGGGACATTTGCTCCCCAGTGTTACCCTGCAAGGAGCCTTGGAGGCTCGCTGAGCATTCAGGCAATATGCTGGGCACTTACTGCATGCCTTCCCATACGGTGCTCATTTATCCCCACTTTATGGACAGAAATGAAGCAATCCTTGGTCACTTGTCAACGTAAGAAATCAAATCTGGGATTGGCTGACCCAACAGACCATGAATCCTACTAGCCAGAGCCAGAGTTCTGGTTCTGCCTCTATGCCGGCCAAGCTGGACCTAGAGTAATTTCCTGAATCCATCTAGATCTTGGTATCCCTCTGTGTAAAGCAGATGTTTTAGAGTACATGATTTTGCAGGCTCCTTCCAGCTGGAGAATTTCTACCTGGAAAAAAATTCAGTGCAAGCCAGAATAGTTAAGAGACTAATAGCTAGCTGTCGACTCCATTATGATATCCCATTATGATCCCATCATGATCATTTGAATTTGTTTAAGTAGTCAGTAAAATCTGTAATACTGACTGTTATGCCTGTGAACACGAGTTTTAGCTACATAATTCAAAATATTATATGCATCAGTTGAAATATTTTTTGTTGCTTAAAAGTTATAAATAAAATGTATAACACACTGTATAAAGAAAGTGCAATGGTAAAGACCACCAATTTTTATTTTGCTATCATTTAAACATGCAAAAATTTATTCAGCAAATTCAGTAGCACTCTTTACAAGCTAATCCATAGAAATGTATATGCTTTTATTATAGTTACTTTAGGAAAGATCTGAAAGAGACATAAAATAAGTGAGTAATCTGTCCAAAACTTCTTCCACAAACTGCATAAAATATCACTCTAAGACAATGTAGATAAAATCATGTTTAGATTTAGATACAGCAAAGCAAGCTATTGCCGCAACCCGTATTTTATGTAACTATTAAAGGAAAACTTGCTTGATGACACATTTATATAATATAATATACCTAGGAAAACAATTCGGATGTCTACAACATCCTTTTGGCAGACAATTACAGTGTTTATCTTTTTGACTGCTGTTCATTTAACCAAGAGGCAAAAATGTGGAGCTGAGGCTACAAACAAGCAATTTGCTGTTCTGTGTTGATTGAAAAAATCTTGATAAAATGGGCCTGACCAGGAAGAGCTGAAATGGTGCCATGAGCAGAGGCCAGGAAATCCTGGCTGGCATCTAAACACTCTGTGGAGCCTGCCACCCCACTCTGTAAAAATATTGCAAAAACCCACCCAAGACAAACATGTATGTGGTCCTTGCAGAGGATCCAAAGCAAATGTGGAAATGGAGAAGCATCAGGAGCGCCAGCCGTCCCAGAACCTGCATGGATTTCACGTAAACCAGTTGGACATGTGGACCTGCGTATGCACCGTGCTCTGACAATACACCGAACAGTACAGGGTGGCATCAAAGCTCATTTGTATGAATTTATAATCACTCTCTCCCTTGGCCTGTGCCCTTGCCACACTGCTTGAGCCATGCCTAGGATCTCCAACATTTTGTTTCCAGCAAGAGGCAGTAGCTCACAAAGTCACTAGGCGCTCAATATTTGTGTTCTGTACTTGGTCAAGTTGTTTCGACGTGTAGGTGTCTGAGTTCTGAACTGACCCAGCCATGTTAATTCTGATTCCATCTCTCTCTCATAGGCCATCAATAGTACAGATAATAGTGGTGATGAGTAAAAACATAGATGTGTCAATACGCTAACCTGAATATTTTTTAAAACATAATTTAACCAGGCAGTCTGAGCATTCTTCTCTGACCTCCGTTGGAAAGTTTTTGACTTTTTTTCTGATTAGCTTTGAAATTCCTCGCACTGCAACTTTGTAATCACAGTCAGAAAAAGGAGCCATAAAAAACTACACACTGCGCTTGTTTGCTTAATTGATTAGAAGCTTATCTTTTTTTTTTTTATAGCATAATTGGATGCCAAAGGATGATAAAATAGTCTTAGAAAGGTGTTGTACATACAACTGCATAATGGAAATAACTCATTTTAATTATCTTAATAATTATTATGATAATTTCTAAAACATGTCATGTCTTCAAAGTCTTAACCAAATAAGGAGGGTTTAGAATCACACAGAAAAAGGACTGTGATGCCCAGCTGCTGTGGCTCAGTGGATTGAGTGTCATCCCATGGACTGAGAGGTCCCGGTTCAATTCCTGGTCAGGGCACATGCCCAGGTTGTGGGCTCGATGCCCATTTGGGGGCGTGCAGGAGGCAGCAATCGATGTATCTCTCTCACATCCATGTTTCTATCTCTCTTTCACTCCCTCTCTCTAAAACTCAATAAAAACACGTTTTAAAAAAAAGAAAGTAAAAGGACTGTGCTCCACAAACATTGCTGTATCTTTGGTCTATATTAAGAAAGGAACAATCTATATACTGAGGGCAGGCATTCTAAGTTAAGTCAAGGATGTGGAATTAGGACTGGCCCTCTGCCATCCTCAGCCAGGGAATGGTGCCACCCACTCTACCATCTTACCCACCTTCCTCGGGAGATGGTGCCATGAAAACAATTCAAGGCGTTGTCATCTAAAACATCAGACCTTCCTAAGGCCAAATGTAGATTTTACTTGGTAAATTAACCAAAGATGACGCGTTTAGTTAAAAACAGAAATAAGAATTGACTGGCATAAACCATTTAGAAAGTAATCAAAACAAGAAGTTATTTTCTTTTTCTCCAAATAGGTCAGATGGGCAAGTGAAAGGGCATCTCAGTTTCTCTGGTCTGAGTCTAGCTTCTGGTGCTTTTAATTAATTTGGTCACCAAGACTGACCAAAGTTTCTTTGAAATTCAAGATTTGTAGGATAGAGTTATACAAATTGCTGGGACAAAGCTAGGCCACCATAACAGACACAGCTGGGTCTCTGTGTCTCTCACTTTCTCTGTCTCTCTCTATGTCTCTCTGTCAGTTTTCCAAAGTAACATCTTTTATCAGCACTAATAGAAATCATAGGATATAAAGGCCTTTAAAAAAAAAAAATCAGAAACTGTTTTTTTTTTTTTTTTGCTGCTGATTTTCCTCCTTCCTAGAATCTAATAACAATTAGAAAAACATTGGCCATAGTCTGCTTTGCATAGAAGATATTTAAGAATTGGGGGTAAATTTTAAGTAACAAAACTATTACATTTTTGTTTACTAAAAAAGTACTAGAGGTTTTATTTCCTAAATTTCAGTCATTGGGTATTTCCATGTATCATTTATATTATTTTTTATGTTAAAACATCTCATGTACATCCATAAGTACATTTATTAAAGATGGAACTACATCATTAGTACACATGCAAAACCAGTATAACTCACCAGAAATGACAGGACAGGACTATAAAAAGAAAAACAGTTCTTGACAGTGGTAGTCACACTGTGAGATCATTTTGCTGTCGCTTGGAACTACACAATACACGGAAAGCTGAGCCGTTCAAAGAGAAAGCGAACCTGGACACTGTGCCTGCGTGGACATCCATCCACACACACACACACACACACACACACACACACACACTCACCCTCCGGCCTCACCCACCTCTGGACTGGAGCCACCGCGTCATGGCGAGCCAGGTGGCTGCAGCCACGCCCTTCCCACACACATTACTCAGTGGACAGGGATTCCCCACCTATAGAGTGCCAGTCTCTCCACTGGGCCTGAACGACTGTCAAGGCTTCACTCCTGCCTGAGTTTTCTGCCCAGGGTCTCACACCCCTGCTGTCCCCACCGCTCTACACATGCAGCACATGCGTGCTGTGTGCACAGCCCTGAGCTCCGTGTGTGCACAGCCCTGAGCTCTGTGTTGGAATTCAGTGGAAACAGGAAACAGTCCTTCCTTTCAAGAAGTTTATGGCTTCTGAGAAATAAAGAAAAGGAAACAGAAAAGACAGACTGATGTCTTGGTATATCAAGGGGTCCTACAAGAACACGCCCAGGTCACCTGGAAGCACCCTGAAGGCCATCCCCCCTCAGTCCTAAGTACGATGATGTGTAAACTGTACGCAAAACCCAGGCTTCAGGCTTATATTCCCACTACGGGAAGATAATAAAAAATCAGAAAGGAAACTCAGATAGCACAAGAGCCAGGCAACTCTAATAAGCTAAGGTGAGCTTTGAAGGAGAGCTGTGTGCAGGGTCATTTCCATGAATAAAAAAACCTGGCTTCTCTGTATATGGCATTAAACATGCCTACAGTTGACTAATCCATTGCTCTGTATCAGGCACTTAGCCAAGCTCCGCCTTACAACCATTTCCTACCGCCCCTCAGCTTGAGAGACCAGCGTGTGTTCCCCAGAATCTTTGCTCTTTTTCTTTCCTCCTCCTGGCATGCTCATCTTAGATATGTACAGAGATCCTTCCAGAACTTTTTTTCCCCCTTTATTGATTTCAGAGAGAGAGGACAGGAGAGAGAGACAGAAACATCGATGAGAGAGAACATCGACCGGCCGCCTCCTGCATGTCCCTCACTGGGGATCGGGCCCACAGCCCGGGCACATGTCCTGACCGGGAATTGAACTGGCGACCCCTTGGTGCATGGGTCGATGCTCAACCACTGAGCCACACCACCGGACTCCAGCACTTGCTGAGACCTCTTGCTTCCCTGAGTTTTACATCGCCCATCTAAACCAGCCCTCCATGCCTCTCCCTCCCCTGGCCCTGATCCGCTTTCCTGTACAGCACTGAATACTACTCCACCCTGTGTTTTCGTAGTTATGTATTTGGTATTGCTTGTCTCCCTAGAAAAGGTGTGAGCTCCATCAGGAGAGACATGTTTCTGTTGTTGCTGCTGTGGTTTTAGCCATCATGTCCCCTGTACCTGCCACTATTCATCATGTCACATCAGAGTTTCTCAATAAGCACTGCTGATGGAACAAATTAATCTCATTTAATTTGGAGCCACTCGGAGAAGCGAAGACTGAGGATGGAGGGGGATGAGCGGCTGGTGGTAAGGCTCACAGGCAGGACATGGACGAGCTGGAATTTAAATGCAAGTGCATCTGTGGATGCAGATGACTGCACCTACTGCTTTTGGGGTCAGTGTGGGTCATACAAAGAAAAGTGTTCAGGTTGAAGAAAGCAAGAACATACAGTGAATTTAAAAAATCTGTGTGCACACAGACTCTTGCAAGAATGGGTTGTTTTGTTGAAAGTGAAAAAAGAAAACTAACGGGAGATCGCAAGGTAAATGGGTAAATATAAGTCTCTAATTACCTCAATTTATTAATGGAAAATACAACAAACAACAATAATGATAAATACTAAAGCTATCACTCTTCCAGTTTGCAGACCCCAGAATTCTATGAGTATGTTCTTCTAAGTCTGTGAAAGATGGAGAAAAAGCCATTGAATTAGCTCACACATACCTTTCTGGAATGGTCACCTGTCTCACCTGGGGTCACCATTACCATACCAGAATGCAGACCTGTCTGTGCACCTGCAGACAGAGCCCCGGCTCCTGGCCCGGCCTGGCCTGAATTACCCGCGACTGCCTCTGCGATAATAGCATCACGTCTATCCTCCTCATCGTGAACGAATGTGCCCCATGCTCCTCAGCCTCAAGCGAACTTCAAGTTACTACCAGCGAATTCTCCAAGGACCTTTCCAATCACAGTTTCAATTTCACGAATTACCCGACTTTCACCCTTTAGTGCGGTAAGTCGCCACAAGCATCTTTTTCTCCTGCTTGGAAAAAGAAGCATTTCCAGCCTACCTCAGAGACAGAGTGAGTAAACGCTCTTCCCTATTAAACACACATCCCGATGCCTAGGGCCACTGTCCCCTCACCCACAGGTTCACGGAGTGCAGAACTGCCACCAGGCCACCGCTGCTGCCCCAGGGGCCGGGGAGTGCACACACCTTTCCCCAAAACCCCAACTGCAGGCACAGAAGGGCTGAGCGCCGGGGAGAAACGAAGGCCGCAGGGTGTCTCCAAGCACAGACCAGGTACTTCATCACGCTAAATGAAGACCATAAAACAGGCAGCAGAGAGGCAGGGACTTTGTTCCCATCCTCCCCCAGCGTGCTGCCAAGAACATTGCTAACCGAGTAAATCACGGAGGTATCATTCCATTTGCAATTCTCCGCCTTGGCTTGCATCCCCTTTGTCAAAGGCTCCCGAATGCTGTTTAAATGTATATGCCGAAGAAGACATCGCCTCACCTGGTATCAGTGGTGACTGCATCTCGAGCAGTAGTGGAAGGAGACTTCCAACACGCAGGTGTGGACTTACCGAGGCTCTTAACACCTTCGATTTCTCATGAAATTTTTGCCACAAGGTAGATTCCAGTGTCTTTGCACTTGAAAAAGAAGACACAGATTTTTCTTGGATGTCTGAAGAATTTCATGACTGACCTTGACTCCTTGGAAGGGTCCTTTTCATTGGGAGTTTGCCACAAATCTCAACACGTATCTGTATCCCAAACTGGTCTTTCTTCTCTGCGACAAGTAGTTCATTCTGGCTGAACACATCTGCCCAGTCTTCAGGCCTGGACACCTTGAAGTGCTTTTCGATTCTCAGCCTCTGTTCTATCTTCAGCAATCTACTATCAAGTTCTATTTCTTTTTCTTTTAAATGGGCATTTCAGCCATATCATGTTCTAATCCATGAACACAGGATGTCTTTCTATGTATCTGTATCTCCTTTAATTGCTTTCATTCAAAGAAGTTATTCAGATGGCCAAATATATAAAAAGATGTTCAATATCGCTAATCCCCAAGGAAATGCAAATCAAAACCACAGTGAAATATCACCTCACACCTGCTAGAATGAGTATTAGCAAAAAAGTAAAGATAAGAAGTGTTGGCAAAGATGTGGGGAAATGGAAGCCTGTGCACACTGCGTGTGGGAATGTAAAATGATGCTGCAGCTATGGAAGATAGTATGGAGATGCCCCCCAAAATTAAAAATAGAGCTACCTTATGACCTAGAAATCCCTCTTCTGGGTATATGTCTATCCAAAAGAATTAAAAATAGGACCTCAAAGAAATACTTGCACTCCCAGGTTTATTGCAGTATTATCCACACTAGCTAAAATGTAGAAACAACCCAAATGTTCATCCACAGAAGAATGGATCACGTTCAAATATGACTTCATGTCTCACTTCCACCTGCTTTCCCCACCCAGTATAATCTGACCTCTACAATCTCTACAGCCCAATTCCTCTCTATTCTTCAATTCACATCCTTCCCAGTGAAACACGTTCTCACCATCTCGTCCATGGTCACTTCCACTCCGGTATCTCTGTTCACATTCTTCTCCCTTTCTTTTCCCACTCCAACTATATAAATTCCATCCATTTTTTTAAAAATTTGGCTCAAGTTCTAAGTCTTTTATGATTACATTAATTTGCACTGTTTTCTCCATTGTTTGTCATCATGCTGTGTTTAAAAGTCACTGCCAGTCAGTTTAGAATAAAACTATTTGCTTTTCCTTTTCTTTGTGTATGTGGACATATCTGTTGTCTCTCTTCAGGTAACCGATGAATGTCTTGGTAGCCAGAAGCATGCAATATGCTCGCTGGGATTCCCTCGACGCTTTGAACCATATGCATGGATGGAGTCATTCAATGAAGCCACAGGTCAGCAGCCCAAAGCTGAACTGGGTCACTTCGTTAGAATCAGGCATTGTTTGTTGTTTAGGAGTCTTGGTAAAAATGAGTGATTAAGAAAATGGCAATAATTCGCTGATGGTATAAGGAGGAAGTGAAATTTAGAGAATGATAAAGAGAAAAGTGATGAAAATGACCATTTTTATGCCCACTTCCTCAAAATATATTTCATCTAAGTCTGCCAGGTCATTTTTCTTTTTTTCTCTAGGGAGGTCAGGTGGTATGTGAAGTGAAACTACTTAACTGTGATTTCCTGAAGACATGTAATGCCACAGCCGGCACTTTAAAGGGAAGAAAATAAGGTCAGGTCCTCATTAAGTGTGGAAAACACTGAATGGTGGGTCTGCAGGTTGTAGAAGGGAAAGCTGAAAGCAGACACGAAAACCCTTACAATTTCTCTCTCCATCTTTACTCTGCTAATTGCATTTTAAGGCAAAGGTCAAAAGATGGAATGAGATCTTTGATTTTAAAAATCATTATATTTCTTCTGTACTTGTAACCTGCTGTTATGGAAAATGTCAAACATATACCAGAAAAGGGGAGAGAAGAATAAAACGAACCACATGTACCCCTCGCTCAATCTGCCGTTACCAACTCATAGCCATTCTTGTTACATCTTGACTTCCTGCCTCTCCATCCAGATTGTTTCTCAGCGAAATCTTGACATCATATAATTTTACATATATATTTCAGTATGTATCTCTAAATGGCAAACACTTCCATTGCAAAAATGCAACGTTTTTATTGTACACACAAAAGCATTTCTTTAATGCCATCAAATAGCCAATGTTCGTATTTTCCAAATTGTTATAATTTTTAACATTCTGTGTATTTGAATGACAATCAAAACAAGGACCGTACATTGGATTGATTAATACGTCACCTATATTAATGTATAGGTTCCTGGCTCCATTTGGTGTTGGTTTATTTTTAGTTGAAATTGTTTCCCTGCGATAATTTACATGTATCCTGTAAGTCTCCCACAGTGCATTGTACTGATTTCGTTCCCTGTGGTATCATTTGACAGTCTCCATGGCTCTTCTCTCTCCACTCATTTAACAGATCTAGGCACTTAATTGTTTCAGGTGACATTTTTTTTTTTGGGGGGGGGGACAAAACTGCTTCATAGGTGGTGTTATTCCTTCTAAAAATAGATATGGACTTACTGTCTGCTTTTTTGTTGTTGTTGTTATGTTAGCAGCCATCGATGAACACTGTCTGAATCAATTAATTCCTTAAGGGTTGGAAAAGATGATATGTTAATTTTATCATCTTCTACTTGTTAACTGGAATACTTTTAGAAATAGACCTTTCCCCTCATCAACTACACCAAAGCAACAGTTTTATTAACAAAAGTTAGATAGTCAATTCCTTCTATTTATTTATCCATTTTTTAAATAAATTGTTTCCTTCCTATCTCCAATAATGAGCAAAGAGATTTTTTAAGTGTCTTTATGAACTCATGAATTTAAATGTATTAAATGTATTTCAAGTTATTCTAGTTATTACCCTTATTGTCTCAATTTTAGTGAGTACGAACGTGTTCAAGTTGGCTTTGCCCCCTCTTGAAAGAATTCCAATAGTCTTTGATGACAGCCTTGCTTTCCAGCATATAAGATATTCTAGAGACATCTTGTATATTCCTACCCCCATACCTAAAGGACCCATTTCTCCAGTGAGAATATGCACGCATATATTGTTAATGGATAATCTTAAATATTATAAAGATATTGTCATATATTATAAATTTGTTATATATTGTCTTATAAATTATATATATATAAATATTTTATAAGTATAAAGTACTTTATAATATAAAGCATGAGTACAAAAATATATAAGAGAATATATAACAGAATTTTATAATATATAAGATTATATATTCATTTATATAAAAAAAATATATATTTATAACTATGTATATCTTGTTAAGGACAAAAATCACCATGAGATCATACTGATACGTATTCAAATTCTAAAACACACAATTTGGGCTTAGCCACATCAATCTCATATGCATGGCTCTTTAAATTAACTAATTAATTTTTTATCTTTATTGTTGAAAGTATTACAGATGTCCCCCCTTTTTATACCCATTGACCCCCCTCCTCCCACTCTCACCCCCCTCCTGCCTCTCCACAGTATTGTCTGTGTCCACTGGTTATGCATATACTCTTACAGAGTCTAAGTCTTACCAAATTGTCCTTATCTTACATCACACACAAATGGTTTGAGAATAGCAATGCCAACGCTACCACCAAAAATGTGATTACTGAAAACATTATTGTACACTGAAACTACTGTGACTTACAGTCATTTGGAATATCCCTTATTTTTATGGTGGTTGCATCACCTGGATATATATTTATATTCATTTGTCTTATGTTGCGTTACACCATTTAAGGATTGCTTTTATTTTAAACATTTCTATATTTACAAAGTCAAACTTAAAAAACAAGTGCATTAAAAAAGGTATCACTTCTATCCCGTATCCATTCTAACCTAATCTCTCCCTTTTCTTACGGGAAAACTTTCATTTTAATATTATGATGTATTATCCTATTTAAGGGTAGCACACACAAAAACATGCCTTTATCCACTTTGCTCTTTTCATGTATACTGGAACCCATACTAGAGTACTATATAAAGTTGTGTTGTCCAAAATGATAGCCATCAGACACATATGACTATTTAAATTTAAATTAATACATTTAAATAAAATTAAAAACTCAGTTTCTCAGGCTCACTTGTTTGACCAAGTCTGATCTAGCTACTGTTGCTACAGAATGACCAACTTGCAGAAACAAA